>CM033469.1:368936261-369528761 GCA_019447015.1 Hymenochirus boettgeri | reverse complement strand
CCAAATGAGGTAATTTATTTTTTTCTGATCTTGTACATCCCCTATAAATCAATTATACAAGGAAGTCTGAATGTAAGTAATATTTTAGCTCTTCCTGTTCTGTCAGCAAGGGATCAATAGTCTCACATTTTATTTCCATTCTCACAACGTTGTCTTCGACAAGCATTTACCAGAACAATTTTTATTGCGTGCAGCGCTTTTTAAATCAATCAAAATGTTTCACTGACCTGTGAGATTTTATAGGGCTGCTCACTCAAAACAACATCATTTCAGAAATTGAGAACATTTTATTCTAGACCTTGAGAGTCGTCAGATGTTGTTTTTGAAGCACTTACCCTTATACTGCATCCATTTTTATTTGAACCAACCTTGTATGTGAATAACATTAAAAATGAGACAAGGCTATATGTAAATGTGCAACTTTGCTGCAATACAGAGATGATTATTCCAGTACATAATACCAGTTAATCCCCAGAGGAATGGGAATTTTCAATCAGACCTTTCTCTCTCTGTTGTTCCACTTCCTCTTCCTTTTTTCCATAAAATTCCTTTGCACACATATTCTTATCGTATTATAACTGCTGTTATTTAGATTAGAATTTTCTGTGATCCTACTGTCTTTATTTGCAGATTAAACCACAGATCAGCATGCATGATGCTGAACAATCTGCTAACTATGGCCAGGTACTGAAAGGGAATGTACACTGAAAAATTGTTTTTTTAAATTGCCCATTAGTGGAAACTATAATTTATCATCTATCTCTCATTTTTTTGTTGATCTGCCCCCTATTTCTTTAGATATCCAATCTGAAACACCTTACGTTTTACCATTTCTGTAAGCAGTTTTGCTGTAGCTGGAATGGTTTGACAGTTGGTGTGCTGTATTGCTGTATGCAGTATTGACAGTTGGCATATGGTAAAATAGTCAGGTCAGTGGTCCGGATACAAAACAAGTATTGTATTGAAGGCATGCAGCAACACACACTCCTCAGAGAAAGTGCTACTTACATGTATTTATTTATAGATTAAGATGACGCAAAGTCCTTTTTTCACTATACATACACTTGAAGCCTCGTACACACGTTCGATCTTACTGCAGACGAACAACCACCGAGCGCAGGGCACACAGGTCACATATTTCAGCTTATAATTGCATGTGTATGTGTTCAGGCAAAACAGTCGTTCGTCATGCGTGTGCACGTGCTATGGGGCCTTTCTGAAGACAGAAGTCAGTTTCTATCATTCAAGCAGGGTCTGTCAGGTCATAAGATAAATGGTTCGGACAAAATACATTTATATTTGATCTTTGATAACAAGTAATAAAAGCAGAAATAAAAGTAATTCATGTTATGAATTATTTTTTGCAACCTAAGCTAAAGGAACATGGAAGGTTGTTTTGCTCTGTACCAGTGACAGAGGGTTGCCTTGTGGATAATCCTGCTCTGCAGATAAACCTATTGTGTGGATGAAAGAAGAGTGTTAATGGACAAGCAAAAGGAGTATGGAATCAAAGGTTCAGCCAAAAGCCACAGTGGATGCCTGATGGATCTAGGAAATTCTAGCAGTTACTGAGAGGGAAAGAAGGAAAATAAAGGAGAAAATGTGTGGAAAACTACAATAGTGCAGTGAAAAGAAACGCATTCTGCTTTTATGTAGCTAAGACCCAATGATACATAAACCACACTGTGCTGACTCACCTCGTTATTATGGGTTATAGGCTGTAATTTTTAGTCATGTGTCAAATGTTCATTCAATAGAGATCCTACAGCTTTTAGCTTTTCATAGGATCCTTAATTTAGCTCCTGGACCGAACCTGTCACATTAAATACATTGGATCTGTTCATAACGAGGATTTATTCCTGTATTTTCCCATGCATTTTCTGCTAAACTAGGACTTTATGTATATACAGTTCACATAATGATTATCTGATTAGATGTCTGGCTACCTGACTGAGATTCTAATATTGGGATGGCAAATTATGTCCTAAAATGAAGTTAGTTCAAATACACAGGAAAACACAGAGATAAGGAGGAACTTGGTTTTTTTTTTAAACTCTGAAATATTTCTAATGACAACTAACTTTTTTTTAACACTTATATTTTATCTTTTATTTTATATTATCAGTGATAAAACATAGAGAGCTCTCTGGACTCAAGGAGTAAAAGAAAGCTCCCTGGACAGCATCTAGGACAAGAGGGCTCCTAGTATAGGAGTAAAAGAGAGCTCCCAGGACAAGAGAGCTCCCAGGACAAGAGGGCTCCCAGGACAAGAGGGCTCCCAGGACAAGAGGGCTCCCAGGACAAGAGGGCTCCCTAGGCAAGAAGGCTCCCAGGACAAGAGGGCTCCCAGGACAAAAGTAAAAGAGAGCTCCCAGGGCAAGAGGGCTCCCAGAACAGGAGGGCTCCCAGAACAGGAGGGCTCCCAGGACAATAGGGCTCCCATAGCAAGAGGGTTCCCAGATTGCTCTGCACTATTATTAGAGGGCTTCTGTATTGTTTGTTACAGAATTCAGTGCCTTGTTATATATTTATTATTTCCTATCTATTATATGATTGCCAGATTACGCTTGTGAAGGTTCTCATTAATCCAGGTCATATTTCATATGGGTGCCTTATTTATGACAGGACTGACTTATTATTTATTAAAGGACTGATTTATTTGTGGCAGTGTTGATTCCTCGTGCTTTGCAGAGTCTGCCGGCGGGGCCTGGTCAGTAAAGGGAGAGGTGTGATGCACAGGCAACTCTCTAACCTGCTAAGGAAGGGTAATTGGGGATATGTAAATAATGAAAACACAAGTAACAGAATAAAGTATCCCCCTCACATATATTACCCTAGCTGAAGGTGCATCAGTTACACAGTGAAGTTAGATATTAGATATGCATTAAAATATATGAAAAAACACACACTATTAAAATATGTTAGAAAAGGTAGGAACCATCCAGTATATAGACAAAATGTCTGTAGGTAGAGGCAATAAGATATTCATTAACCCCCCCCACTAGGTATAGAACTAGTAAAATATATATAAATGGGGGTAGGATATATTGTGTTGAATCCCCCTAAGAAATTGAAACACAGTCCTGGAGTCCCTAGGGCACTCAGTGCTCCTGCTAGTTCAAATAATAGGGAAATCCCTGGTCTAGGTCCCTATGCTGGATATATGAGTTCCACCAAGAAACAAAAAGATAAAAAGCCCAGATCCCAATATCTGACAAAACAGAGAGGCTTCTGGTATGGAAGCTTCTGGCAAAAAGTAGAAGCAGGTTGCCTGTATTACGCCCCCCTATAAAAACAACATCTTGAGGACCTGCTAGTATCCCCCAGAAGTATGTGGTGGGGTTTGGACAGTCCTGTAGTGGGTTTTGTGGTGTAACAGGATTTAGAGCCATCGAGGTGGGCAACTCTTCTCAAACGACTGACTTATTTAATAAAGGGGTGTCTTGTTATATATTACATGGGTCCTTTAATTACAACTGGGTGGCTTGGTTATTTATGTCAGTATTAATTATTACTACATGGGTATCTTATTATTGATTAAAGATGTGTGTTTATTGTATACAGTGGGGGCCAAGAAAATCTTTGTCATTTCTACCTAATGTCTGTAAATTAAGCTGATGACATCATAGTTTCCTGGTTTCTCAGATTGTCATCAATGTTCCAGACCAGCACTTACTGCAGCTACATGAGATAACATGGCTTTCCCCCAGAGATCTAATCTGAGCTATACTTACAGTTCCTTGGTTACAGAAGGAAGATAGATTTATATTATATTTCTGGGGCTGAGGCCTGTAAATGTTAAACATGATACATAATGCACCATGATTTCACTTTCACTAGTAATTAATCTTTGTAGCCACACAGCTAAATAAGACACAACATGCTGGTTCTGAGTGATTCTTGTGTCATCCTCACTGGCTGTGCATCAAAGCAAAATAATTGTACAAGAAGACAATTTTTCTGATTATGTAATTGATGTAAAACATGAGGTCATAATCAGGTACAAGTTGTATGAGTCAGTTTAACGATCAGCTCCAACTCAAAATCTTGTTAAGCGTAAGTTTCAAATTATGTTGGACAGATAAAACAAAATATATTTTTTGCATCCATTTCATTAAAAAATTCAGGACATTTTCTGCCTAACCTGGGGGGAACATTGTATGGGGTGCCGTTTGTCCCCAGATCATTTTGTAACAAAAAACACTCTTCGGCAACCAAAAGAAATCCGGTGGTAACAAAACATACATTTAGTCAACAAAAAACAAATGTAGCACCAAAATGTATATTTTGATAACCAAAATCTTTTTTGTGAACAAAATGTACAGTGGATTGAACCGGAATATTTTTTGTATACAAAAAGTGGTGGAAAGAAACATTATGCTGGCAAAATGAAAAATTTGTAGACTAAATACATGTTGTAGCATAAGTGTATGGTTTTTGTACACAAAATGAACTAAGGAAAAACAAGCATACTTTTTGTCTTAAAATGGCAATTTTGTGCACCAAGAGTTATGTTATGGTAATTGTTTGTTACCGGTATATGAAATATTATGGTAATTGTAATGGTAAATGGCAAGCTTTCCCTTTAATCTTTGTTAAAAAAATATAAACTGATAAATTGTTTCAGAAAAATGTGTACACTTAATGACTATCTTGCCCATAATATATTTCCCTTTAAACTCTTTAATAAGAATTATCTGGTATATGATAAACTTCCCCTTTAAAAATGGTAATTGTCATGCATTACCTAAATAAATTCTGGTAAATGGAAAATGTTTCCTTTAATCTCTGCTGTAAGAAAATACTACTGAATGGCACAATCCTTATTTTCTTTTTATGGACAAGGCCCCACTAGGCAGCACCCAAGAATCACGCTACACAGCAAAATCGCAACAGAAAAGACAGACTTGTTCCACGGAAATTATTCGGTGGAAAACTTTGCTTTACAGAAATTATTTGGTGAACAGAATTGACAGACTTGTTCTACATATATTATTTGGTGAACATTATAAGATAGTTGTGTTTTATAAACATAGGGGCCGGTGCAGAATCAGAAGCAGCATTACTTAATTACTTCCAATGATGTGCAAGTACTGCAAGCAGACCTAGATAGATTATCAAAATGGGCAGCAGAATGGCAGATGAGATTCAATGTAGATAAATGTAAGGTGATGCATTTGGGATTTAATAATCCCTGTGCCATCTACACCATAAATAACTCTGTGTTAAGTTCATCTGTAATGGAAAAAGATTTGGGGGTTCTGGTAGATAACAGACTTAGCTGTAGCAAACAATGCCAGGTAGCAACAGCTAGAGCTAGCAAGATATTGTCTTGTATAAAAAGGGGAATAGATTCAAGAGAGAAAAATGTTATTCTCCCTCTTTACAAGGCACTGGTAAGGCCTCATTTGGAATAAACGGTGCAGTTTTGGAATCCCATATACAAAAGGGACATCTTGGAAATTGAGGCAGTTCAGAGAAGGGCAACTAAATTAATAAGGGGAATGGAGGGGCTTGAATATGCAGGCAGATTAGACAAGTTAGGGCTGTTTACATTGGAGAAGCGGCGGTTGCGTGGGGACATGATAACCTTATACAAATATATTAATGGCCCATACAATGAACTCTCTGGTGCATTGTTCACAAATAGGTCATATCAGAGGACACGTGGACATCCTTTAAGGTTGAAAGAAAAGAAGTTTCATCTTCAGGTTAGGAAAGGTTTCTTTACAGTGAGAACGGTGAAACTGTGGAACTGTCTTCCAGCAGATGTGGTAATGGCAAGTTCTTGAATAACTTTAAAAAAGGCCTGGATAAGTTTCTAAAACTAAAAAATATTGAGAATTACTGGTATTAATACATATAGATCTGGTTGATCCAGGGATACTTTCCGATTGCCGTTTGGAGTCAGGAAGGAATTTTTTCCCCCTTTTTAGCTGGGGTTTTTTGCCTTCCTCTGGATCAACTGTTAGGTAGGGTTAAAAAAAAAAAAAAAAAAAAGTGAATAGGTTGGACTTGATGGACGTCTGTCTTTATTCAACCTTAATTACTATGTAACTTACGTTTGCGAGATCCCACAATGTTCTAAATCCCTTTGCGAGATTTACTGAATTGTGGGATCCCGGTCAGGTAAGAAGCGCCGCTCTGTGCCTCTTCCTTAAAGGCGTTAAGTTCTGTGATACAAGGTAGCGCAAAACTCAACGCTGCCTAAATTTATTTTTGAAAATAGCGCAGTCAACACAAAACCAGTGTAAAACCAATGCAAACACAATAATACATCAGGTGGCATGGGTTTTACACTAATTTTGGTGTCCGGGCAGTGGGTTGGGTGTCAATGCTTTAGATAGCTAGATGAGGCTTTTCTTCAAGGGAAAATTTAACTCAGAACAATCTGACAGTCACAGAAGTCTCCCAGATTCTGGGGTGGTCTCCCCGCTCCCACACTCTCGTGAGACCACCCTAACCTCCCGCAATTGCAAGCACCTGTATTCTCCGCCCCTAGAATGTTCCTTTTATGTCCTTAACACCCCAGAATGCCCCATCTCCATGCTCTAACTCCACTCCACCCCTAGATAACGGCTTATGCCACACCCCCTTCCCGTCTCCACCACGCACCTCACCCACCCTGCTGGGAAGGTACATCTGGCAGGGTGAGATATCTGTAAAGTAAGGAGTTAGCGCTAGGCCCCTCTAGCCTATTTTGGTGTGCACTGTGTACCGCTTTAGCACACCAATAGAAGAGGATGGGGATGGACCCAATATTTCCGCTGCCCTGTGCTGCCGACGCTTTTCGCAGCACACGCAATCACCATTTTTGGTGTTCATCATATGCGCTGCCTAACATCCAAGCAATTGCAGCGCACACACAGGGTAGCGCACATGTGTGACATTATGATTTTGCTGCGTAGCGCGATTCTTGCGTGCTGCCTGGTGGGGCCTTGCCCATAAAAAGAAAATAAGGATTGTGCCATTTAGTAGTATTTTCTTACAGCAGAGATTAAAGGAAACGTTTTCCATTTACCAGAATTTATTTAGGTAATGTATGACAAATACCATTTTTAAAGGGGAAGTGTATCATATACTAGATATTTCTTATTAAATAGTTTAAAGGGAAATATATTATGGGCAAGATAGTCATTAAGTGTACACATTTTTTCTGAAGGGGTTAAAGGGAAAGCAAACAACTTACCAGTTTATAACAAAGATTAAAAGGAAAGCTTGCCATTTACCATTACCAAACTTAACTCACAAAAATGGTGCACAAAATTGCATTTTTAAGACAAAAAGTATGCTTGCTTTTCTTTTTCATTTGTTTTCTAAAAACATACACTTGCGCTACAAGATTTATTTGTTGGACCAAATTTTCTTTTTGCCATTATAATGTATCTTTTCACAACTTTTTGTATACAAAAAATATTCTGTTTCAATCCACTGTACATTTTGTTCACAAAAAAGATTTTGGTTATCAAAATATACATTTTGGTGCTGCAGTTGTTTTTTGTTGACTTAATGTATATTTTGGTTGACTAAATATAGTTTTGTCACCAAAACATTGTTTTTTTTTATGACTAAATATGTTTTGTAAACACGGAATTTCTTTTGGTCGATTAAATATAGTTTTGTCACCAAAATTGTATTTTTTTATTGACTAAATGTATGTTTGGTTCCCACAGAATTTCTTTTGGTCGATTAAAAATAGTTTTGTCACCAAAGTATTTTTGTTGACTAAATGATCTGCGAACAAACGGCACCCCATAACATTGGAATGAGTTTAGCTAGAACTGTTTACCACACATAAAGTTTCATGTTGAGCATTAGCTATAAGTACAAACAAAGAAAAGATTGTCAATGCACATTCCTAGGCCCTGTACAATATCATTCGAAATTTTCACGAGGTGGAACTTTAAGTAATTTCATTTAAATTTTAAATTCTGTGTTGAAATTTGATATTTTGAAATTCCAAAATCTAAGTGCATTTATTTGATACATACAACCTATCAGTATGTCTTTATTATTGTGGGGGAAACCGGAGTGCCCGGAGGAAACCCATTCAAGCACATGGAGAACACACAAACTCCTTGCAGATGTGTTCAAGGGTGGATTCGAACTCAAGACTTCAGCGCTGCAAGACATCAGTGCTAACCAATGAGTCACCGTGCTGCCCTATATATATATATATATATATATATATATATATATAAACAAAAAGTGAAAGACAGGAGCACTACAGGAACTTTTGAACTTTTATTGGAACTATAAACACAACTCAACGCGTTTCAACCAACTTGTGGTCGTCGTCAGGATACGCCATCTTGGAGGCTGAACTCCTAAAATAGGTAAAACCCCTCCCATCAACCCTCCCACATTACTACCCACCACACACCCACCCAATAAAGTGTACAAGCAAAACAGTGATAAAAAGTATCAAAAATAGACAGTCAAGCGAAACATAGTATATCAGCACATCGACCCTGTAACTAAGTATCCAACTCGCTAAACTAATGGTAGCAGGACAAATGAATGGACAAAGCTCCGTACTAGGATATAATACTGAATGGACTGTCGGGTACCTGCTTGGCGACTCACTGTACGGGATAACAACAGAGATGGACCAGAGCCCTTACCTGATTGAGTAGATCGGTGGACTTCTATTGAGTGGGACAGCGCTTCCGCGATCCGGAATCTTAAAGTCCCAGCAGTGGTGGGTGGTAATGTGGGAGGGTTGATGGGAGGGGTTTTACCTATTTTAGGAGGTCAGCCTCCAAGATGCCGTATCCTGACGACGACCACGAGTTGGTTGATACGCGTCGAGCTGTGTTTATAGTTCCAATAAAAGTTCAAAAGTCCCTGGAGTGCTCCTGTCTTTCACTTTTTGCTTGTTGCTGTAGGAAGCACTGGGCATATGGAAATCATACGGAGGAGTGCACCCTTGTACCGTATATATATATATATATATATATATATATATATCACCATTCCAACAGTAGAACTACTTCAAAAATAGTTACCTGTACCTGTACATTCTTTCTTACCAAGTTAGATGACATTTAACATTGGCCCATCAATAATGAACCTCCCTGATGAGTAATTAATTATACCAGACAATCCTTTTCTGTGTCAGACAATAAGGAGCTTTATATTCTTCCATTGAAAATGTCTTTATAGGATTTGATTCCAGAATGATCCCTACTCAGTGCTATGGAACTTCAAGCTTTTAGTACCTTGCTGGAATGTTATAATCACATCCGACTATTGTTTGTTGTTCATAAGTCAATTTAACGGTGTTGTTTTATGTGGAGGAGATAACGTATACTTCATATACCGGTAACAAACAATAACAGGCTCTATTCACACTTCGGGACCCCAAATCCATATAATATTTTAAGAGATCACAAATACTTCAGTGACTCACCTTTGTACCTTTATCTAGTGCTTCTGGGTTGGTATTGGACAAACTGATTTTGGCTTTAGTTAAGTTTATGAAGTGTTAATGTCTATAAACAAAATGATATCAGCCACAACTGTACCTGTTTTCACCACTGGTCGGCCTTGTCTGATAGATATGAGGCATCACCAAACCTTACATTTAAAACCATAAATTAGGTACAGAAATATGCATAGGTTCAGAAACATTCTGGTCACAAAGGCTCTTCAACCATTAAGGAGGCACCTGGTGGAACTTTTTTGAAACATACAAGAGGCATTACCAAACCTTATAATTAGTCTTTTAGTCACATAGGTGCTTCAATCATTGAAAGGAGGTGAACACTTGATATGGTAAATAAAACTTTAAGGGTAAAGCTTCATACACATGTGCAATCGCAGTGCCAACCCATTTCGGCCGGCAATCGTGTTGAGTATGGGCACTTCGTTGTGTAAGACAGATATTTATTGAGCCTCGTTGACTGATTTGACTGACCAAATGTTTGTTTTGCCTGACAAAGTGCCCTTTCATGACACAATTATTGGTCAGCTCCCACAATCACATGTGTGTAAAACCATAACTCCACCCTGCAAATAAAAATTGGATAAAGGTTAATCAACCCCCAAAACTGCAATAGACAGAAATCTGAAATAAGAAAAACCTGAAATATGGCATAATGCACTGTTGCCCAGTTTCTGTTTCCTGGTTCTTCCAGTTAGCAACTCTTAGTCATGGATATGACCATTGACATCACAGCCAATGACTGAACGCTATTCATTAAGCTGTCTCCCCTGAGCATGCTCAGGTTCATAACCATCTCATTAAATTGCTAAAGAGGGAGTGAACAAATATTGCTGTTTCCTCTAAACACCCAGGAGCACAGCAGACATAAGCTAATAATTCTAGAAGACAAGGTAGAATACCTTAAAGGACAACTAAAGCCTCAGAACAACACTCTTTCAGAAGGAAGAGCAACTTAATATAAAACCAGTAATCTGTGTCTCACCAATCATACAATTGTTGGGAAACCTAACATAGGGTTTGTGTTTTATTTCCCAACATCCCAGTATCACACAGTGTGGTCACTTGCCATTACGTTCTTTACACATGCTCAGTCCTAAGCTACTGCAGTTTGTCACACCCACTAGTAACCTTTAGCCAATCCTTTTACAGGGCAGATTAGACAAGGGGGCATGTGACCGAGGCCAGGGGTGTGGCCACTGTACATACACACAGTTTTTTCATCAAGTTCTTTAGGAGTTACCTTTACTTGAATGCTATTTGGTTTACAGTTTATTTTGTATTTTTTGAGGGGATATTTTCAGATTCTGGAATGTAAAAATTTGGGTTTAGTTCTCTTTTAACACCTTTAAAGGGGCCATTCTTTCTAAAAGCTTACGTACAATTAGTACATATTGCCTACTTGTGTGAAGGCATCTGGGAGGGTTTGTGGGAGGTAGTTGGGAATGATTGCATCCCAGTAGCATTCATACAGTTTCACGGTAATCAAGCTTGTTTTACCCTTGGCTGTTACAACACATTATAGGAATAGTTTCTCTTATTTTAATGTGTCCTTTTGTAGGACCGTTCAAGTACAACATTAATGCTGTAGTGAGGTTTTTATCACAGTCAGAGCACTTAACATCCATGGCTCTGTTTTGTTTCTCTATTTGCAGTGCAGCCATGATTGCAATTACAAGTTACACATTGTAATGCCAATTGTGAGATGATGAAACTTTGAGACAACAATTATGTTAGCTCTCATCTATTTCTGTCCATGAAATGTCTGCAGCAGAACAGCTACGGGCCCGAATAATGATTTGCTATCATGTCTTTGTAATATAATTCTGTTTAAAGATAGATGGCTGGAGAATCCATTTTTCCATTAATGCATTTCAAATCTATTTCCTGTGGTTGAACTAATACGATTCATGGTTTATTATTCATATCTTTCTTTTCACTATTAAACCTACAAAATGGAAAAGTTTCTGGGTGTTTGCTTATTCATGGTTTTTATTGGCACCATTAGCCAATTATAGATGGGATAACCTGGGTACCGGGTTTTAATGTCTGAATGGAAAATCCTAATTGTAAGTTATACATTCTGTATTCCATAGGCAGTCAGCGGGATCCTGGTATATGTTTTAATGCTGTGTTATAAAATAGAAAGAATAAAGAACCTTAGATAAATATCAGGTGGTGTTGGAAGGTCTACATGCTAGAAACAGGTGCACCTGTCATTGTGTTATTGTAAGGGCAACTTAAACCAATTAGCCAACAAAACAGTCCATTGAGGAACATTTATACCCATGTACATTGTATAGGATATATGTTAAATAGGATTAGTATAGAAAGGGTACAGTATGTGCTATGATGTCTTGAGCATCTTTGGATCGAGGTAACAGATCTTCACACTATTATGGAATGTTCCTAAGAGTCATTTCTACTGATTGGCTGTTAGATGGGTCAAACATGCTCAGATCTCTACTGAGCAACTGGGTCAAGGGAAAGACAATAACGGTCTCTATTAAGGGGTCCTACAAACAGGATGTCGGTATTTCGGTTGCATTTATTTATACACCAACAAAATGCTGAATGGGCTGGTTAAGGTCATTAGGATGGAAAAATACTGCTCTTTTTTCTTTAAAGTATTTGCACTGAACTTCCCCTTTAAAGCAACTAACTGTTATGGGACAGAGTGACCATGAAGTGTGAAGCAACAGCACCATCCCAACTGTCTCTTTAAGGAGCTAACTATGTTTGTGTAGAAATGTCATGTATATTCTAGGGAACTATGGACCTGGTTTCCATTGGTTATGTGCTTTTTGTGCTTTCTATTCATCAATGTTAATTCTTTAGACTTGTAATATATATATAAGAACGTTTACATGCTGATACCCAGGAGGTGATTGTTGATTTGGTTATTTGGTCCACTATAATGCACAACAACTTCCCATTTATCTTACAGTGTGTGTTATACTATAATTTTACTGTTAAAGGGTATGTCCACCCCTAGTAAACCTTTTAGTATGTTCCCAGAGTGAGTGATCATACTTACAAGCTCCACAATACCCCCGCTGCACCTCCATCTCCACTCTGCTGCTACGTGCCATTTCCGTTCAGTAGTGGAAGTTCGTCAGGAATGGCCACCAGCCATTGCATGACAGCAGTGACTGACTGCCTTACCCGGAAGTGGCAGGGAGCTGTGGCGACTGATCGTGGAGCTTGTAAGTATGATTATTCATTTTGGGAACATTATTTCAAGTTTTAAGCAAAACATAACCTAGCTTTTGGTGGTCCCTGAATAACATAAAGTTTTTATTAGAGGTGGACATACCCTTTAAAAAAAAGGCACAGCACAAAAATCAGATTTTCTGCTCAGAGTGAACTTGGTTTGATGCTCTGGAAAAGCTTCATTAATACCCTGCCTTCAATTTCAGTCACCCTTGAATGTAGCCTTCGATTTTAGTAACTCTTCAATGTAGCCTTCGATTTCAGTTACCCTTAAATGTAGCCTTCGATTTCGGTAACCCTCGAATGAATCCTCCGATTTCAGTAACCCTTGAATGTAGCCTTCCATTTCAGTAACCCTTGAATGTAGCCTTCCATTTCGTTAACCCTTCAATGTAACCTTCCATTTCAGTGACCCTTCAATGTAGCCTTCGATTTCAGTAACCCTTCAATGTAGCCTTCGATTTCAGTAACCCTTCAATGTATCCTTCGATTTTGGTAACCCTTCAATGTAGCCTTCGATTTCAGTAACCCTTTAATGTAGCCTTCGATTTTGGTAACCCTTCAATGTAGCCTTTGATTTCAGTTACCCTTCAATGTAGCCTTTGATTTTGGAAACCCTTCAATGTAGCCTTTAATTTCAGTTACCCGTGAATGTAGCCTTTGATTTCGGTAACCCTTCAATGTAGCCTTCGATTTCAGTAACCCTTGAATGTAGCCTTCGATTTCAGTAACCCTTGAATGTAGCCTTCGATTTCCATAACCCTTGAATGTAGCCTTCGATTTCGGTAACCCTGGAATGTAGCCTTCGATTTCAGTAACCCTTGAATGTAGCCTTCGATTTCGGTACCCTTTGAATGTAGCCTTCGATTTCTGTATCCTTTTCAATGTAGCCTTCAATTTCAGTAACCCTTCAATGTAGCCTTCAATTTTGGTAACCTTTCAATGTAGCCTTCGATTTCGGTAACCCTTCAATGTAGCCTTCAATTTCAGTAACCCTTAATGTAGCCTTCGATTTCAGTAACCCTCAAATATAGCCTTCGATTTCGTTAACCCTTGAGTGTAGCCTTCGATTTCGGTAACCCTCAAATGTAGCCTCCGATTTTGGTAACCCTCGAATGTATCGCTTGGTAACCCTCGAATGTAGCGACTGATTTCGGTGACCCTCAAATGTATTGTTCTGTAACCCTCGAAAGTATCGTTCAGTAACACTTGAACTGGCTGTAACCCTTGATTGTAGTATACAGAAACCTGACAATTGCCCGATCGCGGGGGAAAGAAGTGCCACAGTAAGTTACCATTGTTATTTTAACTGTAATTTAACAGTAACTTTTATCTCCCCGTTGATTTTAATGGGTTCATTTCCGGACTGAAGTTCGTAAGTTCGGAACCAAACCTAACTTCAGTAAATTCGGCCATCTCTAATGCCCAGTCCAGCTCTCCTTCTGCCAGCCCAGTGATTGAAGTAAATAAATGGAATATGGTAGAGAAAAAATGTCAGGTAATAAATATAACTGGATAGAGATAACATTGGCATATTGCTAGTTTATGATAAGGGGAAGGAAGACAGACAAAAATAGAGGATGCTATAAAATACATTATAAAGATCAATAAAAGTTAATGTCATCATTGCTTATAAGTCAAGATTTTTTTTCTCCAAAAGTTTTGAAATGTCACTTGAAGGTCAGATCTCGTTAACTAGATATTTTCATTGTTCGATTTCAGTAACCCTTGAATGTAGCCTTCGATTTCAGTAACCCTTGAATGTAGCCTTCGATTTTAGTAACCCTTAAATGTAGCTTTCGATTTCAGTAACCCTTGAATGTAGCTTTCGATTTCAGTAACCCTTAAATGTAGCCTTCGATTTCAGTAACCCTTGAATGTATTGTTCGATTTCAGTAACCCTTGAATGTAGCCTTCGATTTCAGTAACCCTTCATGTATCCTTCGATTTGGTAACCCTTCAATGTAGCCTTCGATTTCAGTAACCCTTAATGTAGCCTTCGATTTTGGTAACCCTTCAATGTAGCCTTGATTTCAGTACCCTTCAATGTAGCCTTTGATTTTGGAAACCCTTCAATGTAGCCTTAATTTCAGTTACCCGTGAATGTAGCCTTTGATTTCGGTAACCCTTCAATGTAGCCTTCGATTTCATAACCCTTGATGTAGTCTTCGTTCAGTAACCCTTGAATGTAGCCTTCGATTTCCATAACCCTTGAATGTAGCCTCGATTTCGGTAACCCTGGAATGTAGCCTTCGATTTCAGTAACCCTTGAACTGTAGCCTTCGATTTCGGTACCCTTTGAATGTAGCCTTTCGATTCTGTATCCTTCAATGTAGCCTTCAATTTCAGTAACCCTTCAATGTAGCCTTCAATTTTGGTAACCTTTCAATGTAGCCTTCGATTTCGGTAACCCTTCAATGTAGCCTTCAATTTCAGTAACTCAAACCTTCAATGTGGCCTTCGATTTCAGTAACCCTCAAATATAGCCTTCGATTTCGTTAACCCTTGAGTGTAGCCTCTATTTCGGTAACCTCAAATGTAGCCTCCGATTTTGGTAACCCTCGAATGTATCGCTTGGTAACCCTCGAATGTAGCAACTGATTTCGGTGACCCTCAAATGTATTGTTCTGTAACCCTCGAAAGTATCGTTCAGTAACACTTGAACTGGCTGTAACCCTTGATTGTAGTATACAGAAACCTGACAATTGCCCGATCGCGGGGGAAAGAAGTGCCACAGTAAGTTACCATTGTTATTTTAACTGTAATTTAACAGTAACTTTTATCTCCCCGTTGATTTTAATGGGTTCATTTCCGGACTGAAGTTCGTAAGTTCGGAACCAAACCTAACTTCAGTAAATTCGGCCATCTCTAATGCCCAGTCCAGCTCT
Organism: Hymenochirus boettgeri; assembly: GCA_019447015.1. NCBI lineage: Eukaryota > Metazoa > Chordata > Amphibia > Anura > Pipidae > Hymenochirus > Hymenochirus boettgeri. The sequence goes on along the minus strand of CM033469.1, from coordinate 369,513,215 downwards.
CCTTCTGCCAGCCCAGTGATTGAAGTAAATAAAGGAAATATGGTAGAGAAAAATGTAACAGGTAATAAAATATAACTGGATAGAGATAACATTGGCATATTGCTAGTTTATGATAAGGGGAAGGAAGACAGACAAAAATAGAGGATGCTATAAAATACATTATAAAGATCAATAAAAGTTAATGTCAGCATTGCTTATAAAGTCAAGATTTTTTTTCTCCAAAAGTTTTGAAATGTCACTTGAAGGTCAGGATTCAGTTTAACTAGATATTTTCATTGCTGTGACCTGGTTAAGAAGATTGATGCCCAACAGCCAAACCATACAGCTGTGTTTTGTAATATGGCTGTAGAGTTAATGGACCCTTGTTCTTTTGTGTAACAGATGGGGAACAGTGGGCAGAGTTCAGTGGGCCCCTGTAATGTTGTGTGCCTGATGTGTGAAGCTTCCTTTTTTCTAGGTTTGGTTTGTTCGTTGTTTTTTGACAGGAATAATACCATTATTACCCAGGAAAGCGCTGACCTAAATGTATAATTTATGATCAAGAAGGTTAGGCTTCCTGCTTTGGTTAGTTTCCTTTCTCATTATGCTACTGGAAGGAGGCTTCTGGGTCATTTCTATGTTTCCATGGTAGCCCTTAAAGGGTATCTCCACTCGTTTTGGGAATCCAGTTCTATTGAGAACGGGAGGTAATGGAGCTGTGCCTTACCTTCCGTTCTTCAATAGAACACACGAGCCAGGAGAGAAGGTAAGAAACTTGCTCGCTCGCTCCCCCGGGGCTTGGTCTGACAGGTCCCGAGGACCTGTCTTCATGCGCATAGATCGCGCATGCGCATAGAGACAAGGTCCGTCGGGACCTGTCAGACTACGCGCCGGGGGGAGCAGCGGGTAAGTTTCTTACCTTCTCTCCTGGCTCCTGTGTGTTCTATTGAAAACGGAAGGTAAGGCACAGCTCCTTACCTCCCGTTCTTCAATAGAACTGGATTCACAAAACTTATAAAAACGAGTGGAGATACCCTTTAAGTAAATGCTATACCTACTATGAGGCAGAATTACACAAGCTTACAATTGCCAGTTTATGTGAGCTGAGTGCCATTTGTAGATCAGTTTCAGTTTTATTGAACCATCATCAGTATAAGGCGGGTCAATGATACAAATATTTACCACAGATTATTTTAATGTCCATGATCCTTTTTCATGGACAGTTTTATTGTATTTATTTTCTTATAATCCTTGAACACATTTATAGAGCTATTTAGTTTTAATTATTCAAAACAGGCCCTAACCCAAATAGCTTACAATGTACCCATGCACATACCAGATTTCCAAGATCTTTTGTTGAATTGGATTGGTAGAAGCTGTCTCTGGCATTTGATGTTATTAATCCGTATGTTCAATTAAGGTACAAAATGCGGGAGAAGAAATGCTAAATCCATTGCTGCCTTCATATCATAGCCCTAGGCTACAGCACAGAGACAGAAGGGAAGAGCTTTGGGAAGAAAAAACATAGCCTCGTATGAACTAATTCTTATCAGAGCTGCACTGAATGTGTCTAATACATCATTTGTCAAATGCAGTAGTGCATCTGAAAATGTCAATCAGACAGAACTGTCATCAGTGTTTTACTGATAAAAAAAATACATACAGATGTTACAGAAAGATGAAATTTCATTGAATTCCATGTGTGAAATAATCAGGCTTATTGCAATTGTCATTGATCCTCTTCCAACCCAGAAGAATCCCATATTTAGAATTCACAATGCCTCTCTGAGTTTAAAAGTTTATAATGATTATGGGGAATGTGAAATATAGAGCTAAGGAGGCATAGCTACTGTGATGATGGATAATGAGGATGTGTGATGAGTTGCCTGGGAGACCACACTTGGTCCCATAGAGGTCATTCCTCTTGTACATTCTTCTTTAAAATTTTCCACACAGATATTTTGGCTCACTGAGTTTTTTTAGTTACCAGACTTGTTTTTTTTATTATAACCGCCAATGAGGTAATAACTGAATGATTCAATCATTTTAACAATACAACCTGATTAAAAACGAACCAATGGATTTTTCTATTCTGCATTTTCTAGCAATTTTATCTATCTATATTTTTATCTATCCATAGACATTATATCTAATCTTTGTAGAATAGACCAAAACATGTGATCTAGGTCTAGTTGTGGGTCGGCCCCAGTGATTGTACTTGTGTATGAGCCTTTATTGTTTCAAACCAGCAGTACCGTGGGTAATAATTATAGGTGGGGGGTGGGGGGCTTATAATATATTGTTGTTTAATTTTCTCATGACCAAGTTTCAAATCAAAATTCAGATTTCTAGGTTTTTATTTAAGAAGACTTACCTCTAAAATGTCCATAGGGACAAGAGGGCATAGCAGAGGTTAAAATGGAAAAAGTGTAGGGTTTAATCTAAGTAACAGAGGGAATAAAGAGAAAGTAAGGTTGGGATTGGCTAGGGAGGTAGGTAACACTAGTGTATAAAATGGGTGCAGTAATAAGGGTTTCTTTAGCAGAAGGGACTGTGAAAAGTGGCCCTCCTACCTCCCGATATATAGTAGATGAAAAGGTAAATTGATAGGTTAAGGTGACAGGTGGGTCTGTTCCTTGGCGTTGGCCCATAGAGGGCAGACGGAGTGAATAGGTGAGAATAGTCTGATCGTCACAAGGGTTACAGGTTGGATAGATCCCTTGGCTAGGGAGGGGCGATCGGATGGTAAAAAGGAGGGCACTTATTGAGCCGTTGTGGTTGGTAGGAAAGCCTCTATGGATCATGTAAATTAGTATTGTCTAGCAGATATATATGAGAAAGTTTAATGTTTATCAATGTTCATATTGGGCAGGTTGTTTGTTTATATTTGGCATTTAATTATATATGTCAAATGTTGCACTTTAAATATGTAAACAATGCAATAAAGAAACCTGCTGTGGCCTTTTGTTCCAAAGAAAGATGGTCCTCGACTTTTTTGGTTTGGAGCAGGGAAGGTTAATGCTTAAAGTTGGGAGTTAACTTAAAGGGAGTTTTATTGGCGCTATCACTGCCATGACTTGCTTATTTTTCCCAGTTAACAGGGGCATCAAGGGCATGGACAGATCAGCTCCCCTATAGTCAGACTGGCACCCTCTTTGCTCAATCATACATTGCTACCTTTTCACCTTCCAATTCTTCCTCCTTACCAACCTTTCAGCATGTCCAACCGATCAGCCAGGACGAAGGATCGTTGGTTTTAGCACAAGTAGCCGCGTCCGTAACTTTTCCGCAACTGACCGTGTGGTCCATAGACCATAGGTAATAGCACCCCCAACACGCCCCTTTTATGGAAGGTCCTATGCCTTTAATATAAAGCACTGGATGGCCTCTTTCCTCATTTTAAAAAGCCAAAGTGCTGGGGGGAAGTGAGCCTGTTATATGGATCCAGTGTGTAAGAATGAGAAATACAAAGTTTGCTAATGGTAATTGAAGTAAAAGAAATTGAAAAGGTTAGATGTTAGGACCTTCCAGACTGGGGTTACCTTGACGTGGTTGGAAGGCTTTTCATTCATGTGATCACAGTAATGTATACTAAATCCCCTTTGTTTATAAAGTATGCCAGTGTGCAGATAATATGACATTGTATGGGGCCTAGGAATGTGCATTCATTATCTTTTCTAGGTCCATAGAAGACCACATGATCGTTTATGGTTTTCCAAAGCATTCGATCATTCCTTTGTCCAATTCGGACAAACGAACAGGCAGACGTCAGTTGCATTTGGCTGCAAAACACATTCAAATTCTTTGGCCCGACCGACCAAAACACTGAAATGTGCACTTAGCTTAAGGTTTAGACAAGATTCAGATCACATATTAGGATAAATTTGTGATGCTCATACATGCAAATTCCCCACTGCCTGCAAAAGTAAAGTTCACATGCAATTTCAGACACAACGTTCCTGTGTCTGTATCATTTTATTTATATAGCGCCACTTGGGTACGTAGCGCTGTACATTATAAAATACAGGATAAGGGCAAGCCATTACACAGATAAATTCAATTTACATGAAGTTTCCATAGTTTTTATATATATAAATATATTAGTATAGCATATTTATGTATAATAATATAATATATATAGTGTGGTGTGCCTTGACATGTTAGGAATGAGACCCTGCCCCTAAGGATGGAGAATAAATAAACTGTGCACACCAGTGCGGTCGATCGTTCGCAAATTTGGACGAATTTGGCATGTTCGCCGGACATTCGTAGCGAGCACTTAGTTGGGACAAATTGTCCCATGTGTACCCAACCTAAGAGCTTACAATCTAAGTGGGAGGGACAACAACCAGATACAAGTGGGGGAGGGATAAAGTGCTCAGACGGATAACAGTTTCTGTAAATGGTGAATAAAGTCTTAACATTTCCATTAAGTGAAACAGTTTGAATATTTCTGCCCTGAGTTGATTTACTTTATTCCCCGAGCAGGAAGAGGAAGAAATGAATTGACTACTAATGTTCCTCTGCCCTTAAATGTGTGTACAGGAGATTACCTTACAGTTAGGGTTTAATGGTTTCTCTGCTACCTCCATCTATCCCTGGCACTTCATAGCCCATCATGTTTTGTATCCTTTCATTGGCCCTTGATGGGAGCTGAAGAAGGATACACGTCCCTCATTTCCTGTGTTTTGGGTGTGTGGGATTTGGATATCCTCTGAGTGTCGCGTGATCAATTAAACACACCGTCCTTTACATCCTGCACAGGGAGCTGCTCACTGTAAAAGAATTAATCTCTTCCAAGGCCAAGTGAAGAAAAATCTGTAGAAAAAATGTAGTTTAACACCCCAAGTAGCAATTGATCTTTCAATTAATTCTTCACATTACAATTAGGTTTTGTGGCCTTTATCTAAATATATTAAATGTTCGATTATCCAGTCTCCAATGGGCCGCACCAACTTTTTGGGTGTTGGCCGTTCGAGGGTGACAGATGATATTTCTGCGCGGTCATAGTCGGCAATTAACTTTCAGGTCAAAATATTGGCCACTGCGTACCCATTGCCCAGCCTTAAAAAGTAGAAGGAAGCAGTCGTCGAAGCACACTGATGCTTCCAATGGCGGAGGCTCCTGAACCCAGCAGGCAGTGTCAAATCAATTTCCCTTCCACCTCCCCTCTCTCTACTGTGATATCATGAGGGGGGTCTGCGGTTCAAGCAAGGGGCCTGGTGTAAGCAGACTGCTGTGCTCTGTATATATTCTGTATGTAGATATATGTGTATTTTTATAATAGCACTATAATATGCAGCAATGAAAGTTATAATATCCTGTATGTAATAATGTTATGCTGATTTAATTATAGTAATAAGAGAAATCACATCAATTCATTTTAAGTAATTTAGAATCTGATTTGACCAATTCCAAATCAAGTTCTGTAATTAGCAGTTTAAATGTTAATCTCCCAGAATCCCTCACTTTGTCGTGCCGCTCTACCTACACTTGTTCTTCCTTCTTATTCATAGCTCTGACATATTCAGATTGGAATTGCAGTTCTGTGGGGTAACGTCATGTTGTGGCAGGCTATGGGGATTTTCTTCTATTAGAATGTAGAACGGTGTCACACTGAACTCTGAATGCTAAACACAGGCTCAGTCGGTTATTGCCGATAAATAAGAACATGCAATGTTTATTCTGTTATTTTGCCATAATCCATATTGTAATCGGCAAAATGAAAATCAAAACAAGCAGCGTCATTAACCATTTGTTTACACAGTCTGGAATAGCCAAACCAAGGTAATTAACATCATTTTCCCATTAGAATAAGCTTTGTGATCGTTATCAGGGCAATGAAACTGTTTTATGCAACAAGAAATCAAAGCCTATAGAAATAAGCTGGTGCAGTAACCTCAATGTTTCAAAGTAGGTTCAGTATAGGTACAGACAGAGTAGGCACAGTGTAAGTGCAGTGTAGGCACAATATAGATACAGTGTAGGTACAGAGTAGGCACAGTATATGTACAGTGTGCGTACAGCATAGGTACAGTATAAGTACAGTGTAGGTACCGAGTGTGTGCAGTGTAGGTACAATATATTATTATTATTATTATTATTGTGGATTTATACAACGCCAACATCTTCCGTAGCGCTTTACAATTACATGTACACATTCACATATATAGGTACAGAGTGGGTACAGTATATGTACAGTGTGTGTACAGCAAAGGTACAGTGTAGGTACAGTATAGGTATGGTGTAGATACTGTACAAGTATGGTGTGGAAACTGTACAGGTACGGTATAGGTACAGTATTGCTACAGTGTAGGTACGGTATAGGTACAGTATTGCTACAGTGTAGGTACAGTATAGGTACAGTATTTACAGAGTAGGTACAGTGAGGGTACAGTATATGTACAGTACAAATACAGTGTAGGTACAATATAGGTAGAGTGTTGGTACAGATATTTACAGTGTAGGTACAGTATGTGTAGAGTACAAGTACATTGTAGGTACAGTATAGTTACAGTATTTACAGTTTAGGTACTGTACAGGTACAGTGAAGATACAGAGAGGGTAGGTACAGTATATGTACAATACAAGTACATTATAGGTACAGTATTTACAGTTTAGGTACTGTACAAGTACAAAGTGAAGGTACAGTATCAGTACAGTGTAGGCAAAATGTAGCTACAATGTAGGTACAGAGTAGGCACAGTGTAGGTACAATATATTATTATTATTATTATTATTGCGGATTTATACAGCGCCAACATCTTCCATAGCGCTTTACAATTAAATGTATACATTCACATATATGTAGATACTGTGCAAGTATGGTGTAGAAACAGGTACAGGTATGGTATAGGTACAGTATTGCTACAGTGTAGGTACAGTATTTACAGAGTAGGTACAGTGAGGGTACAGTATATGTACAGTACATATACTGTACATTATAGGTACAGTATTTACAGTTTAGGTACTGTACAGGTACAGTGAAGATACAGAGAGGGTAGGTACAGTATATGTACAATACAAGTACATTATAGGTACAGTATTAACAGTTTAGGTACTGTACAGTTACAAGTGAAGTTAAACAGCAGACTGAACTGAGTAGGCAGAAAGGGGGGATTCCAGGCACCAGGAACCCCAACCCCCCTAAACGCCCCTGTACAGTATAGGTACGGTGTAGATACTGTACAAGTATGTTATGGAAACTCTACAGGTACAGTATAGGTACATAGGTACAGTATTGCTACAGTGTAGGTACAGTATAGGTACAGTATTTACAGAGCAGGTACAGTGAGGGTACAGTATATGTACAGTACAAATACAGTGTAGGTACAGTATATGTACAGTACAAGTACAATGTAGGTACAGTATAGGTACAGTATTTACAGTTTAGGTATTGTACAGGTACAGTGAAGGTACAGAGAGTGTAGGTACGGTATATGATCAGTACAATTACATTGTAGGTACAGTAAAGGTACAGTATTTACAGCTTAGGTACAGTACAGGTACAGTGTAGGTATAGAGTAGGTACAGTATAGGTACTGTACAAGTACAGTGAAGGTACAGAGAGTTGTAGGTACTGTATCAGTACAGTGTAGGTATAGAGTAGGTACAGTATAGGTACTGTACAAGTACAGTGAAGGTACAGAGAGTGTAGGTACTGTACAGGTACAGCGTAGGTACAGATTAGGTACAGTATAATCCCCCCTATTTGTTTTCCCACCATTGTGTGTAAATTGCTCCCATTAATTGAACCCCTTAAACACAATGATGCCCACTAATTTGAATATATAGACTTTTGTTACCTGTCACAGATATTGGGTTATTGCATTTTATTTTTAAAGCTTGATGGTTTAGGCTTGATGGGTTTATTGAATTTGTCCTTCCTCAGTGGTTTGTACATTACCTTCCCTGGATTTACAAGGAGGCGCTCAGGAGGAGCAGAGCTCTTTATAGCAGTAAAAGTCTTGCAAACAAAGTTAAGATTGGTTATTTGCACCTTTAATCCCTATGTTGCAGTGGCTGCAGGAGCAGGGGTATTTCTAAGGGTGGCACCACCTGAGACAAGATATCTCTGCTGCAGCCCCCCCATGTGCACAGGTACACACACCTGTATTCTGTACAACTTATTCTATTATTCTACTGTAACACAATTGTACAATGCAATACTTTACATTTCTTTAATCCATTCACATAAGGCCCTGCCCTGGAGATCTTACAATCTATACTTGTTACCAGCTAGGTGCTCAGCTCATCTTCAATGTGAACAGAACACTGAGGGTTATCCTTGGGTTTACATAGACGTATGACGGACCATCCTTCAGACAGTTCTGGTTCTAATCCTGTTTCTGTAGCTGAACTATTGTGGCTGCCTGAAGGTGAAGCCCCATTCTCCTCTGTACTCTGTGAACTGGTGGCTGATGTTGATGCGTTGACTTTCTCTTGTCCTTTGTCCTTTTCCTTCCATTTGTCTTTAAAGACGTATACAACGAGGAAGAGGATTCCTCCAACCATGGCTAAGTATGGACACACTAACGATGTATGTTTCATACTTATCATCTGGGACAGGTTGGTGTCTGGTTTGCCCTCCTGGATCTTATCAAAAACCTGCCAGAGTAAAAATGCAGAAATGAAAGATACGAACTGTGACACAGAAAGCAGGGCTGTCCATTAGAATAATAACCAATAAACATTGGCACCAATGGGATCTACTTACCGCGCCGACATAGTAACCACTAACTACACCTCCAATAATCTCTGATACAAAGGATTGAATCCCCTCGGCTAAATTCCGTCTAGATGGGCTCACAACACTCTGGAAAGGAGAAGAGAGAAATCAGGAGGGGAGGATTCTGAACAGTGATCCACACAATAGAAAACAATGAAATATTATCTGGTACAGTAAATGAATATAGGGACAAATAGGTCCGGTATATGGTTCTGGTACATTACCATCATCATGTCTTCCTCAATGGCATCCCCTAGATTCATAAACATGCTGGCAATGAAGATTAAAACCTGAAAATAAGGAAGAGGGAGAAAGTGTTCAGACAAACAAACAGTCTCATATGTATTTAGTATGTTAGATTTGGGTTTATTTGTCCCTGTTAAGGCTCATAAATACAATGGACCTCACATGAACACATTGAGTTTAAATGACTACGGTGGGAAATCGTTTTATCAATGAAAGAATAAGATCTGTGTGTGATACTCACATAGGCAGCGATAAGGCTGTGGTATGCGAGCCCCAGGAAAATAAGAAGGGAACAGCCTGAAAAGAAGAGTCCAGCGCCGCACACCTACAGATCTGGCTGGGGACTGATCTTGTTGAAAAGCCTGCTGAGTCCTGCACCAACTGTAGGCCCCAGAGCAGCACTGATACATATAACAATCCCAAAGATCAAGCTAGGAATAATATGAGAGATCAGAATTAGTTATTTTATATCAATTTATAATGGAAACTTCCAACCTCCCCTTCATTGGAATGTGGGATAATATCCAACCCTCCCCCGACTGTCCAATCCCTACTATAGTAGTAGAGAATTGTACGGGGTTAGCCATTGATAAAAGTGAAGATACCTTTACATTAGTTTGGTTACGATACCTGTGATTTTTTCCAGATAATTCTGCTACTGGATTTTGATATGGATTAAACATAAACAGTCGACACACTAAAATAAATAGATTGTTATGTAGGAAACGTCACCTAGAAATCTCATCATGGAATAAACGTCCATGTAAAAAGCTAACCTGTCCATTGATATTATCTGACCAACACTACCACCAGGTTACTACTACCACAATCCATAGCATTTAAAACATGCTTCCTACCAATGATACAATCAATGATACAGTAATCACTGTATGAGCAGCCCTGGTGGAGTATGTAGGAAGAGCTGTGCACACAATGACTTTGTTATTCAATGTTCTGATGAGGGATTAGCTTTTTAGTTTGCTGCCTAGACTGAGCCCTTGCAAGATGTGTCAGCATACAGACTGCATATGAATTGAATGTGTAGGAGTTGCTATGATTGAAGTAGAAAGTCACATGCAGGAATGAAATGTGGCAAACCAAAGAATATGGAGGTGAACGGCAGGTGACTTATCCAGCAAACAAAAGACAACAGAACGAGGACTCAAAAAAGAACCTACTTAATGTCTGGCAAAGGTTAATCAGTGGGAACGGCGAGTACTGACGCACCGCCAAGTGCCTTTTATAAGTGATCATTCATTGGGAACGAATTCAGCGAAAAACAAGAAAATCAGAAGAAGATTGCTTCTAATCCCTGTTATTTATCGGAATAATAACCTGTGATGAACTATTTAAGGCCCATCGGGTCGGGTAATTAGACTGTGGTAATTAGTGAAGGAACAGGAGGACCCTTTAGCAGCAATTAGTTCCTGATTAAACTCATCTCTTTCATTTCTTGTTCATGGGAATTTACAGACACTTTCATTTACCTTGAAGGTTCAGGAAGGCAAACAAATGCAACAGTAACTAGAAAACAAACTGCTGGTTTAGAAACAATTGAGCATTGAGAAGGGTTGCAGGTTGGGTATCAGGTCTATAATACACCGATACTTACGGTACATGGTAGAGTTTCTGCTTCAGATTTATTCTCAACTACAATTCATAGTGAGCATTTATGCATTTACCAATACAAATCAGTGGGACAATAGCCTTTACCTCCTGTGTAGGAACTGTATGAACTAAAAGCTTTATTACCACAACCACATCAAATGATCTCTACCTGGGCATCTTTCTAAAAAGGGATGGGTGTATATAAATATTGCTCTATGGTATGTAAGTGTTAAATATTCCATCCTAAAGTACTGTATAATATATGAAGCATTCTCTAATCATGTCGTAACTCCTCCAGTATATGATATAAGAAGCCTGTAGGGATGCTCTGTTCCATTCATAGTAGCTCTTAACACTCTCTAGTTGACAGTGGACATTACTAAACAAGAACAAGTGAACTAAAGTTTTATGTGTAAGGGGAGTCAGTCAATATGAATTTCAAGATGTCCCCAAACTGCTATTTATTAAGGAATATTATACCCCTTAAGCTGGGTACAAACCATACAATAATTTGGCCTGACCGACATTGATCTGACTGATCACCAGGCCCTCTATGGACCGCATGACCAGTCGTGCCTAACTGTTGGACGTGGCTGCTTTTGTTGCGACTGACTGTCCTTCCTCCTGGCCAACCAGTCGGAAGCCTCGAATGGTTGGTCAGGAGGAAAGATTGTAACATTTACCTAGCTTAGTGTAAGTGTTATGGAAGTTTGGTTTCTTTAGAGCTGAGTATAGAACCATAACAAATTGTCCTTAAATGCCCTTGCAGATGTGAGCTGAGCGCACTCTTTATTCATGTCTCCTGTCCTAGCAGCTGACCGTATCTGTACCATCTGTTCTGTCAAGGACCCCAATGCATCTCTATCACTGTCGATTACCATAGACTGTAGGCCTGTGCTATTGTCCTGCATATTTCACATATTAACACACTAGCAGTGTGTAATGGAGAAGACCTAGTTATACAGAAATGCGGTCCATGGTGACTGAGGCTGGAGACCTGTTCCAAAACAAAATCATTGTGATTAATCTTCCCTCCAAACTGCAAACTGTACAATGTTTAAAACAGAAGGGATTTGAAATTAGTATGAAATCCTATACGTTCATCAATTATATTGCGCCAAGATCTAAACCCCACGCAGAGTACTGGCAGTTGCTGAGTATGAAATGTAGACACCATGGTTTTGGTCTAAGTTCCTATGTGAATATATGTGAATACCACAAGAATGTTCCAACGTGTTTTTCTTTCTGTTAACAACCTGAAGAATTCATAATGCAGTTTCTAAATACTCTAAATGCCAAACAGTAAGTGATATGTCATGAGAAAGTTCTGTAGGTGAATGGCTTGTCTGAGGTACATCCAAACCTTAAAGGACAACTCCACCCTCATGAGAACATCTTTTATGTTGAATGGCCTCTTTAAAATATGTTGATATATCATAGTTTGTCCTATGAATTCATTACTGTATGCCTGCTATACTTCTGGATGCCTCATGGAAACTGAGCAATTTAGAAACCTGTACTGAGCCTGTACTGAGCCTGGGCATGCTCAGAAGAGGCAGACAGGGAATTAGCATTCAGTCACTGGCTGTGATGTCAACTGTCAAATCCATAACTGACAGTTACTAACTGGAAGAACCAGGAAGCAGAAACAGGGGGAAACAGGACATTGTGCAGAATTTTAGGTTAGACTTATATATTTCAGATTTCAAACTATTACCGTTTAGGGTTTTGGGGGGTGATTTACCTGTATGTAAGTTTTCATTTTGGGGCTGGACTTGCCCTTTAAATAAATGTTAGGTTCATACTTCAATTGGCTAATGTCTGTGTAGCTCCTGATCAAGATGTCATTAAAAACTACAACTTCTAGCATGTGCAGCCAGAGAATGCTATGAGTTGAGTCATCTGGAAGGCTGCTTTCGACCATCCTTGTTTACAACCTATGCATCTCCTAACCGTTATATAATTATACAATAGTCCTTCCATTTATAATGGACAATAAGGGGACTGCAACCTGTGGCCCAAGTAAAAATACATCAGGCTTATTTATATTCTCTACTCTGAACACAGGGGATCAGTGTGTACGTGGAACGTTGGTATTTATTCATTGGACAGTATACCATACGGATATCATTGTGGGCTCAGGTTTTCAAACGATGGCCTCCACTCGCCTCACCATAAATATTTATGGAGACTCTAATGGATTTTAGGCACTGTCATGCCCAGTACAGGACATTTTATTAAGATATTATAGAACTGTATTTATATATATATGTATTACGCATATTAGGATTATTATATGTTTTGATATTTGCACACATTAGGAACTGTTGGGGTGGGTTTTTTGTGTCAATAAAGGCAATTATATTATTTGGTGCCATTACAGTAAGTAGCACATGAAGAGGGCCCTTTACCCAATCTCTGTCTGGTGTGTGTCAATACAACTGGTTAGAAACAAGGGGGTCAGTGGAACTCCCTCTCTGCCCTCCTGAACCCAGTCCTGAATGCTGGACAATCATTTTTAATGTGTTTTTAGAAATAACAAATTGATGCAACTTGATGTTAATTTTCATTTTCTTTTAACCATTTAATACAGCAATGAGTAAGATAAATCTAAGGACCAATCAGATTTACCGAGCAACAGACTAACCCACTATAGGTCATTATGGTTCATTCATTCATTCACGTTAATGGGCTGTGATGTATTCTGTGTTCCATCAATGCTTTCTAATGTGCAGTAGAAATACCATATTATGCTTCTTTCCTACTTACTGGCTGGCTGTTATTGGAACGTCATCATTTATAGATTAGTGAAACATTCCATTGAATGTAACTAATTGATAAGAGCCCATTTCCTTTTGATTGGAGGACAATGAAGCTGGATTCCTGTCATCAAATTCCGTGGTTCTGTGCACAGAACATTTATTGTGGCTATGTCAGAAGCTATGACTAGACTTAAATACAGCTTACTGGAAATGCTGCATCTGTCTGTGATTTTAAACCAATAGTTATATATTTATATTATTATTATGCTGTTCGGTTAATATCTGTTAAACCTTTCTGGCCTTGCACTGGACTTTGGCACAGGAATTTGGCACACAATGTAGGTTCTCTTGGCTAAAATCTCCAGGTCATGCAGCTCTGTTAAAGTTTTCATTTATTTCCAAGTGGTGAAGATTATTGCTACTGGAAATGTACAGAAGTGGTTCCCTAATGGTTCTGGATGTTGGGTAATGATAACTGTGTCATTTTATTGGCTATTTGGGGAACTGCAGACCAAATGAATTGGTTTTCTGTCACATAGAATTGACAGGCCAACAAACTAAGTTATGCTGGACAAACATTAGGAGACGTATCCTGCAGTGTTCCCGTAATGTTCGGATAATCGCCTGGACACGATAATTTTCTGATTGGCATTTAATCTCCAAATGAATGGGCAGTACGAGAACCGTAAACTGCCAGTGTTTTTAGATATTGGATGTTACAATCTAATCTGATATCTTGTGTATTTAAGTGTATAGATAGTGTAATTGTTTTCTAAACGTTAAGGCTGGTACACACGATACAATAATTCGGCCCAACATTTCAGTGTTTCGGTCAGTCGGGCCAAATTATTGTATGACGGCTTTTTGCCGCCTCAATCGACCGTCAACCGTTCGGACAAATGAACGATCGGACAGGTTGGAACATCACAACCAATCGTGCTGTCTTCTATGGACCACACAATCGATTGCGCCTAACTGTCGAACGCGGCTGATTTTTCCGCGACTGACAGTCCTTCCTCCTGGCCAACTGGTCGAAAGCCTTGAACAGTCGGTCAGGAGGAAAGATTGTATAGTGTGTACCAGCCTTTACTCAGCCAAATCAGAAGGCTCCAGTGATTTCTACCATCTTAAGCCCATTCAGAAAGCTAATCTGCTGTTGAGAATGTTGAAAATAATTATGTTTGACTTGGGCACCTTGGGATGATTGCGTCAGAAAAAAGGCATCTTTGCCTGTACCTTAGGAAGATGATGCCCTGGAAGATATTTTTGTAAAATCAGAATTACATTTGCTTGCAATATACAGCACTGAAAATAGACACATTTTTATAATAATTGGCCAAAGTTATTAAACGCTGTCAATTTCAAACTCTAAATTGATATTTGCTGTTCAGGTACCCTACACTGAAACAATTGTTATTATCCTCTTTTAATTGAACCATCATAGCAACTGTTAGAGATTTTATCAGGGCAAAAGGAACGGTCCAGAGAGCAGCAGAGAAGGATTTGAAAGTGGTTGTGTACAGAATGAAAGTAATGTTACATTGTTATATAATTCACCCACCCTTTAGGTTACCTAACAATTTGATTATTTTGAGAGTTGCGTTTGCTAATAAACGAATGCAAATTGGAGAGAGATTTGCACCTATTGCTGGCAAATTAGTAAATTTCCCCATTTGGTGTAAATGTGCCCAGGATTTCTACCTCAGCTAAAAACCATTCTGGATGTCACAATTACACTGATGATTTTATGCACTTTCTTGTTTCATGCTTAATTGATAATATGACCTTTGGGAAAGGGGTAACAAAACAGTAAATACATCTACAGGAATTCCACGTTAGTTTCTGTTAAGATGACAGTGAAGAACCCGCCTAGGGCTTTATCCTGCAGATAGAACGAGATTGACGACAGTTATAAGGCATTAATTGCCAAGTAAGCATACTCTTCATTCATTAGAACCCTGTAATTAGTTAAGAAATGGGCAGGTGGAACAAAGGAAAGAAATTGTCTTTTATGAAGAATTATGGGAGAACCGTCTGATTGTACGTTTATATGTGGTAATTGGCCGTGTTAAGCTGCAATAAACTGGTATCTATAGTCATCCTGGTAACCAACAAGCAGTGTCTCTAGGCCCAGAAAGTCTCTGTGTAGCATGAGATCCCACAGTCATTTGTCTATTAATAAACCACTGGATAAATGCACAAGGTATCAACCAACTGGGACTTTACCCAGTGGGTGAGAGACTTACAGTGATAAGTAATACCTAAAGGGCAAGTCCAGGCCTAAAATGAAAACTTACATACAGGTAAATCACCCCCCAAAACCCTAAACGGTAATAGTTTGAAATGTGAAATATATAAGTCTAACCTGAAATCCTGCACAATGTCCTGTTGTCCCTGTTTCTGCTTCCTGGTTCTTTCAGTTAGTAACTGTCAGTTATGGATTTGGCAGTTGACATCACAGCCAATGACTGAATGTTAATCCCCTGTCTGCCTCTTCTGAGCATGCCCAGGCTCAGTACAGGTTTCTAAATTGCTCAGTATCCATGAGACATTCAGAAGCATAGCAGGCATACAGTAATGAATTCATAGGACAAAGTATGATAAATCAACATATTTTAAAGAGGCCATTCTTTCTAAAAGATGTTCTTATGAGGGTGGAGTTGTCCTTTAAACTTATTCTGCTGGCGAAGTGCTACCAACAGCTGTAGTAAAAAGTAGAGTACTGTGATACTTTTAATAGACTAACAGTTTATTTTAGTAGACAAGCTTTTGAGGGATCAACCCTCTTCCTTAGGTCAGAGCAGTACTGATTGTCACTATTTCCCCACCCCCCCTGCTACCGCTCTCCATTCCATTTGGTTGCCCACCCTAGTACGCTGTTATCTCTCTATTTTATTACCCCCTCTCATTCCTCAGTATATTCTTTTGGGGGGGGGGGGTTATTATCTTGTGTAATTAGCATTATACTTTCTGTTAACCTTTGTTTCAATCAGTACTGCTCTGACCTGATGAAGAGGGTTGATCCCTCGAAAGCTTGTCTACTAAAATAAACTGTTAGTCCATTAAAACTATCACAGTACTCTACTTTTTACTACAGATATTGGACTAATACGGCAAAGCAATCATTATTTTTACCACAGCTGTAGTCACCGAGCCATTGTTATTCTTATAATGCCACATCAGCAATATAAACAAGTATAGATGTAATCTAATGCTCTTGTGAGTGGCAGAAAAAGAAAATTTACCACATTTAACTTAAATTCTACAATGGAATGTTCTGTAGAAAATATGGCACAACCCTCCTATAACATTCTCTGCCAACGTTTTATGTCCCCTTAGTTATCAATCCAACCGCAGAGAAACAAAGCGCTGAAGGCCCGAGCCCCAAGAACACAGAGAATTACAGGTCTGGTGGCATTCCAGTAACCCAGTAATTAGAGGAAGTTAAAGTACCAGGAATCTTGATAAGGGAGGTGGTTGAAAGAAAACAAGTGGTTAAAAGCCACAAATGTTAGGACTAGAAAACTGACACAGTTCATTAGGAAATCATTGGATTACCCTTGGCAATAGCTGAAACGCAACATTATGCGATGATGCAGCCAGTTCCGTGCAGAGCACATGAAGGGCAGAGATATGGATTTCAGAAGTTCAAACCTTTTTAGTTTACATTTGTGTTATTGTTTTTTTTCTAAATAGGTTTATGTGCCACAGATCTGGTTAACCTGGAAGGGAATTTTGCTGAATGAATCTCTCTTGTGCCAGTCACATTGCTGAACAAAGCTTTGGGCTCTGTGCCACCCCCATAGCTCCAACATGTGTATCACGGACAACTATTATACCCTGTCTGTGCCAATCCCTGACCCAGACTTAATTATGTCCGTGCTTATCCCAGCTCCATGGCTGCTGTTGGGAAATAACCACTGATTCCCTTAATTGTTACTTTGACTTTAGTGTAGCCGAGTAATGACCCAGTTATTGTTCAGAGGAAGGCTAAACGTGAAGGGTTCAGACAGAGATGTTTAAAGAAGGAACAGACAGAAAAAAACAGCATCCATTTTTCCTGAAACCTTAGGATATCTATGGCTTCATATACATAATCCTGCTTTCCCTAATACAGATTCCCTTCATCTCTAAGTGTGATGGTGAGAGATGATAGTTCAGCAACATCAGGAAGACCATTTCTTGCATTTATTGTACAATTTAGTATTTTTAGTAAACCCCCTCTACCCTCTTTGTCCTTCCAAACCACCTGGTGTGGAAATTAATAAAAATAACACCCCTGATATTATTAAAGCAAAACAACACTTTTTTTTTTTTTTAAAACGTTTCCATTTTTCTTTATTACCATAAAGAAGAAATTTCAAATAAAAAGTCCAAAAAAATGAAAATAATAAATCATAAATAATACTTCACTTTGGGCTGTAATAAATTAATTTAATAACTAGGAATGCACTTGTCCAGCCACAAATGTGGGTATTAAACGGAAATAAGAAAATGTTTATAGTTCACAGTTAAGCAGCTAAGAGCTGCATCGATAATTGTGATTCCATGATTTCGGAACATTCTACTTGTCCTTTAAAAAGATTGACACGTCCAATCAGGAATCTTAATGTTCACAGTACAAAGTCCTGCCGGAAAAAAAATGGCTCTCCACGGAGCTAAACGTAACATCACCCCACTTTGTCGGATTCCGTTCTTAATGAAACGTACATGGTACAGACAATAACATCATCTCACATCCACAGTCAACTTTACACCTTCCAGGAAATTCAAAAAAAAAAATCCAACAAAGCAGAATAATTTGAGCCTTTCTCTGGTCCCAGCCAAGGAGCACCAGGTCGGGAAATCTTTTTCGTACCACCTCCTGTTTCCAACATGCGACATTTCTCTCTCTCTTTCAGTGGATTTCCCCAAACTGTAGGCCAGATTAATTGCATCTTTGCAGTAA
Source organism: Hymenochirus boettgeri (assembly GCA_019447015.1). Classification (NCBI taxonomy): domain Eukaryota; kingdom Metazoa; phylum Chordata; class Amphibia; order Anura; family Pipidae; genus Hymenochirus; species Hymenochirus boettgeri. Next base: position 369,494,944 of record CM033469.1, on the reverse strand, counting down.
CATGTTTAATGCATATTCCATTCTGTTTTTCAGATCGTTGCAGCCACCAGATATCAGTAGAGTGCTCAGTCGGAATGTTGTGGACACCCTGTCCTCATTGATGTAGGTTAACAAATTTTCGTCGTTCTGGTTGGCAATGATAATTTTTGTATGATCATGATAAAAATTGACCTGCAATAAAAGGCAATGTTAAGTTCTTGTGCTTTGGATTTGATTTAATCTGGACGTCAAGTTCACTAAATGAAAAAAAAAGTTCAACCAACCTGAAATGTGCCATCGTTGAATAGCATCATAAGGGCTTTGTCGGATTTGAGCCACTGGAGAAGATAAAGTCTGGGTCGGCAAACATCTAGTACACTGGACAGGTCCCCACCCTTTATAAAGACAACACAGATAAGACATTAGCAAGTTCAGTAAAAATATTTTCTGTTTTTTTTTTTACTGGATTCATCAAGATCTTATTATCTATTATTTGTTTTGTCAAAATTTGGACAAATCTGTTTGGCCCCTTTGTCCCAGCTTGATAATTAGGCCCCATCTGCCACAGTGAACAATATTTAGTTTAATAGGACGTAATCCTGGACCCTCACCCAACCTGAGCAAATTGGATATGACTTGCAGGTAAATGACAGACGGTCATTAGGCCACGCTAATATATAATATCATGGTAATGCCAAAATATCACGCTAATGAAAAATATCATGGTAATGCCAAAATATCATGGTAATGCCAAAGTATCGGTGGTAACAGTGTGACTGACAATTGGTTTATTAAATGGTAGTCTATCAGTAAGGAATAGTAAGTCCTGGTTGACTCTTGTGTACTAGGCCTTAGGGCAGAAACTATTGACTTATCCCACAGATGATTAGTATACTCTCACCTACTGTCAGTCAATATGAACCTGTGACATTATTATCATTAACAAACTCCCACTGACAGCAACAGATTGTTTTAAAGTTCAGGAAATGCTACAAACGACAGCAATTCCCTTGATACACCCTTTAGGTGATGAGGGGAAAACGTGTCAGGCCATAAATACGGTAATCTTAATGTATCCCTGAGTGCTCCACCTGCACACAGCCCTGCACCTTTCCACTAATACGGTAAATATCTTCTTTCATCCATAGACCTCTAACAAACAATACCATGTATGATATGTAGTTACTTACGTCCATCAAATTCTCTTCCATGTAGTGGGAGAAATATTTCAATACTGTGACTTGACTAATGAATTGTTCTGGGGCCTCAGTGGCAGCGAATACCGAACACTGCCCAAGCTCGGGATAGTAATGCACAGTCCTGAAAACAAACAGAAAGGTTAACCAACCGCTTTTCATTGTTACTGTGTGAGCTCATCGCGCTCCACCATTGTATTGTCTGTTTAGCCGGATGTTTTTTTGCATGACTTACTTCTTATCTGGCAGCAAGCTCATGTGTGCTCCATTGTTAAACAATACGCCGACCGTGTGATCCGACAGCTGGTAACCAAACCCATACTTGTTGGAGTAGTCGACCCACTTTGTAACCCAGTGGAAGGAAGTATTAATCTGTTCTTTAGGAATCGAATCGGCATCTGGCATGCTTTCTAGGCAACCACGTAGAACTCGAGCAACGGTATCTGCAACGCTTCCCATTGTGCTGTCTTCCAGACCTTGAATCCAAAAAATAATAAACACTTCATTTTCCAATGCAGCTAAACAGGGTTTATTCTCACAGGGTTTATTCTCATCTGGCTGTGTTGAAACTACAACTCCCAGAATACTAATGTTAGCTATATTTAATGGTAGCCTACTTCTGGTTTAAATAGTAGCGCCTATAGTGGCCACAACAGCTATAGCAATGCTTCAGTCAAAACAACCATTTATTATTTTAACCATGCAAAGATATTTTATGAGCCCAATCTGCTCTAATGTCAGAATTTAATTAACTATTTTAACTAAATATTTACCATTATATAAACTAAACCTACAGGGAGATTCAATAAAAGTTCTTATCGTTTAAAATGGTGCTAATTTTGCCCCAACCAATCAGATCTTATTTAGCATTTGAAAGCTAACATCTGATTGGTTGGGGCAAAATTAGCACCATTTTAAATGATAAGAACTTTTATTGAATTACCCTGTTAAAGGCTTATTTAATAGGAGCTGCAAAAATGTGCCTATGTTGTTTATTTGCAGCAACCTATCAGAAGTTACCTTTTTACTTACAGTTAGAACACAATTAGTACATCTGATTGGTGAATGATTCCAACATCATTCACAGGCCAATGATAAGTGCACCTGCAATTTACACATTACAATCTAAGGTGCTTCATTCCCTATCTTAAATAGACTGGGACATGTGGAATTTCCCACACTAACTCAGCCACAAACCCACACAGACACTAGCTCAACCATGTAAACACTAGCCCATCCATGTAAACAAGATGGCTGAAGACTGTATAGACTGCTTCCTATTTTAAATAGACTGTTTGAGACATATGGAATTTCCCACACTAACTCAGCCACAAACCCACACAGACATTAGCCCAACCATGTAAACACTAGCCCATCCATGTAAACAAGATGGCTGAAGACTGTATAGACTGTTACCTATTTTAAATATACTGTTTGAGACATATGGAATTTCCCACACTAACTCAGCCCCACACCCACACAGACACTAGCCCACCCATGTAAACACTAGCCCAGCCATGTAAACAAGATGGCTGAAGACACTATAGACTGTGTCCTATTTTAAATAGACTATATGGGACATATGGAATTTCCCACACTAACTCAGCCCCACACCCACACAGACACTAGTCCAACCATGTAAACAAGATGGCTGAAGACTGCAGAGTGACTTACATTCACTGCTGCTACTGCAACTTCCGAGCGTTCCTCTAACAATCATTCGAATAGTATCTCCCATCTGATGTTTGTCAGGAAGGACATTGGATTTGGAAAGGCTTTTGATCTCCTAAAACCAGGAAGACATGTGGAAATTTTGAGTTAGAGGATCACAGACACGTTCTAAAAATAAAACGTTTCCAACTTTGATCATTCTCTTCCCACCCTTTCTTTATATATAGAAATTCAACCAACCTCATCCGTTCTGGGATTCTGCAGCTGAGGAGATATGGATGTTTTCCGTAAATCCTGCCTGAGCTTGTAAATTTCCTCATCTTCTTTGGACAATTTATCTGGAAGGAAACACAACCTTGTCAGAAAAATGGCAATTCCCAGTCTGCTAAACGTCACTGTGCCAAGTCATTCGTTTTACACAAACATCAACAATATATATCTGCCACCAACGCTAGATTCTAATAAATATATTATCTAAAATATGGTGGCTCCATTTTTTTTTTTCCACACAACTTCTAAACTCTTCCTACTACCAACTGCGAATTGGTGGTAATTAATATGGAGAGAAGTAAAACTCCCCCTTTTAAAAAAACTAGTATCTTTAAAATTCTATACTATGAAGATTCTCCTTATCTTCTTGTAGTTAACAACACAATAATCTGCAAAATTGTATTAAATCCTAAACTAAATAGCACAGTCAGCACAACAACGGTGCACAAATACTAACATTACTTACTGTGATTATCCAAATACTTGGACTTGTCTTTTCTTCCACCAAACAGTGCAGCTGCAGCCTTTTTAAAGAAATTTTTAGCAGGGCTTGATAAGTGAAAGTCAGGGGCTGTATGACAGCAACTAGCAGGCAGTCTTTCTGGTATGAAACCCTGGAAGAAAAAGTAAAATCAGCCAGTGAAGGGAAATACCTGACATTGGTTTCCAGACAGCTAAACATACACGGTGGGGGGAGGTTGAGACCTACCTGTGTGAAAAAGTCATGCTGCATTATTTCATCTAGGCTGGGTCTATCTACTGGATTCCTGGACAACATGCTTGAAATGAGATGCTTTGCTGACGTCATTAATGAAGAAGGCAACGAATATCTCGCTTCTCGAATACATCTGTAGGTTTCTTTAAGATTTGTGGTTTCAAATGGAGGTCTACCAAGCAGCATTGTATACCTTGAAATAAACAGAAAAGATTTAGGTAAATATAAAGCACTCCAAGGTTTAGAGCATCTAGAACATACAGTGACATGCTCAAGGTCAAAGGGAGTTAATATTGAGCAGTGTAGGCTTGGAACATCTAGAACATTCAGTGACATGCTCAAGGTCAAAGGGAGTTAATATTGAGCAGTGTAGGCTTGGAGCATCTAGAACATTCAGTGACATGCTCAAGGTCAAAGGGAGTTAATATTGAGCAGTGTAGGTTTGGAGCATCTAGACCATTCAGTGACATGCTCAAGGTCAAAGGGAGTTAATATTGAGCAGTGTAGGTTTGGAGCATCTAGAACATTCAGTGACATGCTCAAGGTCAAAGAGAGTTAAAATTGAGCAGTGTAGGCTTGGAGCATCTAGAACATACAGTGACATGCTTAAGGTCAAAGGGAGTTAATATTGAGCAGTGTAGGATTGGAGCATCTAGAACATACAGTGACATGCTCAAGGTCAAAGGAGTTGATATGAGATTTCCATTAGTGTTGGCCTGTCTAGTCTTGACTGGAGTTTATGCTATATTGTAGATGTATTTCTAGATCCAAACATTAATTTCTATGTTACTAAATATAATTAGTAAATGCAAATTCAAGAAATAATAATAAATGCTACAAGATCATTGTACCAAAGATACTTACATTACACATCCCAATGCCCAGACGTCTGATTCACAGCCATGGCCCTGCTTGTTAAGCACTTCAGGGGAGAGGTAATTTGGTGTCCCACAAATTGTTCTGTGAAAGATTAAAAATAACTTCCATTAGGGATATTCAAGAGAACAGACCTAGCACTTGACTTACTATGCAGGGGGATACATGAAACCTGCTTTGGGGGGTGGCACCATTTAGTGGCTCAGACTTACCTTCGTCTTTGTTCTAGAGGTTCCAATCTGGCTGCCAGACCGAAGTCTCCCACTTTAAGCTCCATATTCTCATTAATGAAAAAGTTTCCTAAAAATAATCATTCAAAACAGATATTAACACATGACATAAACCTCAATGCAAGATATAGATTCTACCGCACTATTCTATTGTAGTCTATCAACAGCCTGTCTATAACAGCAAGGTATCATTACAGGCAGCCTCCATCTTTATGTTAACCCTTTAATGTCACCTGATTTTGTAGCTCATTATTTAATGTTTAGATGCTAATACTGTTAATTATTGTTAACAACATTAAAGACACATTGTGCAAAAACATAATATGCTTGTAAAGGTTCTCATTCAAAAAAAATAATAATAATACCTAATTTTAAGTCTCTGTGGAGGATTTCTTGTTCATGAAGATATTTTAGACCAGACACAATTTGCTTGAGGTAGTATCTCACTTCAGGGTCTGTCAGCACCTTCCTAGTCTTTAGAATATGGGCCATCGACTGGGGGAACAATAGAATATATAATTAAGCTTGTTCTCTGCCACCATGAAAACCATATGACCACCTTATTTAAAAACAAAAACCATGGAAGCAGCCTATGAAACTTACCCTTCGACTGCAGTACTCCAACAAGATGTAGATATTTTCTTTGTCTTCGAAATAATGATAAAACTGCACGATGTGTCTGTGATTTAGAATTCTGTGCAATTCAATCTCTTTGTCAATCTGGTAAGCAAAAAAAAAAAAACGATTTAATCTACTTTTTTCAGCACCAATCCAATAAAAACCACCACCAAATCCCAGGTAGTTACCTTTTCTCTCTGGTGTGGTTTAGACACTCTGCTATGGGGGATTATTTTTGCAGCATATATTTTATTTGTTGTCAGGTCTGTCATTTCATAGCATTTTGCAAATCCACCCTAAAAAAAAGGCATAAAATAATGAATGAAATGGTCAAACAATATTAAAATGAATGATCAGACAGGGTTTTGTACATTCCTACACTGATAACGCCACATCAGGAATGCAGATGTGGTAAAGGCTATAAGGACAGAGCACGAGGACACTATAACAAAACAACCTTTACGTTTATATTTTCTTAATGAATCCATAAGCATTTAAAGGATGACAAATCAGAAAAACTTTCCTTATACTACAGATGTCAATAGCTATGAATATTACTGAACCGTGGGTAAAAGCGGAGCTATTGTTCTCATTTCCAAACCTAAACTCAGAATTCATTAACCTGTTGCGAGGAGCTCGGTGGAATAATCAATAATATTAAAGGTTTTCCCATCTGATTGATAAGTAAATATCATTACACTTCCATTAGCTTACAGCCTGGGTTCATTCATCCATTATATCGTGAGATAGTTTTCATAGAGATGTGCATATTGCCTTGTGTGTAGGGCTTTGTCTGGGTAAATGTATTGTACCCATCTTATGGGATAGAGTAGAACAGGAATATTGCACTGTTTAACAGGTGAATGTCGCTGGGTAGCGGACAATGAGGGTTACATAGGTGTAGCAGACAATGAGGGTTACAGATAGGTGTAGCAGACAATGAGGGTTACATAGGTGTAGCAGACAATGAGGGTTACAGATAGGGGTAGCAGACAATGAGGGTTACATAGGTGTAGCAGACAATTAGGGTGACCGATAGTGTAGCAGACAATGAGGGTTACATAGGTGCAGCAGACAATGAGGGTTACATAGGTGTAGCAGACAATGAGGGTTACATAGGTGTAGCAGACAATTAGGGTGACATATAGCATAGCAGACAATTAGGATTATGGAAAGGGCCATGTAAGGATTGCTCCTTATTTCAATCTCTAGGAGTGCTAAGGATTTGGAATTCTGCTCTGTTTGGGGTAGATAACATGAGATTTTCCGTTGTGAGCCATTGTATACACAGGAACAAAGAATGTATTAGATAGGAAGGGGGGGAGAGAAGAGGTGAGAGACTGGAGGGAGGGGGTATATAGAAGAGGTTGGGGTATAATTTAATATTACATGGTGTCAACTACAGAACAACAATGCTGGGAGGGGATATGGGAACACTGTATATTATCACACATTGGAGTTGCACAATAAGTGGGACATTAACTGGTGTCAGACACAGGGGTAATAACAAGTGGGATTGTGGCTGAGGAATAAGGGAGGGGGCCACAATTTCTCATCACCAGTCAGGAATATGGGGGTGCCCCAATCTCCAGTGGGTGTCCCCAAAAAAGGTCCAAACTGTTTAAAACTGTTCCCTGGAACCAAACAATAACATTTAATTTTTATTGACATCCAATGATCCTTTTCTAAATCAATCATCTGTCAATGGGCCAATCACCCAGGCAGCCCCTGCACTGTGCAATCTTCCCAAACGTCAACCGCATTGGCAGCTCCATCCCAAGACCTGGTTGCACACAGAGGGCTGCGATGCTGATCAGTTGGTTACCTTGCCAAGCACTTTGCCCCGGCAGTATCGCCTCCCTGTGCCAGGGTCTGTTATAATCCTGGAAACCTCGGGGTTAGTAGGGCAGCTGTGATGATGAACGGGGTCCCCATCCCCGGGCGCTTTCCATCTCCTGCCCAGCGCCTGCTCGCACATCTTCCCACTGTTAGCAGGCTGATGATGAGCGATAGTCCGCAGTATTTCCATCACTTAAACCGCCTCTCTCAACCGCTGGACCCGCTCTGCTCCGGTCGCTCAACAGACAGGTCTTTTATTCCCGCGGTAGGCACTGCCCCATTCAACACGCCCACTTCCCCTCCTTTCTTTCTAGTCACTCGGTCATTTGCCTGGGCAGGTCCCCGGTGATGTCATAACTGTCATTCCTCTCATAACTGATCAGACCTAATGGGAGGGAGAACAGGGAATGTGAATGGAAAGCAGGGAAGCAGCTCAGGGCCACAGATACAACACAGAAGCAGAACCGTACAACAGAAACAGAACCATGTACAAACCAACCATAAACAGACCAGAACCATACAACAGAACCAGAACCATACAACAGAACCAAAACCATACAACAGAACCAGAACCATAGTACAGAACCACACAATAGAACCAGAACCATGAAACAGAACCAAAACCATACAACATAACCAGAACCATAGTACAGAACCAGAACCATACAATAGAACCAGAACCATGAAACAGAACCAAAACCATACAACCGAACCAGAACCATAGTACAGAACCAGAACCATGAAACAGAACCATAAAACAGAACCAGAACCATAAAAGAACCAGAACCAAAGAACAGAAACAGAACCATACAACAGAACCAGACCATGAAACAGAACCAGAACCATACAACCGAACCAGAAACATAGTACAGAACCAGAATATCAACAGAACCAAAACCATACAAACAGAACCAGAACCATAGTACAGAACCAGAACCATACAATAGAACCAAATCATGAAACAGAACCAGAACCATACAACAGAACCAGAACCATAGTACAGAACCAGAACCATACAATAGAAACCAGAAACCATGAAAACAGAACCAGAAAAAGAACCAAAAAACAGAACCAGAACCATACAACAAAACCAGAACCAAAGAACAGAAACAGAACCAACAACAGAACCAGAACCATACAACAGAACCAGAACCATACAAACGAAAACAACCATACAACAGAAACCACAACCATACAACAGAACCAGCAGATCTTTTTCGGTTGGTCCAGGGCCAGCAGATCTTTCTTCGGTTTGGTTCCAGGGCCAGCAGATCTCTTCGGTTTGGTCCCAGGGCCAGCAGATCTTTCTTCGGTTTGGTCCCAGGGCCAGCGATCTTTCTTCGGTTTGGTCCCAGGGCCAGCAGATCTTTCTCGGTTTGGTTCCAGGGCAGCAGATCTTTCTTCGGTTTGGTCCAGGGCAGCAGATTTTCTTCGGTTTGGTCCCAGGGCCAGCAGATCTTTATTTTGGTTTGGTCCCAGGGCCAGCAGATCTTTCTTCGGCTTGGTCCCAGGGCCAGAAGAAATTTCTCCACACTGTCCCCAGTCTGGTCTTAGGGCCAGTAAGATCTTTCTCCAGGATGGTCCCAGGGACACCAGATCTTTCTCCAGTTTGGTCCCTAGGAAAGAAGAACTTTCCCCAGTGCCTCCAGCAGATCTTTCTCCAGCTGGTCCCAAGGCCAGCAGATCTTTTAAGCCTGGTTTCAGGGCCAGCAGTGTTTCCTTCAAATAGCCCAGGCTGCTTCCTATTTAGGAATAGATATCCAGAGGATGTTTTTCATTTTCTCTCTGCTCAGGATACTGTGCAATCAGAAGGTCACACACGATGGAATTAATGTGGGTTATAGATTTCTATCACTGTCTGCAAGAATAAGAACCCAGGTGTTAGAGAATGCCCGACCAAAGGGCAAATAGCTCTGCATCCTTGTTGGCAACCTTCTTCAGGGACAGCTGTAAAGCAGGATCTTGGTTATTGTAAAAAAAAAATTTAGCAGAGGCTTATGGTATACAGTATATATATATATATATATATATATAATATATATATATAATATATATTATATACTGTATCCATAAGCCTCTGCTAAATGTTAAATGTATATATAGTTAATTTTATATTGTGTATGTGGTGAATAATTCAGACATGGGAAACTCCCAGGCCTAACCTAAGAGCATTATGATCACTTGCATGTGACAATACAGCACAGTCTAAGAATCCTGAATGTGGGCGATAGGGCCAGAAGAGGTCTTTCCCCCAAACATCAGTTATTCTAATAGATTATTTTCTCTCATGTGAAGGCAAACGTTTCTACAGTGCGGAGGTTCTCAGAGATTGTTTCTGTGTTATGACAAAAGGACAAGTTGAGACAAGTTCACACTCTTGCAGCTGTCAAACCAGAACATTAAAACAAGGGTGATCTCTTTGATCTGGACTGATACTACACAAACCCAAATCTTTATCACCTTTCCACCACAGGTTATAAAGTACTTAGATCATAAAAACAAGCCATCATTTGTTTTAACTCTTTCCACTACTGAATTGCCCTAAGCCTGTTGTTTTGTCTCTTGGTTGGAATTTACAATAGACACATGTAGATTTGGTTTTGTTTCTTCTGTTCAGTTTTCTGAATTCTTTTATGTGATGAAACAAAGCAAAAAACTGAACTGCATTTGACTTCTACAAACAAATCCTTGTTCGTATGGAAACACTTAAACTGGGAATTATTAAAGATATTAAAATACACCCATGTAGGATTTATTTCCACAATGAACAGGGAGGTGACATGAATAATGCCAGTCTATATGAACGCACAGGGAAAGTTTTCACTTACAGTGGGCCGAGTGTTCTGATTAGTGCACAGTGTCATTAAATACAGTAGAAACCCTCCTAAACAGGAATGTAAGGAAAATAAAGAATTCAAAATTGTGCAATAGATGTATGCATTGTTATACGACAGGTAGCTTATATCCATGAATACCAGTTTAATAGGTAAAGGTAGGTGGCCCTTTATACACCCACGTTGATGGCGCTCTATACAGCAAGGTAGGTGGAGCTCTATACCGCCAAGCAGGTGGGCACCAGGGATCCCCATATGGTTGGAATCTACAACTTGCAGCATTCCCTGGCTCCCTCTGTAGTTTTCAAACATCTGGAGGCACAACGTTTAAGAATCCGGCTCTAATAGTGATTAGGTGGCATGCTATACAGCCAAGCTGGTGTTGCTCCATACAACCAGGTTGGTGGCACCCTATACAGCCAGACAAGTGGCTCTCTATACAGAAAGGTAGGTGCGTGCTAGACAGCCAGATAGGTGGAGTGCTTACAGCAAGACAGGTGGCGCTCTTTACAGCCAGACTGGTGTTGCTCTCTACAGCCAGGTTGGTGGCGCTCTGTACTGCCAGGCAAGTAGCATCTATACAGCAAGCAGGTGGTTGTTTTATCAGCCAGGTTGATGGTGCTTTATACAGCCAGGCAGTGGCACTTTTACAGCCGGCAAGTGGCGCTTTATAAGCCAGGCAGGTGCGCTTTAAACAGCCAGGCAGTGGCGCTTTATACAGCCAGGCAGGTGATGCTCTATACAGCCAGGCAGGTGGTGTGCTCTATACAGCCAGGTAAGTGGAGCTCTATATTAAGGTTGCAGGTAGCTCATTGCATGTAATTAGTACATGTTTAATGGTGTGGGTACGATTCCAGTGGCCCTGGAAGAGTTTACAAGCATTTTTTGTTGTTAGATTTGTTGAAGTCAGTTTCTCGTTTGAAATGGGAATAAAATCTTGCAGAATTCATGTGTGAAGGTTCTCATTCATCCAAGGTCATCACCAGAAGGAAGTACAGCTTTCACAGAACACATTAATGCGGTGGACCAAAACATTAAATTCACAAGGGAAGAGGTACAAACAAACAAACTGGCTTTCTTGGACTGTTGGTAGAAGTTAAGGAAAATGGTAAACTGGGAAGAAGAGGTTACAGAAAACCAACACACACAGATCAGTATTTGAGTTTGACACCCACCACCCTTTAGATCACAAGCTGGGGGTCATCAGAACCCTGCAACACAGAGCCGAGAGAACATCCCCACTAGCACAGAGGCGAAGGCTAAGAAATGAAACATCTCAGAGGAGCCCTTAAAAACTTGGGATATCCAGACTGGGCTTTGTCCAAAAGAAAGAAGAAGTAGAAGGAAAGAAAAGAACACAAATACCAACAGTGAAGGGGGAAAGCAAGACAAGGAGGAAGAACAGGGTCATCCCATATGTAGCAGGGGTTCCGAGAAATTAAGAAGAATTTTCAAAAAACATCGTATCCCTGTTCTTTAAACCGACAAACACACTGAGGCAGCAATTGCGTACATCGAAAGACCCCAATACCAAAAACACAAGAAAGCGACATCATATATGCAGTGCAGTGCAGTGAAAGAATGCTCTGATTTGTATGTGGGGGAGACCAAACAGCAACTGCATCAACGTATGGCCCAGCACAGACGAGCCAATTCCTCGGGTCAGGACTCAGCCGTGTATCTGCATTTAGGATAAGGACATACCTTTTGAAGATTGTAATGTTAACATTACTGGCGAAGGAACGTGACTGGTTCACAGAGAGGTGTTAAGGAGGCCTTTATGTGAAATATAAAGAAACCAAGCCTAAATAGAGGTGGGGGGGGTTCGACAACCAACTGTCTGCCATGTACAATGCTGTTTTTACACCTTAACTCTGGGGCGTTCCTATAAAACCTCTTAGCCACTATCTAATCAACACCCTTAAACACCTGGCTGTGATATGCTAATTGGGATTTTCCAGGGTACATAATTCCACAGATTCTTGTACAAGTCATTCTGAATTGAGGAAAGCCAGTCGGTAGGACTAGCGAAACGTCTTCAAGAAACTACATTTCAAGTCCAGTTGATTCTAATTGAATACAACAGATATCTTGCAGAATCCACTTCTTTTTTATCCAAGTTTCCCACTTTGCACAGACATCTGCTTTCCCTAGGGTTTTTCTGTTCTCTCGGGCAGGACACTTGGGGTCTCATTTACCAGAGCTGCAAGTTGCTCCGAGCAAATATGGCTTCCGGTAATGGTATAATGGATTTGACCTTGTGGTAAATATCAATAGGGATTTTACCCCAGCGCCACTTTAAGCCATTAGCTGGTCTTAAATTGTGGAGTTAAAAGTGGTGCAAATCCTTTATAAATACATTGCGCCGGTTGCATGGGTGGTCTATTGTGAAACTGGTGCAGCCAGTGCAATTATGGAGCTAAAACTTGCGCAAACCTATTCAAAATTGGTTGGCACGAGTTTAACCCCACTTTTAGCACAGAACATGTGGGTAAATCAGGCCCTTGCTGTGCTTATGGTATTTAAAGAAGGTGGTTAAACCTCATTGTGTTCTCACCAGGTAAGAGGGAGTGAGGCAAGAGCAGGAAGCAGGACACTGTGTAATAGGAATATTTATACTGGCATGTCATCTTGAACACAAACGTCTTAAGATAATTACCAAACACTGGTGATTAAGGGCTTCTTGGCCTGTAGATGTACTAAACAATTCAAGGTGTATACACAGAAAGGAACAGGTGATCTTTACTGGCAACAGCAAATATTGCACTGTACTGTACACAAGGTACTTGGTCAGAGGGGTCCCTGTAGGACCCAGATAAGGATTACTGTACATGTGCAGATTTTATTTAGTATTATCATTGTTTGATTCTAAACATATGGAACATCTAGCAGCTGTGTGTGAGTTTAAAGTAAGCAATGCCTTTATTAAAAAGGTCACACTCCTACCTTTAAAATTATTTTGGGATCATGCTTTAGCTGCAGTCTGTCCAAAGTTACAGCAGTATAAAACTGTGTTTTCTCTGCTAGCATTGTGAGCTTGATCACCAGCACTTAGGGGTTGCCCCCATGTTTAAGGTGCTGGGGCAGAGCACCATCGCTGGATAATTAATCCCTGGTCCTCAAATCATTTTTTTAAAGCTAGCCACAAGCCTGAAAGATTACTTTTCTCTCCTCAGGTGTATAGGAATGGACAGAGAATGGTTGCAGGTCTCTAACAATCTTTAGAAAAAATCGATTTTGGGGTGTGGGGGTTATGACACATCTTATAACACTGCCAGTCAAGAGACACAGAGACAGGGCAGTCTGGGAAGTGTAACTTTACAAGCCTTCTAGAGAAGCTGGAGACATATCACAAGCTTGTTTGAAAGGTATGAGAGAGTCCATTTTATATGGAGACCAGTACCCTTTAATAACAAGCATATTTTACTTACCATTAATGTGGCAATACTGTCCCAAAAGGAACCATTATCTCCTGATAGAACTAAAATAACCCAGGGATAAAAGGCAATGCCAACACCAAGTGCCCATATTAGCCCAAATTTAAAGAAACTCAATGCACTCTTATAGAAGTGACTGATGTACCCAGACATATCACTGTACCAGTAACACCAGCGTACAGTGTATTGAGCTATACAGAAACAGTCATTGTGACCTTTAAGTTTTATTAATCAATGCATATTCATAATGTTATTATAGAGATTTATTTTCTAAATAATATTACAGCAAGTTGCAAGTTCTTCTGGCTCGGATTTATGCAGGCTGGTTTAAATTAATATGCAATTAAAGTAAAAAGAAGAATAGGACACTCCTTAATACTTCAATAACTAAACTGCTGTGCTACATTTATATATTGACTTTACAATACAGTAATTTCATTTGCATTGTCTAGCTAGCTCCCTCTAGTGGTTAAAATAGAGAAGAAATGTTAACAAACGTTTGAGTTTGGACGAAAGCTACATTCACCTGGGCGTTTTTTTTAACGCAGCGCCACAACGCAACCACACATTAAAGGGCATATTTATAAAGGGCCGAAAATAGCGCACAAAAATTACGCGGCGTGAAAATAGCGCTATCGCCGTATTTATAACGGCCTGCGCCATCGCCGCAATATGTATTGCAGCCGTAATGTACGGCTGTAGTAGTAATATTAAGTCCCTTCCCGGCGATACTGCATTAGTGCAATGCGCTAAGTACAATACTTTTACTTTAAAATATGCCCCTAAGCCTTACAATAAAATAATATTGAATTATTATTGATCCAAGGGCAATGAGGTAAATCTAAGTTTGTGCAAAATAATAGATATTGATTCTGCCCCGAACAAAGTATTATAGAATGTGTACAATCTAAACTTTATGGAATAGGCACGGGTTAGTTCATTACGACCGTACATTTACAACCGAACGTTTGTTAATTAACGAACGTTCGATTGTAGAATGCCGTGCGGTAGTAAACTACTGCAATGGTATTCTATGGGACTTTTCCTGAGTGAGGGACCAATCCATTCCCTTCACTTTCCATTGTATGCATTATCGCGAGACTTGCTGGGTCTATCAGGCGGTAGGAAACATCCAATAAACACTCAGTATACACAACATTGCTGAAAGCAAGGTGCCAAACGTAGCAGCCAGAAAGCTTTGACTTAATGAGCACATTAGCAGGCCAGTCTGACATCAGTGTGGCCATGTGGGTGACTACACCAGCAGTCATGACACAATAAGTGTAGCAAAAGAGTATCCCTTGGGAATCTGCCCCTCTGCCAACTGGCCCAGTCCTCCCCTAAAAGGACACTATAGAATGACTAATAACATGGAAGTCCAGTCCCCAGTAGAGAATAGAAATGATACTCAACTAACTGAAGTATGTTCTCTACTTTATTGAGAATACTTTACTATATTTAAAATTAAAGGCATTGGATGGCCATTAAGAGCCTCTGTATAGTCTTTATTCTAAAAGAAACCAGACAGACTTCTGTTTAAATCTCCTTGTTAACATTCCTTGTCCTTCCATTTGAGTCTTATGCAATGGTTTTCTCATTCAGTGTCCATATAACACAGCATCTAAAGGCAATTCAGAGTGCCAGAAAGTGTGTACTGATGACTGAGTTGTAGAACAAAAACGTACCGAAATGCGGCCATTGATCACACTGTCAAAAAGTTATTTTAGGCTTTAGCCTGGTCTATTAATGGGACGGATGTTAGGCCTTAGCTGGTCGTTAATGGGCACTGTATGTTAGGCCTTAGCTGTCGTTAAGGGCTGTAGTAGGCCTTAGCTGTCCGTAATGCATGGCATGTTAGGCTTAGCTGTCGTAATGGGCACTGTTATGTTAGGCCTTAGCTGTCCGTATGGCAATATATGTTAGGCCTTGAGCTGGCGTCTACATGGGCAATGTATGTTAAGCCTTAGCGTCCGTTAATGGGCACTGTATGTTAGGCTAGCTTCCGTTAATGGGCACTGTATGTTAGCCTTAGCTGTCCGTTAATGGGCATGTATGTTAGGCCTTAGCTGTTCCAATGGGCACTGTTGTAGGCTTAGCTGTCCGTTAATGGGCACTGTATGTTAGGCCTTAGCTGTCGTTAATGGGCACTGTATGCTAGGCCTTAGCTGTCCATTAATGGGCAATGTATGTAAGGCCTTAGCTGTCCATTAATGGGCACTGTATGTTAGGCCTTAGCTGTCCGTTAATGGGCACTGTATGTTAGGCCTTAGCTGTCCGTTAATGGGGACTGTATGTTAGGTCTTAGCTGTCCGTTAATGGGCACTTGTATGTAGGCCTTAGCTGGCATTAATGGGCACTGTATGTTAGGTCTTAGCTGTCCGTTAATGGGCACTGTATGTTAGGCCTTAGCTGTCCATTAATGGGCACTGTATGTTAGGCCTTAGCTGTCCGTTAATGGGCACTGTATGTTAGGCCTTAGCTGTCCATTAATGGGCACTGTATGTTAGGCCTTAGCTGTCCATTAATGGACACTGTATGTTAGGCCTTAGCTGTCATTAATGGCACTGTATGTTAGGCCTTAGCTGTCCGTTAATGGGCACTGTATGTTAGGCCTTAGCTGTCCGTTAATGGGCATTGTATGTTAGGTCTTAGCTGTCCGTTAATGGGCACTGTATGTTAGGCCTTAGCTGTCCGTTAATGGGCACTGTATGTTAGGTCTTAGCTGTCCGTTAATGGGCACTGTATGTTAGGCCTTAGCTGTCCATTCTAAGTTGCGGACACTGTGTATGTCGTCGGCTCCCTCTTGCTGTTTTCACCGTTTTAATCGGCACTGCTATGCGGAGCCCCCGCTACCGCCTGTTAAAGTCTACCATCGCGCACCTGTATGTTAGGTCCTTCCAGCTGTCCCCCGCTTACAGCGTGCCGCCATTCTTGTATTTATGGATCTTAGCTCGTCCGTTCAATGGGCACTCGCCTACCTGTTGCAGGACTTTATTTACGCTGTCCTTAATGCCGGACTGTACCTGTTAGGCCTCACGATGCTCGCATTAATGCGGCAATGCTTGTGTTACGGTTCCCTTATGTCTTCCCTGCTCCGTCTAATGGCATTTTCCTCGTACTGATCCCTCCTACCCCCCGCCGCCTTTTAGCTGTACGTTACACTCCGCCGGCACCCTTGTATGTTAGGCCTTACGTCTGTACCGTTACCCACTGGGCAACTGTTATGTTAGCCGCCTTTTGTGCTGTCCGTTACTTTAGGGGTCACTGTATGTTACGGCCTTACCTGCTGTCCCGTTTTTAAGGCAAATGTAGGTTGGGCTTGGCTGTCCGTAATGGTGCATCTGCCTAGGTCTAGGCCCTAGCCTGTCCAACTCTATTAGCCCGAGCACATGTATCCTCCGCCTAACGGCCTTTTTCTTAGCTGTCACCAACCAAACAAGAAGATTTAAATTTTTATGACATCCAATGATCCTTTTTCTAAAAATCATTCTGTCAATGGGCCAATCACAACAGGCAGGCCCCTGCACTGTGCAATCTCCCAAACGTCAAACAGCATTGGCAGCTCCTCCCCAGACATGGTTGCACAAAGAGGGATGCGATTGATCTCAGTTGGTTACCTCTGCAAGCACTTTGACACCGGCAGTATCGCCTCCCTGTGCCAGGGTCGTATCATTGCATGGAAACCTCGGCGGTAGTAGTGGCAGCTGTGATGATGACGGGGCCCCATACCCGGGCGCTTTCCATCTCCTCCATGCCCAGCGCCTGCTGCCCCACATTTCCACTGTTAGGCAGGCTGTGATGAGCCGTAGTCCGCAGGTATTTCCATCACGAAACCGCCATCTCTCCAACCGCTGGACCCGCTCTGCTACGGTCGCTCAACAGACCAGGTCGTATTCCGCGGGGAGGCCACTGCCCCATTCAACACGACCACTCCCTCCTTCTCTAGTCACTCGGTCATTTGCGCTGGGCAGCCACCGGTGAGTTCATAACTGTCCCAATCCTCTATAACTGAATCAGACCTAAGGGGAATGGGAGGAACAGGGAATGTGAATGGAAAGCAGGGAAGCAGCTCAGGGCCACAGCTACAACACAGAAGCAGAACCGTACAACATAGTTGCCAACATTCTCAAAAAAATTCTAGGGACACATTTTTAAAATTGTTGTGTGCCACCACAAGTTTTAGCCCCTCTCCAACTTTCAGTTCACGCTCACTTTTAATGGAAAGATAGACAGAAAGACAGTAATAGACAGACGCACAGAAATAGCTAGGAAGAGATAGACCAACAGAGATAGAGAGAGACACATAGGGAGAAAGAGACAGCTAGAGGGACAGACAGAGCGCTAGAAAGACAGATAGTTAGATAGAATGACAGCTATAGGAACAGACAGAGCTAGAGAAACAGAGATAGATAGATAGATAGATAGATAGATAGATAGATAGATAGATAGATAGATAGCAGAGTTAGATAGATAGCAGAGTTAGATAGATAGCAGAGTTAGATAGATAGATAGCAGAGTTAGATAGATAGATAGATAGATAGATAGATAGCAGAGTTAGATAGATAGATAGATAGATAGATAGATAGATAGATAGATAGATAGCAGAGTTAGATAGATAGATAGCAGAGTTAGATAGATAGATAGCAGAGTTAGATAGATAGCAGAGTTAGATAGATAGATAGCAGAGTTAGATAGATAGATAGATAGCAGAGTTAGATAGATAGATAGATAGCAGAGTTAGATAGATAGACATACAGATAGTTAGAACTAGATAGGCATACAGAGCTAAACTAACACAGGCAGAGATAGATCACAAACCTCAAATTGTGTTCAGGGCAGAGAGATCAACAGGACTGCACTTCCCCCTCCCCTTCCTAACGTGCACACAGAACGTGAGACTGACTGTAATTCGATCTCTCACCTGCAGGAGGAGAGGATCTGAAAGTAGTAACATTGCAGGGGAAGGCTTTAAATTCTAAAACCACATGCACGCTGCTTGCTCCAGATCGGGACATTTACCGGGACATCAGAAGATCGGGGCTGCATTCTTAAATCCGGGACTGTCCCGGGTAATCCGGGACTGTTGGCAACTATGGTACAACAGAAACAGAACCATAGTACAAAACCAGAACCATACAACAGAACCAGAACCATACAACAGAACCAAAACGTTAACATTTAGCAGGAGGCTTATGGTATACAGTATATATATATATATATATATATATTATATATTATATATAATATATTATACTGATACCATAAGCCTCTGCTAAATGTTTTTTTTACATAACCAAGATCCTGCTTTACAGCTGTCCCTGAAGAAGGTTGCCAAACAAGGATGCAGAGGCTATTTGCCCTTTGGTCGGGCATTCTCTAACACCTGGGTTCTTATTCTTGGCAGACAGTGATGAGAAATCTATAACCCACATTAATTCCATCGGTGTGACCTTCTGATTGCACAGTATCCTGAGCAGAAGGAAATGAAAAACATCCTCTGGATATCTATTCCTAAATGAGGAAAGAGCAGCCTGGGCTAGTTGAAGGAAACACTGCTGGCCCTGAAACCAGGCTTAAAAAGATCTGCTGGCCTTGGGACCAGGCTGGAGAAAGATCTGCTGGAGGCACTGGGGAAAGTTCTTCTTTCCTAGGGACCAAACTGGAGAAAGATCTGGTGTCCCTGGGACCATCCTGGAGAAAGATCTTACTGGCCCTAAGACCAGACTGGGGACAGTGTGGAGAAATTTCTTCTGGCCCTGGGACCAAGCCGAAGAAAGATCTGCTGGCCCTGGGACCAAACCAAAATAAAGATCTGCTGCCCTGGGACCAACAGAAGAAAGATCTGCTGGCCCTGGGACCAAACCGAAGAAAGATCTGCTGGCCTGGAACCAAACCGAAGAAAGATCTGCTGGCCCTGGGACCAAACCGAAGAAAGATCGGCTGGCCCTGGACCAAACCGAAGAAGACGCGTGGAGATCTGCTGGCCCTGGAACCAAACCGAAGAAAGATCTGCTGGCCCTGGGACCAAACCGAAGAAAGATCTGCTGGTTCTGTGTATGGTTGTGGTTCTGTTGTATGTTGGGTTTGTTGTATGGTTCTGGTTCTGTTGTATGGTTCTGGTTCTGTTGTATGGTTCTGTTTCTGTTCTTTGGTTCTGGTTTTGTTGTATGGTTCTGGTTCTGTTTTATGGTTCTGTTTCATGGTTCTGTTTCATGTTCTGGTTCTATTGTATGGTTCTGGTTCTGTACTATGGTTCTGGTCTGTTGTATGGTTCTGGTTCTGTTTCATGATTCTGGTTCTATTGTATGGTTCTGGTTCTGTACTATGGTTCTGGTTCTGTTGTATGGTTTTGGTTCTGTTGTATATTTCTGGTTCTGTACTATGGTTCTGGTTCTGTTGTATGGTTCTGGTTCTGTTTCATGGTTCTGGTTCTGTTGTATGGTTCTGTTTCTGTTCTTTGGTTCTGGTTCTTTTATGGTTCTGGTTCTGTTTTTATGGTTCTGTTTTCATGGTTCTGGTTCGTACTATGGTTCTGGTTCTGTTGTATGGTTTTGGTTCTGTTTCATGGTTCTGGTTCTATTGTATGGTTGTCTGGTTCTGTACTATGGTTCTGGTTATGTTGTATGGTTTTGGTTCTGTTTCATGGTTCTGGTTCTATTGTATGGTTCTGTACTATGGTTCTGGTTCTGTTGTATGGTTTTGGTTCTGTTGTATGGTTCTGGTTCTGTTGTATGGTTCTGGTTCTGTTGTATGGTTCTGGTTTTGTACTATGGTTCTGTTTCTGTTGTACGGTTCTGCTTCTGTGTTGTATCTGTGGCCCTGAGCTGCTTCCCTGCTTTCCATTCACATTCCCTGTTCTCCCTCCCATTAGGTCTGATCAGTTATGAGAGGAATGACAGTTATGACATCACCGGGGACCTGCCCAGGCAAATGACCGAGTGACTAGAAAGAAAGGAGGGGAAGTGGGCGTGTTGAATGGGGCAGTGCCTACCGCGGGAATAAAAGACCTGTCTGTTGAGCGACCGAGCAGAGCGGTTCCAGCGGTTGAGAGAGGCGGTTTAGTGATGGAAATACTGCGGACTATCGCTCATCATCAGCCTGCTAACAGTGGGAAGATGTGCGAGCAGGCGCTGGGAGGAGATGGAAAGCGCCCGGGGATGGGACCCGTTCATCATCACAGCTGCCCTACTACCCCGAGGTTTCCAGGATTATAACAGACCCTGGCACGGGAGGCGATACTGCCGGGGCAAAGTGCTTGGCAAGGTAACCAACTGAATCACTCGCAGCCCTCTGTGTGCAACCAGGTCTTGGGATGGAGCTGCCAATGCGGTTGACGTTTGGGAAGATGCACAGTGCAGGGGCTGCCTGGGTGATTGGCCCATTGACAGATGATTGATTTAGAAAAGGATCATTGGATGTCAATAAAAATTAAATTGTTATTGTTTGGTTCCAGGAACAGTTTTAAACATTTGGACTTTTTTGGGGACACCCACTGGAGATTGGGGCACCCCCATATTCCTGACTGGTGATGAAAAATTGTGGCCCCCTCCCTTATTCCTCAGCCACAATCCCACTTGTTATTACCCCTGTGTCTGACACCAGTAATGTCCCACTTATTGTGCAACTCCATGTGTGATAATATACAGTGTTCCCATATCCCCTCCAGCATTGTTGTTCTGTAGTTGACACCATGTAATATTAAATTATACCCCAACCTCTTCTATATACCCCCTCCCTCCAGTCTCTCACCTCTTCCTCCCCCCCTTCCTATCTAATACATTCTTTGTTCCTGTGTATACAATGGCTCACAACGGAAAATCTCATGTTATCTACCCCAAACAGAGCAGAATTCCAAATCCTTAGCACTCCTAGAGATTGAAATAAGGAGCAATCCTTACATGGCCCTTTCCATAATCCTAATTGTCTGCTATGCTATATGTCCCCCAATTGTCTGCTACACCATGTTAACCCTCATTGTCTGCTACACCTAGTAACCCTCATTGTCTGCTGCACCTATGTAACCCTCATGTCTGCTACACTATCGGTCACCCTAATTGTCTGCTACACCTATGTAACCCTCATTGTCTGCTACCCCTATCTGTAACCCTCATTGTCTGCTACACCTATTAACCCTCATTGTCTGCTACACCTATCTGTAACCCTCATTGTCTGCTACACCTATGTAACCCTCATTGTCCCCTACCCACGACATTCACCTGTTAAACAGTGCAATATTCCTGTTCTACTCTATCCCATAAATGGGTACAATACATTTACCCAGACAAAGCCCTACACACAAGGCAATATGCACATCTCTATGAAACTATCTCACGATATAATGGATGAATGAACCCAGCTGTAAGCTAATGGAAGTGTAATGATATTTACTTATCAATCAGATGGGAAAACCTTTAATATTATTGATTATTCCACCGAGCTCCTCGCAACAGTTTAATGAATTCTGAGTTTAGGTTTGAAATGAGAACAATAGCTCCGCTTTTTACCCCCGGTTCAGTAATATTCATAGCTATTGACATCTGTAGTATAAGGAAGTTTTCTGATTTGTCATCCTTTAAATGCTTATGGATTCATTAAGAAAATATAAACTAAAGTGTTGTTTTGGTTATAGTGTCCTCGTGCTCTGTCTCTATAGCCTTTACCACACTCGCATTCCTGATGTGGCGTTATCAGTGTAGGAATGTACAAAACCCTGTCTGATCATTCATTTTAATATTGTTTGACCATTTCATTCATTATTTTATGCCTTTTTTTTTAGGGTGGATTTTGCAAAATGCTATGAAATGACAGACCTGACAACAAATAAAATATACTGCAAAAATAATCCCCCATAGCAGAGTGTCTAAACCACACCAGAAGAAAGGTAACTACCTTGATTGGTGGTGGTTTTTATTGGATTGGTGCTGAAAAAAGTAGATTAAATCGTTTTTTTTTTTTTTTTGCTTACCAGATTGACAAAGAGATTGAATTGCACAGAATTCTAAATCACAGACACATCGTGCAGTTTTATCATTATTTCGAAGACAAAGAAATATCTACATCTTGTTGGAGTACTGCAGTCGAAGGGTAAGTTCATGGCTCTTCCATGGTTTTTGTTTTTATAAGGTGGTCATATGGTTTTCATGGTGGCAGAGAACAAGCTTAATTATATATTCTATTGTTCCCCCAGTCGATGGCCCATATTCTAAAGACTAGGAAGGTGCTGACAGACCCTGAAGTGAGATACTACTTCAAGCAAATTGTGTCTGGTCTAAAATATCTTCATGAACAAGAAATCCTCCACAGAGACTTAAAATTAGGTATTATTATTATTTTTTTTGATGAGAACCTTTACAAGCATATTATGTTTTGCACAATGTGTCTTTAATGTTGTTAACATAATTAACAGTATTAGCATCTAAACATTAAAAATGAGCTACAAAATCAGGTGACATTAAAGGTTAACATAAGATGGAGGCTGCCTGTAATGATACCTTGCTGTTATAGACAGCTGTGATAGACTACAATAGATAGTGCGGTAGAATCTATATCTTGCATGAGGTTTATGTCATGTGTTAATATCTGTTTTGAATGATTATTTTTAGGAAACTTTTTCATTAATGAGAATATGGAGCTTAAAGTGGAGACTTCGGTCTGGCAGCCAGATTGGAACCTCTAGAAACAAAGACGAAGTAAGTCTGAGCCACTAAATGGTGCCACCCCCAAAGCAGGTTTCATTGTATCCCCCTGCATAGTAAGTCAAGTGCTAGTCTGTTCTCTTGAATATCCCTAATGGAAGTTATTTTTAATCTTTCACAGAACAATTGTGGGACACCAATTACCTCTCCCCTGAAGTGCTTAACAAGCAGGGCCATGCTGTAATCAGACGTCTGGGCATTGAGATGTGTAATGTAAGTATCTTTGGTACAATGATCTTGTAGCATTTATTATTATTTCTTGAATTTGCATTTACTAATTATATTTAGTAACATAGAAATTAATGTTTGGATCTAGAAATACATCTACAATATAGCATAAACTCCAGTCAAGACTAGACAGCCAACACTAATGGAAATCTCATATCAACATCCTTTGACCTTGAGCATGTCACTGTATGTTCTAATGCTCCAATCCTACACTGCTCAATATTAACTCCCTTTGACCTTACATGTCACTGTATGTTCTAGATGCTCCAAGCCTACACTGCTCAATTTTAACTCTCTTTGACCTTGAGCATTCACTGAAGGTTCTAGATGCTCCAAACCTACACTGCTCAATATTAACTCCCTTTGACCTTAGCATGTCACTGAATGGTCTAGATGCTCCAAACCTACACTGCTAATATTAACTCCCTTTGACCTTGAGCATGTCACTGATTGTTCTAGATGCTCCAAGCCTACACTGCTCATATTAACTCCCTTTGACCTTGAGCATGTCACTGAATGTTCTAGATGTTCCAAGCCTACACTGCTCAATATTAACTCCCTTTGACCTTGAGCATGTCACTGTATGTTCTAGATGCTCTAAACCTTGGAGTGCTTTATATTTACCTAAATCTTTTCTGTTTATTTCAAGGTATACAATGCTGCTTGGTAGACCTCCATTTGAAACCACAAATCTTAAAGAAACCTACAGATGTATTCGAGAGCGAGATATTCGTTGCCTTCTTCATTAATGACGTCAGCAAGCATCTCATTTCAAGCATGTTGTCCAGGAATCCAGTAGATAGACCCAGCCAGCCTAGATGAAATAATGCAGCATGACTTTTTCACACAGGTAGGTCTCAACCTCCCCCCACCGTGTATGTTTACTGTCTGGAAACCAATGTCAGGTATTTCCCTTCACTGGCTGATTTTACTTTTTCTTCCAGGGTTTCATACCAGAAAGACTGCCTGCTAGTTGCTGTCATACAGCCCCTGACTTTCACTTATCAAGCCCTGCTAAAAATTTCTTTAAAAAGGCTGCAGCTGCACTGTTTGGTGGAGAAAAGACAAGTCCAAGTATTTGGATAATCACAGTAAGTAATGTTAGTATTTGTGCACCGTTGTTGTGCTGACTGTGCTATTTAGTTTAGGTTTAATACAATTTTTGCAGATTATTGTGTTGTTAACTACAAGAAGATAAGGAGAATCTTCATAGTATAGAATTTAAAAGATACTAGTTTTTTTAAAAGGGGGAGTTTTACTTCTCTCCATATTAATTACCACCAATTCGCAGTTGGTAGTAGGAAGAGTTTAGAAGTTGTGTGGAAAAAAAAAAAAATGGAGCCACCATATTTTAGATAATATATTTATTAGAATCTAGCGTTGGTGGCAGATATATATTGTTGATGTTTGTGTAAAACGAATGACTTGGCACAGTGACGTTTAGCAGACTGGGAATTGCCATTTTTCTGACAAGGTTGTGTTTCCTTCCAGATAAATTGTCCAAAGAAGATGAGGAAATTACAAGCTCAGGCAGGATTTACGGAAAACATCCATATCCTCACTGCAGAATCCCAGAACGGATGAGGTTGGTTGAATTTCTATATATAAAAAAGGGTGGGAAGAGAATGATCAAAGTTGGAAACGTTTTTTTTTAGAACGTGTCTGTGATCCTCTAACTCAATTTCCACATGTCTTCCTGGTTTTAGGAGATCAAAAGCCTTTCCAAATCCAATGTCCTTCCTGACAAACATCAGATGGGATACTATTCGAATGATTGTTAGAGGAACGCTCGGAAGTTGCAGTAGCAGCAGTGAATGTAAGTCACTCTGCAGTCTCAGCCATCTGGTTTACATGGTTGGACTAGTGTCTGTGTGGGGTGGGGCTGAGTTAGTGTGGGAAATTCCATATGTCCCATATAGTCTATTTAAAATAGGACCCAGTCTATAGTGGTCTTCACCATCTTGTTTACATGGCTGGGCTAGTGTTTACATGGTTGGGCTAGTGTCTGTGTGGGTGTGGGGCGGAGTTAGTGTGGGAATTCTTCCATATGTCCTCAAACAGTATATTTAAAATAGGTAACAGTCTATACAGTCTTCAGCCATCTTGTTACATGGATGGGCTATGTTTTACTGGTTGGGCTAATGTCTGTGTGGGTTGTGGCTGAGTTAGTGTGGGAAATTCCATATGTCTCAAACAGTCTATTTAAAATAGGAAGCAGTCTATACAGTCTTCAGCCATCTTGTTTACATGATGGGCTAGTGTTTACATGGTTGAGCTAGTGTCTGTGTGGGTTTGTGGCTGAGTTAGTGTGGGAAATTCCACATGTCCCAGTCTATTTAAGATGGGAATGAAGCACCTAGATTGTAATGTGTAAATTGCAGGTGCACTTATCATTGGCCTGTGAATGATGTTGGAATCATTCACCAATCAGATGTACTAATTGTGTTCTAACTGTAAGTAAAAAGGTACTTCTGATGGTTGCTGCAAATAAACAACATGCACATTTTTGCAGCTCCTATTAAATAAGCCTTTAACGGGTAATTCAATAAAAGTTCTTATCATTTAAAATGGTGCTAATTTTGCCCCAACCAATCAGATGTTAGCTTTCAAATGCTAATAAGATCTGATTGGTTGGGGCAAAATTAGCACCATTTTAAACGATAAGAACTTTTATTGAATCTCCCTGTAGGTTTAGTTTTATAATGGTAAATATTTAGTTAAAATATAATTAAATTCTACATAGAGCAGATTGGGCTCATAAAATATCTTTGCATGGTTAAAATATAAATGGTTGTTTTGACTGAAGCATTGCTATAGCTGTTGTGGCCACTATAGGCGCTACTATTTAAACCAAAGTAGGCTACCATTAAATATAGCTAACATTAGGATTCTGGGAGTTGTAGTTTCAACACAGCCAGATGAGAATAACCCTGTGAAATAAACCCTGTTTAGCTGCATTGGAAAATGAAGTGTTTATTATTTTTTGGATTCAAGGTCTGGAAGACAGCACAATGGGAAGCGTTGCAGATACCGTTGCTCGAGTTCTACGTGGTTGCCTAGAAAGCATGCCAGATGCCGATTCGATTCCTAAGAAACAGATTAATACTTCCTTCCACTGGGTTACAAAGTGGGTCGACTACTCCAACAAGTATGGGTTTGGTTACCAGCTGTCGGATCACACGGTCGGCGTATTGTTTAACAATGGAGCACACGAGCTTGCTGCCAGATAAGAAGTAAGTCATGCAAAAAACATCCGGCTAAACAGACAATACAATGGTGGAGCGCGATGAGCTCACACAGTAACAATGAAAAGCGGTTGGTTAACCTTTCTGTTTGTTTTCAGGACTGTGCATTACTATCCCAGCTTGGGCAGTGTTCGGTATTCGCTGCCACTGAGGCCCCAGAACAATTCATTAGTCAAGTCACAGTATTGAAATATTTCTCTCCCACTACATGGAAGAGAATTTGATGGACGTAAGTAACTACATATCATACATGGTATTGTTTGTTAGAGGTCTATGGATGAAAGAAGATATTTACCGTATTAGTGGAAAGGTGCAGGGCTGTGTGCAGGTGGAGCACTCAGGATACATTAAGATTACCGTATTTATGGCCTGACCACGTTTTCCCCTCATCACCTAAAGGGTGTATCAAGGGAATTGCTGTCGTTTGTAGCATTTCCTGAACTTTAAAACAATCTGTTGCTGTCAGTGGGAGTTTGTTAATGATAATAATGTCACAGGTTCATATTGACTGACAGTAGGTGAGAGTATACTAATCATCTGTGGGATAAGTCAATAGTTTCTGCCCTAAGGCCTAGTACACAAGAGTCACCCAGGACTTACTATTCCTTACTGATAGACTACCATTTAATAAACCAATTGTCAGTCACACTGTTACCACACCGATACTTTGGCATTACCATGATATTTTGGCATTACCATGATATTTTTTCATTAGCGTGATATTTTGGCATTACCATGATATTATATATTAGCGTGGCCTAATGACCGTCTGTCATTTACCTGCAAGTCATATCCAATTTTGCTCAGGTTGGGTGAGGTGCAGGATTACGTCCTATTAAACTAAATATGTTCACTGTGGCAGATGGGGCCTAATTATCAAGCTGGGACAAAGGGGCCAAACAGATTTGTCCAAATTTTGACAAACAAATAATAGATAATAAGATCTTGATGAATCCAGTAAAAAAAAAAACAGAAAATTTTTTACTGAACTTGCTAATGTCTTATCTGTTGTTGTCTTTATAAGGGTGGGGACCTGTCCAGTGTACTAGATGTTTGCCGACCCAGACTTTATCTTCTCCAGTGGCTCAAATCCGACAAAGCCCTTATGATGCTATTCAACGATGGCACATTTCAGGTTGGTTGAACTTTTTTTTCATTTAGTGAACTTGACGTCCAGATTAAATCAAATCCAAAGCACAAGAACTTAACATTGCCTTTTATTGCAGGTCAATTTTTATCATGATCATACAAATTATCATTGCCAACCAGAACGACGAAAATTTGTTAACCTACATCAATGAGGACAGGGTGTCCACACATTCCGACTGAGCACTCTACTGATATCTGGTGGCTGCAACGATCTGAAAACAGAATGGAATATGCATTAAACATGTTACTGCAAAGATGCAATTAATCTGGCCTACAGTTTGGGGAAATCCACTGAAAGAGAGAGAGAATGTCGCATGTTGGAAACAGAGGTGGTACGAAAAAGATTCCCCCCTGGTGCTCCTTGGCTGGGACCAGAGAAAGGCTCAAATTATTCTGCTTTGTTGGATTTTTTTTTTTGAATTTCCTGGAAGGTGTAAAGTTGACTGTGGATGTGAGATGATGTTATTGTCTGTACCATGTACGTTTCATTAAGAACGGAATCCGACAAAGTGGGGTGATGTTACGTTTGCTCCGTGGAGAGCCATTTTTTTTCCGGCAGGACTTTGTACTGTGAACATTAAGATTCCTGATTGGACGTGTCAATCTTTTTAAAGGACAAGTAGAATGTTCCGAAATCATGGAATCACAATTATCGATGCAGCTCTTAGCTGCTTAACTGTGAACTATAAACATTTTCTTATTTCCGTTTAATACCCACATTTGTGGCTGGACAAGTGCATTCCTAGTTATTAAATTAATTTATTACAGCCCAAAGTGAAGTATTATTTATGATTTATTATTTTCATTTTTTTGGACTTTTTATTTGAAATTTCTTCTATGGTAATAAGAAAAATGGAAACGTTTTAAAAAAAAAAAAAAGTGTTGTTTTGCTTAATAATATCAGGGGTGTTATTTTATTAATTTCCACACCAGTGGTTTGGAAGGAAAAGAGGGTAGAGGGGGTTTTACTAAAAATACTAAATTGTACAATAAATGCAAGAAATGGTCTTCCTGATGTTGCTGAACTATCATCTCTCACCATCACACTTAGAGATGAAGGGATCTGTATTAGGGAAAGCAGGATTATGTATATGAGCCATAGATATCCTAAGGTTTCAGGAAAAATGGATGCTGTTTTTTTCTGTCTGTTCCTTCTTTAAACATCTCTGTCTGAACCCTTCACGTTTAGCCTTCCTCTGAACAATAACTGGTCATTACTCGGCTACACTAAGTCAAAGTAACAATTAAGGAATCAGTGGTTATTTCCCAACAGCAGCCATGGAGCTGGGATAAGCACGGACATAATTAAGTCTGGGTCGGGATTGGCACAGACAGGGTATAATAGTTGTCCGTGATACACATGTTGGAGCTATGGGGGGTGGCACAGAGCCCAAAGCTTTGTTCAGCAATGTGACTGGCACAAGAGAGATTCATTCAGCAAAATTCCCTTCCAGTTAACCAGATCTGTGGCACATAAACCTATTTAGAAAAAAACAATACACACAAATGTAAACTAAAAAGGTTTGAACTTCTGAAATCCATATCTCTGCCCTTCATGTGCTCTGCACGGAACTGGCTGCATCATCGCATAATGTTGCGTTTCAGCTATTGCCAGGGTAATCCAATGATTTCCTAATGAACTGTGTCAGTTTTCTAGTCCTAACATTTTGTGGCTTTTAACCACTTGTTTTCTTTCAACCACCTCCCTTATCAAGATTCCTGGTACTTTAACTTCCTCTAATTACTGGGTTACTGAAATGCCACCAGACCTGTAATTCTCTGTGTTCTTGGGGCTCGGGCCTTCACGCTTTGTTTTCTCTGCGGTTGGATTGATAACTAAGGGGACATAAAACGTTGGCAGAGAATGTTTAGGAGGGTTGTGCCATATTTTCTACAGAACATTCCATTGTAGAATTTAAGTTAAATGTGGTAAATTTTCTTTTTTCTGCCACTCACAAGAGCATTAGATTACATCTATACTTGTTTATATTGCTGATGTGGCATTATAAGAATAACAATGGCTCGGTGACTACAGCGCTGTGGTAAAAATAATGATTGCTTTGCCGTATTAGTCCAATATCTGTAGTAAAAAGTAGAGTACTGTGATAGTTTAATGGACTAACAGTTTATTTTAGTAGACAAGCTTTCGAGGGATCAACCCTCTTCATCAGGTCAAGCAGTACTGATTGAAACAAAGGTTAACAGAAAGTATAATGCTATTACACACAAGATAATACCCCCCCCCCCCCCAAAGAATATACTGAGGAATGAGAGGGGGTAATAAAATAGAGAGATAACAGCGTACTAGGGTGGGCAACCAAATGGAATGAGAGCGTAGCAGGGGGGGTGGGAAATATGAACAATCAGTACTGCTCTGACCTAAGAAGGGGTTGATCCCTCAAAAGCTTGTCTACTAAAATAAACTGTTAGTCTATTAAAAGTATCACGTACTCTACTTTTTACTACAGCTGTTGGTAGCACTTCGCCAGCAGAATAAGTTTAAAGGACAACTCCACCCTCATAAGAACATCTTTTAGAAAGAATGGCCTCTTTAAAATATGTTGATTTATCATACTTTGTCCTATGATTCATTACTGTATGCCTGCTATGCTTCTGAATGTCTCATGGATACTGAGCAATTTAGAAACCTGTACTGAGCCTGGGCATGCTCAGAAGAGGCAGACAGGGTTAACATTCAGTCATTGGCTGTGATGTCAACTGCCAAATCCATAACTGACAGTTACTAACTGAAGAACCAGGAAGCAGAAACAGGGACAACAGGACATTGTGCAGGATTTCAGGTTAGACTTATATATTTCACATTTCAAACTATTACCGTTTAGGGTTTGGGGGGTGATTTACCTGTATGTAAGTTTTCATTTTAGGCCTGGACTTGCCCTTTAGGTATTACTTCACTGTAAGTCTCTCACCACTGGGTAAAGTCCCAGTTGGTTGATACCTTGTGCATTTATCCGTGGTTTATTAATAGACAAATGACTGTGGGATCTCATGCTACACAGAGACTTTCTGGGCCTAGAACACTGGCTTGTTGGTTACCAGGATGACTATAGATACCAGTTTATTGCAGCTTAACACGCCAATTACACACATATAAACGTACAATCAGACGGTTCTCCCATAATTCTTCATAAAAGACAATTTCTTTCCTTTGTTCCACCTGCCCATTTCTTAACTAATTACAGGTTCTAATAATGAAAGTATGCTTACTTGGCAATTAATGCCTTATAACTGTCGTCAATCTCGTTCTATCTGCAGGATAAGCCCTAGGCGGTTTCTTCACTGTCATCTTAACAGAAACTAACGTGGAATTCCTGTAGATGTATTTACTGTTTTGTTACCCCCTTTCCCAAAGGTCATATTATCAATTAAGCATGAACAAGAAGTGCATAAAATCATCAGTGTAATTGTGACATCCAGAATGGTTTTTAGCTGAGGTAGAAATCCTGGGCACATTTACACCAAATGGGGAAATTTACTAATTTTGCCCAATAGGTGCAAATCTCTCTCCAATTTGCATTCGTTTATTAGCAAACGCAACTCTCAAAATAATCAAATTGTTAGTAACCTAAAGGGTGGGTGATTATATAACAATGTAACATTACTTTCATTCTGTACACAACCACTTTCAAATCCTTCTCTGCTGCTCTCTGGACCGTTCCTTTTGCCCTGATAAAATCTCTAACAGTTGCTATGATGGTTCAATTAAAAGAGGATAATAACAATTGTTTCAGTGTAGGGCACCTGAACAGCAAATATCAATTTAAAGTTTGAAATTGACAGCGTTTAATAACTTTGGCCAATTATTATAAAATGTGTCTATTTTCAGTGCTTATATTGCAAGCAAATGTAATTCTGATTTTACAAAAATATCTTCCGGGGCATCATCTTCCTAAGGTACAGGCAAAGATGCCTTTTTTCTGACGCAATCATCCCAAGGTGCCCAAGTCAAACATAATTATTTTCAACATTCTCAAAGGCAGATTAGCTTTCTGAATGGGCTTAAGATGGTAGAAAATCACTGGAGCCTCTGATTTGGCTGAGTAAAGGCTGGTACACACTATACAACTTTCCTCCTGACCGACTGTTCAAGGCTTTCGACCAGTTGGCCAGGAGGAAGGACTGTCAGTCGCGGAAAAATCAGCCGCGTTCGACAGTTAGGCGCAATCCGATTGTGTGGTCCATAGAAGACAGCACGATTGGTTGTGATTTTCCAACCTGTCCGATCGTTCATTTGTCCGAACGGTTGAACGGTCGATTGAGGCGGCAAAAAGCCGTCATACAATAATTTGGCCGACTGACCGAAACACTGAATTTTGGGCCGAATTATTGTATCGTGTGTACCAGCCTTAACGTTTAGAAACAATTACACTATCTATACACTTAAATACACAAGATCATCAATTAGATTGTAACATCCAATACTAAAACACTGGCAGTTTAACGGTTCTCGTACTGCCCATTCATTTGGAGATTAAATGCCAATCAGAAAATTATCGTGTCCAGGCGATTATCCGAACATTACGGGAACACTGCAGGATACGTCTCCTAATGTTTGTCCAGCATAACTTAGTTTTTGTTGGCCTGTCAATTCTATGTGACAGAAAACCAATTCATTTGGTCTGCAGTTCCCCAAATAGCCAATAAAATGACACAGTTATCATTACCCAACATCCGAACCATTAGGGAACCACTTCTGTACATTTCCAGTAGCAATAATCTTCAACCACTGGAAATAAATGAAAACTTTAACAGAGCTGCCTGACCTGGAGATTTTAGCCAGAGAACCTACATTGGTGTGCCAAATTCCTGTGCCAAAGTCCAGTGCAGGCCAGAAAGGTTTTAACAGATATTAACGACACCATAATAATAATATAAATATATAACTATTGGTTAAAAAATCCAGACAATGCAGCATTTCCAGTAAGCTGTATTTAAGTCTAGTCATAGCTTCTGACATAGCCACAATAAATGTTCGTGCACAGAACCACGGAATTTGATGACAGGAATCCAGCTTCATTGTCCTCCCTCAAAAGGAAATGGGCCTTATCAATTAGTTTACATTCAATGGAATGTTTCACTAATCTATAAATGATGCCGTTCCAATAACAGCCAGCCAGTAAGTAGGAAGAAGCATAATCTGGTATTTCTACTGCACATTAGAAAGCATTGATGGAACACAGAATACATCACAGCCCATTAACGTGAATGAATGAATGAACCATAATGACCTATTGGGTTAGTCTGTTTGCTCGGTAAATCTGATTGGTCCTTAGATTTATCTACTCATTGCTGTATTAAATGGTTAAAAGAAAATGAAAATTAAATCAATTGCATCATTTGTTATTTCTAAAAACACATTAAAATATTGTCCAGCATTCAGGACTGGGTTCAGGAGGGCAGAGAGGGAGTTCCACTGACCCCCTTGTTTCTAACCAGTTGTATTGACACACACCAGACGAGATTGGTAAAGGCCCTCTTCATGTGCTACTTACTGTAATGGCACCAAATATATAATTGCCTTTATTGACACAAAAAACCCACCCCAACAGTTCCTAATGTGTGCAAATATCAAAACATATAATAATCCTAATATGCGTAATACAATATATAATACAGTTCTATAATATCTTATAAAATGTCCTGACTGGGCATGACAGTGCCTAAAATCCATTAAGTCTCCAAAATATTTATGGTGAGGCGAGTGAGGCCATCGTTTGAAAAACCTGAGCCCACAATGATATCCGTATGGTATACTGTCCATGAATAAATACCAACGTTCCACGTACACACTGATCCCCTGTGTTCAGAGTAGAGAATATAAATAAGCCTGATGTATTTTTACTTGGGCCACAGTTGCAGTCCCTATTGTCCATTATAAATGGAGACTATTGTTAATTATATAACGTTAGGAGATGCATAGTTTGTAAACAAGGATGGTCGAAAAGCAGCCTTCCAGATGACTCAACTCATAGCATTCTCTGGCTGCACATGCTAGAAGTTTGTAGTTTTTTAATGACATCTTGATCGAGCTACACAAGACATTAGCCAATTGAAGTATGAACCTAACTTTATTTAAAGGCAAGTCCAGCCCCAAATGAAAACTTACATACAGGTATCACCCCGCAAAACCCTAAACGGTAATAGTTTGAAATCTGAATATATAAGTCTAACCTAAAATTCTGCACAATGTCCTGTTCCCCCTGTTTTCTGCTTCCTGGTTCTTCCAGTTAGTAACGGTCAGTTTATGGATTTGACAGTTTACATCACAGCCAGTGACTGAATGCTATTCCCTGTCTGCCTCTTCTGAGCATGCCCAGGCTCAGTACCGGCTCAGTACAGTTTCTAAATTGCTCAGTTTCCATGAGGCATCCAGAAGCATAGCAGGTATACAGTAATGATTCATAGGACAAACTATGATATATCAACATATTTTAAAGAGGCCATTCAACATAAAAGATTGTTCTCACGAGGTTGAGTTGTCCCTTTAAGGTTTGATGTACCTCAGACAAGCCATTCACCTACAGAACTTTCTCATGACATATCACTTACTGTTTGGCATTTAGATTATTTAGAAACTGCATTATGAATTCTTCAGGTTGTTAACAGAAAGAAAAACACGTGTGGAACATCTCTTGTGGTATTCACATATATTCACATAGGAACTTAAGACCAAAACCATGTGTCTACATTTCATACTCAGCAACTGCCAGTACTCTGCGTGGGTTTAGATCTTGGCGCAATATAATTGATGAACGTATAGATTTCATACTAATTTCAAATCCCTTCTGTTTTAAACATTGTACAGTTTGTCAGTTTGGGGAAGATTAATCACAATGATTTTGTTTTGGAACAGTGTCTCCAGCCTCAGTCACCATGGACCGCATTTCTGTATAACTAGGTCTTCTTCATTACACCACTGCTAGTGTGTTATATGTGAAATATGCAGGACAATAGCACAGCCTACAGTCTATGGTAATCGACAGTGTAGAGATGCATTGGGGTCCTTGACAGACAGATGGTACAGATACGGTCAGCTGCTAGGACAGGAGACATGATCAAAGAGTGCGCTCACTCACATCTGCAAGGGCATTTAAGGACATTTGTTATGGTTCTATACTCAGCTCTAAGAAACCAAACTTCCATAACCCTTAACTAAGCTGGTAAATGTTACAATCTTTCCCCTCGACCAACATTCGAGGGCTTCCGACTGGTTGGCCAGGAGAAGGACAGTCAGTCGAACAACAAAAGTCAGCAGCCACGTCCACATTAGGCACGACTGGTCATGCGGTCCCTAGAGGCCTGGTGATCATTCAGATCATGTCGGTCAGGCCAAATATTGTATGTTTTGTACCCCAGCTTAAGGGGTATACTATTCCTTAATAAAGCAGTTTGGGGACATCTTGAAATTCATATTGACTGACTCCCCTTACACATAAAACTTTAGTTTCACTTGTTCTTGTTTAGTAATGTCCACTGTCAACTAGAGAGTGTTAAGATGACTATGAATGGAACAGCATCCCTACAGGCTTCTTATATCATATACTGGAGGAGTTACGACATGATTAGAGAATGCTTCATATATTATACAGTAACTTTAGGATGGAATATTTAACACTTACATACCATAGAGCAATATTTATATACACACCCATCCCTTTTTAGAAAGATGCCCAGGTAGAGATCATTTGATGTGGTTGTGGTAATACGCTTTTAGTTCATACAGTTCCTACACAGGAGGTAAAGGCTATTGTCCCACTGATTTGTATTGGTAATGCATAAATGCTCACTATGATTGTAGGTTGAGAATAATCTGAAGCAGAAACTCGTACCATGTACCTGTAAGTAGTCGGTGTATTAGTAGACCTGCATACCCAACCTGCAACCCTTCTCAATGCTCAATTGTTTCTAAACCCAGCAGTTTGTTTTCTAGTTACTGTTGCATTTGTTTGCCTTCCTGAACCTTCAAGTAAATGAAAGTGTCTGTAAATTCCCATGACAAGAAATGAAGGATGATTTTAAATCCAGGAACTAAATTTGCTGCTAAAGGGTCCTCCTGTTTCCTTCACTAATTACCACAGTCTAATTACCCACCACCGATGGGCTCATAGTTCATCACAGGTTATTATTCCATAAATACAGGGATGAGAAGCAATCTTCTTCTGAATTTTCTTGTTTTTTTTTCTCTGATTCGTTCCCAAGTAGATCACTTATAAAAGGCAACTTGGCGGTGCGTCAGTACTCGCCGTTCCCACTGATTAACCTTTGCCAGACATTAAGTAGGTTCTTTTTTGAGTCCTCGTTCTCTGTTGTCCTTTTGGTTTGCCTGGATAAGTTCACCTGCCTTTCACCTCCATATTCTTGCTTTGGTTTGCCACATTTCATTCCTGCATGTGACTTTCTACTTCAATCATAGCAAACTCTACACCTTCAATTCATATGCAGTTCCTGTATGCTGACACATCTTGCAAGGGCTCAGTCTAGGCTAGCAACTAAAAAGCTAATCCCTCATCAGAACATTGAATAACAAAGTCTGTGTGCACAGCTCTTCCTACATACTCCCACCAGGCTGCTCAACAGTGATTACGTATCATTGATTGTACATTGGTAGACAAAGCATGTTTTTAAAATGCTATTGATTGTGGTAGTAGTAACCTGGTGGTAGTGTTGTTCAGATAAATCCATGACAGGTTTAACTTTTTCCATGGACGTTTATTCCATGATGAGATTTCTAGGTGACGTTTCCTACATAACATCATTTATTTTAGTGGGTCGACTGTTTTTGTTTAATCCATATCAAAATCCAGTAGCAAATTATCTGAAAAAATCACAGGTATCGTACCCAAACTAATGTAAAGGTATCTTCACTTTATCAATGGCTAACCCCGTTCACTTCTCTACTACTATAGTAGGGATTGGACATCGGGGGGATGGTTGGATATTATCCCACATTCCAATGAAGGGGGTTGGAAGTTTCCATTATAAATTGATATAAAATAACTAATTCTGATCTCTCATATTATTCCTAGCTTGATCTTTGGGGATGTTATATGTAATCAGTGCGCTCTGGGGCCTACATTGGTGCAGGACTCAGCAGGCTTTCAACAAGTATCAGTCCCCAGCCAGATCTGTAGGGTGGCGGCGCTGGACTCTTCTTTTCAGCGCTGTTCCCTTCTTATTTTCCTTGGGCTCGCATACCACAGCCTTATCGCTGCCTATGTGAGATCATCACACAGATCTTATTCTTCATTGATAAAACGATTTCCCACCGTAGTCATTTAAATCAATGTGTTCATGTGAGGTCCATTGTATTTATGAGCCTTAACAGGGACAAATAAACCCAAATCTACAATACTAAATTACATATGAGACTGTTGTTTGTCTGAACACTTTCTCCCTCTTCCTTATTTCAGGTTTTATCTTCCTTGCCAGCATGTTTATGAATCTAGGGGATGCCATTGACGAAGGAATACATGATGGGTAATGTACCGAACCATATACCGGACCTATTTTGTCCCTATATTCATTACTGTACCAGATATATTTCATTGTTTCTATTGTGTGGATCACTGTTCCAATCCTCCCCTCCTGATTCTCTCTTCTCCTCTTTCCAGAGTGTTGTGAGCCCAATCTAGAGGACATTTAGCCGAGGGGTTCAATCCTTTGTATCAGAGATATTGGGGTGTAGTTAGTGGTTACTATGTCGGCGCGGTAAGTAGAGCCTCATTGGTGCCAATGTTTATTGGTTATTATTCTAATGGACAGCCCTGCTTTCTGTGTCACAGTTTCGTATCTTTCATTCTCTGCATTTTTAACTCTGGCAGGTTTTTGATAAGATCCAGGAGGGCAACCAGACACCAACCTGTCCCCAGATGATAAGTATGAACATACATCGTTATGTGTCCATACTTAGCCATGGTTGGAGGAATCCTCTTCCTTCTTTGTATACGTCTTTAAAGACAAATGGAGGAAAGGACAAAGGACAAGAGAAAGTCAACGCATCAACATCAGCCACCAGTTCACAGAGTCAAGGCGAATGGGGCTTCACCCCTTCGGCAGCCACAATAGTTTCAGCTACAGAACGGATTAGAACCAGAACTGTCTGCAGGATGGTCCGTCATACGTATGTAAACCCGGATAACCCTCAGTCTTCTGTTCACATTGAAGATGAGCTGAGCACCTAGCTGGTACAATTATAGATTTGAAGATCCCATGGCAGGGCCTTATGTGAATGGATTAAGAAATGTAAATATTTGCATTGTACAATTGTGTTACAGTAAATAATAGAATAATTGTACAGAATACAGGTGTGTGTACCTGTGCACATGGGGGGGCTGCAGCAGAGATATCTTGTCTCAGGTGGTCCACCCTTAGAATAATACCCCTGCTCCTGCAGCCACTGCAACATAGGGATTAAAGGTGCAAATAACCAATCTTAACTTTGTTTGCAAGACTTTTAACTGCTATACAAAGCTCTGCTCCTCCGAGCGCCTCCTTGTAATCCAGGGAAGGTAATGTACAAACCACTGAGGAGGACAAATTCAATAAACCCATCAAGCCTAAACCATCAAGCTTTAAAATAAATGCAATAACCCAATATCTGTGACCGGTAACAAAAGTCTATATATTCAAATTAGTGGGCATCATTGTGTTTTAAGGGGTTCAATTAATGGGAGCAATTTACACACAATGGTGGGAAACAAATAGGGGGGATTATACTGTACCTAATCTGTACCTACGCTGTACCTGTACAGTACCTACACTCTCTGTACCTTCACTTACTTTGTACAGTACCTATACTGTACCTACTCTATACCTACCTGTACTGATCAGTTACCTCACACTCTCTGTACCTTCACTGTACTTGTACAGTACCTATTACTGTAACCTACTCTATACCTACACGTACCTGTACTGTACCTAAGCTGTAAATACTGTACCTTTACTGTACCTACAATGTAATTGTACTGATCATATACCGTACCTACACCTCTGTACCTTCACTGTACTGTACAATACCTAACTGTAAATACTGTACCTATACTGTACCTACATTGTACTTGTACTGTACATATACGTACCTACACTGTATTTGTACTGTACTATACTGTACCCTCACTGGACCCTGCCTGTAACTACTGTACCTATACTGTACCTACACTGTAGCAATACTGTACCTATGTACCTATACTGTACCTTGAGTTTCCATAACATACTTGTACAGTTCTACACTACACCGTACCTATACTGTACAGGGGCGTTTAGGGGGTTGGGGTTCCTGGTGCCTGAATCCCCCCTTTCTGCCTACTCAGTTCAGTCTGCTGTTTAACTTCACTTGTAACTGTACAGTACCTAAACTGTAAATACTGTACCTATAATGTACTTGTATTGTACATATACTGTACCTACCCTCTCTGTATCTTCACTGTACCTGTACCGTACCTAAACTGTAAATACTGTACCTATAATGTACAGTATATGTACTGTACATATACTGGTACCTCACTGTACCTACTCTGAAATACTGTACCCTACACTGTTGCATACTGTACCTAGACCATACCTGTACTGTTTCTACACACCTACTTGCACAGTATCTACATATATGTGAATGTATACATTTAATTGTAAAGCGCTATGGAAGATGTTGGCGCTGTATAAATCCGCATAATAATAATAATATAATACTATTGTACCTACATGTGCCTACTCTGTACCTACATTGTAGTCTACATTTTGCCTACACTGGTACTGATACTGTACCTTCACTTGTACTTGTACAGTACCTAAACTGTAAATACTGTACCTATAATTACTTTTTACTTGTCTTGTAATCTACTGTCACTACCCTCTCTGTACTTCACGTACCTGTACAGTACCTAAACCTGTAAATACTGTACCTATACTGTACCTACATGTACTTGTACTCTAACACATACTGTACCTTACACACTGTAATATCGTACCAACACTCTACCTATATTGTACCTACACTGTAAATTTGGTACTGTACATATACTGGTAACCTCCACTGTACCTACTCTGTAAATACTGGTACCTATACTGTACCTACACTGTAAGCAATACTGGTACCTATATCCGTACCTACTACTGTAGCAATACTGTACCTATACCGTAAACCTGTAAGCAGTTTCCACACCTTTGTAAGTATCTACCAAACCATACCTATACTGTACCTACACTGTACCCTTTGCTGTACACACACGTACATATACTGTACCCACTCTGTACCTATATAGTAATTGTGCACTGTACTTTGTAAAGCGCTACGGAGATGTGGGCGTTGTTAAAATCCACAATATAATATAATAATAATTTAATTGTACTACAACACTCACCACTCGTAACCTACACGTACTTTAACTGTACCTATGGCTGTACGCCCAACTGTCACTTACTGTTGCCTACTCGTACCTACACTGTATCTAATATTGTGCCTACACTGCACTTACCTGTGCCTACTTCTGTCCTGTACCTATACTGAACCTACTTAAACATTGAGGTTACTGCACCAACGCTTACTTTTCTATATGCTTTGATTTCTTTTGCATAAAACAGTTTCATCATTGCCCTGATAACGCTCACCGAAGCTTAGTCTAATGGGAAAATGATGTTAATTACCTGGTTTTGGCTATCCAGACTGTTGTAACCAACAATGGTTATGACGCGCGCTTGTATTGATTTTCATGTTTGCCGCTTACAATATGGATTATGGCAAAATAACAGAATAAAATTGCATGTTCTATTTATGGCAATAACCCCGACTGAGCCTGTGTTTTAGCATTCAGAGTTTCAGTGTGACACCCGTTCTAATTCTAATAGAAGAAAATCCCCATAAGCTGCCACAACATGACGTTAACCCCCCACATAACTGCAATTCATCGAATATGTCCAGAGCTAATGTAATAGAAGGAGAAACAAGTGTAGTAGAGCGGCACGACAAAGTGAGGGATTCGGGAGATTAACATTTAAACTGCTAATTACAGAACTTGATTTGGAATTGGTCAATCAGATTCTAAATTCTTAAAATGAAATTGATGTATTTCCTTATACTCTAAATTACATCGCATAACAATTATTACACTACAGATATTATAACTTTCATTGCTGCTATTATAGTGTCTATTAAAAAATACACAATATCTACATACAGAATATATACCGAGAGCACAGCATCTGCTTACCCCAGGCCCCTTGCTTGAACCGCAGTACCCCCCTCCATGCATAATCACAGTAGATAAGAGTGGTAGAGGTGGAGGATTGTTTGACACTCGCTGCTGGTTCGAGGAGCCCCCGCCATTTGGAAGCATCATGTTCTTCGACGACTGCTTCCTTCCTTTCTACTTTGTTAATGGCTGGCATGGGTCGCATGGCCAATATTTTGACGCTGAAAGTTAATTTGTGCCGACTATGCCGCGCAGAAATATCATCTGTGCACCCTCGAACGGCCAACCCCGCCATAAAACTTGGTGGGCCCATTGGAGACTGGATAATCGACATTAAATTAAATATTTAGATAAAAGGCCACCAAACCTAATTGTAATGTGAAGATTGAATTGAAAGACATCAATTGCTACTTGGTGTGTACAACTACATTTTTTCTAACAGATTTTTCTTCACTTTGGCCTGTGTAAGAGATTCAATATTTTTTTACAGTGAGCCTCCCTGTGCATGATGTAAGGACGGTGTGTTTAATTGATCACGGCACACTCATAGGATATCCAAATCCACACACACACCCAAACACGGAAATGATGGGAACGTGTTCCTTCTTCAGCCTCCCATCAAGGGCCATGAAAGGATAAAACATGATGGGCATGCAGTGCCATGGATAGATGGAGGTAGCAGAGAAACCATTAAACCCTAAAACTGTAAGGTAATCTCCTGTCACCACATTTAAGGGCAGAGGACATTGTAGTCATTCATTTCTTCTCTTCCTGCTCGGGGAATAAACTA
The DNA here is from genome assembly GCA_019447015.1 of Hymenochirus boettgeri. NCBI lineage: Eukaryota > Metazoa > Chordata > Amphibia > Anura > Pipidae > Hymenochirus > Hymenochirus boettgeri. The sequence continues at coordinate 369,452,967 of CM033469.1, read as the reverse complement.
AATCACTCATGGCAGAAAGATATCAAAACTGTTTTCACTTAATGGAAATGTTAAAAGACTTTATTCACCATTTACAGAAACTGTTTTCCGTCTGAGCACTTTATCCCTGCCCCCACTTTAATCTGGTTGTTGTCCCTCCCACTTAGATTGTAGCTCTTGGTTGGGTACACATGGTGACAATTTGCCCCAACTAAGTGCTCGCTAACGATGTCCGGCTAACATGCCAAATTCGTCCAATTTGCGAACCGATCCGACGCACTTGTGCACATTTATTTATCTCCACTACCTTAGGGGCAGGGTCTCATTCCTAACATGTCAGATGCACACCACACTATATAGATTATATTATTAACATAAATATGCTATACAATATAAATTTTATCTATATAAAAACCTATGGAAAACTTCATGTAAATTGATTTATCTGTGTAATGGCTTCCTTATCCTCTTATTTTTAATGTACAGCGTACGTACCAAGTGGCGCTATATAAATAAAAATGATACAAGACAACAGAACGTTGTGTGCTGTAAATGCATGTGAACTTTACTTTTGCAGGCGTGGGTAGAATTTGCATGTATGAGCATCCACAAATTTTATCCTAATATGGATCTGAGTTGTTAAACCTTAGCTAAGTACAATTTTTCAGTGTTTTTGGTCGTTCGGGAGAGGCGGCAAAGCAATTTGAATGTGTTTTTGCAGCCACATGCAACTGACTGTCGCCTGTTCGTTTGTCCGAATTGGACAAAGGAATGAGAATGCTTGGAAAACCATAACGTCATGTGGGTCTTCTATGGACCTAGAAAAGATAATAATGTCACATTCCTAGCCCCATAATCAATGTCATATTCATCTGCAAACTGATACTTTATAAACAAATGGGATTTAGTATACATTACTGTGATCACATGAATGAAAAGCCTTCCACCACGTCAAGGTAAACCCCAGTCTGGAAGTTCCGAACATCTAACCTTTTCAATTTCTTTACTTCAATTACCATGCAACTTTGTTTTCTCCATCTACAACACTGGATCATATAACAGCTCACTTCCCCCAAGACTTTGGGCTTTTTAAAATGAGGAAAGAGGCCATCCAGTGCTTTAATATTAAGATGCATAGGACCTTCCATAAAGGGGCGTGTTGGTGGTGCATTACCTATGTCTATGGACCACACGGTCATATTGCGGAAAAGTTACGGACGCGGCTACTTTGTGCTAAAACCAACGATCCTTCGTCCTGGCGATCGGTTGGACATGGCTGAAAGGTTGGTAAGGACGGAAGAATTGGAAGTTGAAAGGTAGCAATGTTATGATTTAGCAAAGAGGGTTGCCGCTCTGACTATAGGGACTGATCTGTCCATGCCCCTTGATGTGCCCCCTGTTAAACTGGGAAAAATAATGCAAGTCTGGCAGTGATAAGCGCCAATAAACTCCTTTACGTTAACTCCCACTTTAAAAGCATTAACTTCCCTGCTCCAAACCAAAAAGTCGAGGACCATCTTTCTTGACAAAAGGCCACAGCAGTTTTCGTTATTGCATGTTTACATATTTAAAGTGCACCATTTAACTATTAATTAAATGGCCAAATATAAACAAACACCTGCCCAATATGAACATTGATAACATTACATTTCTCATATAATCTCTGCAGCCAATACTAATTTACATGATCCATAGAGGCCTCCACCAACCACAGACGGCTCAACTAAAAGTGCCCTCCTTTTTTAAACCATCCGATCGCCCCTCCCTAGCCAAGGGGCTACTCCACCTGTAACCCCTTGTGACGATCAGACTTATTTCTCACCTAATATCCACTCCGTCTGCCCTCTATGGCCACGCCAAGACCGACCCAGCCTGATCCTTAACCTATCAATTTACCTTTTCATCTACTAGATACTCTGGAGTCGTAGGTGCCACTTTTCACAGTCCTTTCTGCTTAAAGAAACCCTTTTATCTTCCTTCACCCTTTTTATACACTAGCTGTCCTACCTACCTCCCTAGCCATATCCCACCTTACTTCTCTTATTCCTCTGTACTTAGATTAAACCCTACACTTTTCCATTTTTAACCTCTGCTAGCCTCTGTCCCTATGGACATTTTAGAGGTAAGTCTTACTTAAATAAAACCTAGAAATCTGAATATTGATTATAGCCCCCCCCCCCCACTAAATTATTACCCCGATTACTGCTGTTTGAAACAATAAAGGCTCATACACAAGTACACATCACTGGGCCGACCCACCTAGCCTAATCACATGTTTTGGTCTATTCTACAAAGTTAGTATATAATGTCTATGGACTGAAAAATATAGAAGTAAAATTGCTAGAAAATTGCAGAATGAAAAATCCATTGGTTCTTTGTTAATCAGGTTTATTGTAAAATGATTGAATCATTCAGTTTACCTCATTGGCGGTTATAATACAAAAAACAAGTCTGGTAACGTAAAAAAAACTCAGTGAGCCAAAATATTTTCTGTGTGGAAAATTTTAAAAGAGAATGTACAAGAGGAATGACCTCTATGGGACCAGTGTGGTCTCCCCAGGCAACTCATCCACATCCTCAGTATCCATCATCACAGTAGCTATGATTCCTCCTTAGCTCTATATTTCATTCCCCCTATCCATTCTAACTTTTGAAACTCAGCGAGAGGCATTGGTGAATTCAAATGGGGATCTCTTCCTGGTTTGGAAGAGGATCAATGACAAGTGGCATAAGCCTGATTATTTCAACAACATGGAATTCAATTGAATTTCCATCCTTTCTGTAACATCTGTATGTATTATTTGTTACTCAGTAAAACCTAGTGACAGTTTCTGTCTGATTGACATTTTTCAGATGCACACTGCATTTGGACAAATGATGTAGTAGACAGTTCGTGCAGCTCTGATAAGAATTATGGTCAATACGAGGCTATGTTTTTTCTTTCCCCCAAAGCTCCTCCCTTCTGTGTCTCTGGCTGTAGCCTAGGGCTATGATATGAAGGCAGTCAATGGATCTTAGCATTTCGTCTCCCCTGCTCTTTGTACCCTTAATTGAACATACGGATTAATAACATCACATGCCAGAGACAGCTTATACCAATCCAATTCACAACAAAACTACTTGGAAATCTGTATGTGCATTGTACTGTAAGCTATTGGGTTAGGGCGTTTTGAATAATTAAAACTAAATAGTTCTATAAATGTGTTCAAGGATTTATACGAAAATAGAATAAATCCATAAAGAACTGTCCATGAAAAAGTATCATGGACATTAAAATAATCTGTGGTACATTTTGTTCATTGACCCGCTATACCTGATGATGGGTTCAATAAAACTGAAACTGATCTACAATGGCAGCTCGCTCACATAACCTGGCAATTGTAAAGCTTGTGTAATTTCTGCCTCATAGTTGGTATAAGCATTTACTTAAAGGTTATCTCCCCTCGTTTTTTATAAGTTTTTGTGATCCCAGTTCGATTTGAAGAACGGGAAGTAAAGGAGCTGTGTCCTTACCTTCCTTCTTCAATAGAACACACATGAGCCAGGAGAGAAGGTAATAAACTCCCCTTGCTCCCTCCCCGGCGCGTATTCTGACCAGGTCCGACGGACTTGTCTTCTATGCGCATGCTCTATCTATGCCATAGAAGCCACAGGTCCATCGGGCCTGTCAGACCAAGCCCCGGGGAGCGAGCGAGCAAGTTTTTCTTACCTTCTCTCCTGCTCTGGTGTTCTACTATTGAAAACCGGAAGGTAAGGCACAGCTCCATTACCTCCCGTTCTAATAGAACTGGTTCCCAAAACGAGTGGAGATACCTTACAGGGTCTCCTACATGGAAACATAGAAATGACCCAGAAAGCCTCCTTTCCAGTAGCATAATGAGAGAGGAAACTAACCAAAGCAGGAAAGCCTAACCTTCTTGATCTAATAGAACATTTAGGTCAGCGCTTTCCTGGGTAAAATGGTATTATTCCCTGCAAAAAACAACGAAACAACCAAACCTAGAAAAAGGAGCTTCACACATCAAGCACACAACATTACAGGCCCACTGAACTCCTGCCCACTGTTCCCCATCTGTTCACACCAAAGAACAAGGGGTCCATTAACTAAATGTTATATATAGTTAATTTTATATTGTGTATGTGGTGAATAATTCAGACATGGGAAACTCCCAGGCCTAACCTAAGAGCATTATGATCACTTGCATGTGACAATACAGCACAGTCTAAGAATCCTGAATGTGGGCGATAGGGCCAGAAGAGGTCTTTCCCCCAAACATCAGTTATCTAATAGATTATTTTCTCTCATGCTGAAGGCAAACGTTTCTCACAGTGCGGAGGTTCTCAGAGATTGTTTCTGTGTTATGACAAAAGGACAAGTTGAGACAAGTTCACACTCTTGCAGCTGTCAAACCAGAACATTAAAACAAGGGTGATCTCTTTGATCTGGACTGATACTACACAAACCCAAATCTTTATCACCTTTCCACACAAGGTTATAAAGTACTTAGATCATAAAAACAAGCCATCATTTGTTTTAACTCTTTCCACTACTGAATTGCCCTAAGCCTGCTTGTTTTGTCTCTTGGTTGGAATTTACATAATTAGACACATGTAGATTCTGGTTTTGTTTCTTCTGTTCAGTTTTTCTGAATTCATTTTATGTGATGAAACAAAGCAATAAACTGTGAACTGCATTTGACTTCTACAAACAAATCCTTGTTCGTATGGAAACACTTAAACTGGGAATTATTAAAGATATTAAAATACACCCATGTAGGATTTATTTCCACAATGAACAGGGAGGTGACATGAATAATGCCAGTCTATATGAACGCACAGGAGAAAGTCTTTCACTTACAGTGGGCCGAGTGTTCTGATTAGTGCACAGTGTCATCTAAATACAGTAGAAACCCTCCTAAACAGGAATGTAAGGAAAATAAAGAATTCAAAATTGTGCAATAGATGTATGCATTGTTATACCTGACAGGTAGCTTTATATCCATGAATACCAGTTTAATAGCGTAAAGGTAGGTGGCCCTTTATACACCCACGTTGATGGCGCTCTATACAGCAAGGTAGGTGGAGCTCTATACCGCCAAGCAGGTGGCACCAGGGATCCTCCATATGGTTGGAATCTACAACTTGCAGCATTCCCTGGCTTCCCTCTGTAGTTTTCAAACATCTGGAGGCACACCGTTTAAGAATCCGGCTCTATATAGTGATTAGGTGGCATGCTATACAGCCAAGCTGGTGTTGCTCCATACAACCAGGTTGGTGGCACCCTATACAGCCAGACAAGTGGCTCTCTATACAGAAAGGTAGGTGGCGTGCTAGACAGCCAGATAGGTGGAGTGCTTTACAGCAAGACAGGTGGCGCTCTTTACAGCCAGACTGGTGTTGCTCTATACAGCCAGGTTGGTGGCGCTGTGTACTGCCAGGCAAGTAGCACTCTATACAGCCAGGCAGGTGGTGTTTTATACAGCCAGGTTGATGGTGCTTTATACAGCCAGGCAGGTGGCACTTTATACAGCCAGGCAAGTGGCGCTTTATACAGCCAGGCAGGTGGCGCTTTAAACAGCCAGGCAAGTGGCGCTTTATACAGCCAGGCAGGTGATGCTCTATACAGCCAGGCAGGTGGTGCTCTATACAGCCAGGTAAGTGGAGCTCTATATTAAGGTTGCAGGTAGCTCATTGCATGTAATTAGTACATGTTTAATGGTGTTGGGTACGCATTCCAGTGGCCCTGGAAGAGTTTACAAGCATTTTTTGTGTTTAGATTTGTCTGAAGTCAGTTTCTCGTTTGAAATGGAGAATAAAATCTTGCAGAATCATGCTTGTGAAGGTTCTCATTCATCCAGGTCATCACCAGAAGGAAGTACAAGCTTTCACAGAACACATTAATGCGGTGGACCAAAACATTAAATTCACAAGGGAAGAGGTACAAAACAACAAACTGGCTTTCTTGGACTGCTTGGTAGAAGTTAAGGAAAATGGTAAACTGGAAGAAGAGGTTTACAGAAAACCAACACACACAGATCAGTATTTGATGTTTGACTCCCACCACCCTTTAGATCACAAGCTGGGGGTCATCAGAACCCTGCAACACAGAGCCGAGAACATCCCCACTAGCACAGAGGCGAAGGCTAAAGAAATGAAACATCTCAGAGGAGCCCTTAAAACTTGTGGATATCCAGACTGGGCCTTTGTCAAAAGAAGTAGAAGGAAAGAAAAGAACACAAATACCAACAGTGAAGGGGAAAAGCAAGACAGGAGGAAGAACATGGTCATCCCATATGTAGCAGGGGTCTCCGAGAAATTAAGAAGAATTTTCAAAAAACATCGTATCCCTGTCTGCTTTAAACCGAACAACACACTGAGGCAGCAATTGGTACATCCGAAAGACCCAATACCTAAACACAAGAAAAGCGACATCATATATGCAGTGCAGTGCAGTGAAGAATGCTCTGATTTGTATGTGGGGGAGACCAAACAGCAACTGCATCAACGTATGGCCCAGCACAGAAGAGCCAATTCCTCGGGTCAGGACTCAGCCGTGTATCTGCATCTTAAGGATAAAGGACATACCTTTGAAGATTGTAATGTTAACATACTGGCGAAGGAACGTGACTGGTTCAAGAGAGGTGTTAAGGAGGCCATTTATGTGAAAATAAAGAAACCAAGCCTAAATAGAGGTGGGGGGGTTCGACACCAACTGTCTGCCATGTACAATGCTGTTTTAACACCTTACTCTGGGCGTTCCTATAACACCTCTTAGCCACTATCTAATCACACCCTTAACACCTGGCTGTGATATGCTAATTGGGATTTTCCAGGGTACATAATTGCCACAGATTCTTGTACAAGTCATTCTGAATTGAGAAAGCCAGTCGGATGACTAGCGAAACGTCTTCAAGAACTACATTTCAAGTCCAGTTGATCTAATTGAATACAACAGATATCTTGCAGAATCACTTCTTTTATCCAAGTTTCCCACTTTGCACAGACATCTGCTTTCCCTAGGGTTTTTCTGTTCTCTCGGGCAGGACACTTGGGGTCTCATTTACCCAGAGCTGCAAGTTGCTCCGAGCAAATATGGCTTCCGGTAATGGTATACTGGATTTGCACCTTGTGGTAAATATCAATAGGGATTTTACCCCAGCGCCACTTTAAGCCATTAGCTGGTCTTAAATTGTGGAGTTAAAAGTGGTGCAAATCCTTTATTAAATACATTGCGCCGGTTGCATGGGTGTCTATTGTGAAACTGGTGCAGCCAGTGCAATTATGGAGCTAAACTTGCGCAAACCTATTCAAAATTGGTTGGCACGAGTTTAACCCCTACTTTTAGCACAGAACATGTGGGTAAATCAGGCCCTTGCTGTGCTTATGGTATTTAAAGAAGGTGGTAAACCTCATTGTGTTCTCACCAGGTAAGAGGGAGTGAGGCAAGAGCAGGAAGCAGACACTGTGTAATAGGAATATTTATACTGGCATGTCATCTTGAACACAAACGTCTTAAGATAATTACCAAACACTGGTGATTAAGGGCTTCTTGGCCTGTAGATGTACTAACAATTCAAGGTGTATACACAGAAAGGAACAGGTGATCTTTACTGGCAACAGCAAATATTGCACTGTACTGTACACAAGGTACTTGGTCAGAGGGGTCCCTGTAGGACCCAGATAAGGAATCATACTGTACATGTGCAGATTTTATTTAGTATTATCATTGTTTGATTCTAAACATTATGGAACATCTAGCAGCTGTGTGTGAGTTTAAAAGTAAGCAATGGCCTTTATTAAAAAGGTCACACTCCTACCTTTAAAATTATTTTGGGATCATGCTTCTAGCTGCAGTCTGTCCAAAGTTACAGCAGTATAAACTGTGTTTTCTCCTGCTAGCATTGTGAGCTGTGATCACCAGCACTTAGGGGTTGCCCCCATGTTTAAGGTGCTGGGGCAGAGCACCATCATCTGGATCATAATCCCTGGTCCTCTAAATCATTTTTTAAAGCTAGCCACAAGCCTGAAAGATTACTTTTCTCTCCTCAGGTGTATAGGAATGGACAGAGAATGGTTGCAGGTCTCTAACAATCTTTAGAAAAAATCGATTTTGGGGTGTGGGGCTTATGACACATCTTATAACACCTGCCAGTCAAAGAGACACAGAGACAGGGCAGTCTGGGAAGTGTAACTTTACAAGCCTTCTAGAGAAGCTGGAGACATAATCACAAGCTTGTTTGAAAGGTATGAGAGAGTCCATTTTACTATGGAGACCAGTTACCCTTTAATAACAAGCATATTTTACTTACCATTAATGTGGCAATACTGTCCCAAAAGGAACCATTATCTCCTGATAGAACTAAAATAACCCAGGGATAAAAGGCAATGCCAACACCAAGTGCCCATCTAGCCCAAATTTAAAGAAACTCAACTGCACTCTTATAGAAGTGACTGATGTACCCAGACATATCACTGTACCAGTAACACCAGCGTACAGTGTATTGAGCTATACAGAAACAGTCATTGTGACCTTTAAAGTTTTATTAATCAATGCATTTCATAATGTTATTTATAGAGATTTATTTTCTAAATAATATTACAGCAAGTTGCAAGTTCTCTTCTGGCTCGGATTTATGCAGGCTGGTTTAAATTAATATGCAATTAAAGTAAAAAGAAGAATAGGACACTCCTTAATACTTCAATAACTAAACTGCTGTGCTACATTTATTATATTGACTTTACAATACAGTAATTTCATTTTGCATGTCTAGCTAGCTCCCTCTAGTGGTAAAATAGAAGAAATGTTAACAAACGTTTGAGTTTGGACGAAAGCTACATTCACCCTGGGCGTTTTTTTTAACGCAGCGCCACAACGCAACCACACATTAAAGGGCATATTTATAAAGGGCCGAAAATAGCGCACAAAAATTACCGCGGCGTGAAAATAGCGCTATCGCCGTATTTATAACGGCCTGCGCCATCGCCGCAATATGTATTGCAGCCGTAATGTACGGCGGTAATATTAAGTCCCTTCCCGGCGATACTGCACTTAGTGCAATGCGCTAAGTACAATACTTTTACTTTAAAATATGCCCCTAAGCCTTACATAAAATAATATTGAATTATTATTGATCCAAGGGCAATGAGGTAAATCTAAGTTTGTGCAAAATAATAGACTATTGATTCTGCCCCGAACAAGTATTATAGAATGTGTACAATCTAAACTTTATTGGAATAGGCACGGGTTAGTTCATTTACGACCGTACATTTACAACCGAACGTTTGTTAATTAACGAACGTTCGATTGTAGAATACCGTGCGGTAGTAAACTACTGCAATGGTATTCTATGGGACTTTTCCCTGAGTGAGGGACCAATCCATTCCCCTTCACTTTTCCATTGTATGCATTATCGCGAGACTTGCTGGGTCTTATCAGCGGGTAGGAACATCCAATAAACACTCAGTATACACAACATTGCTGAAAGCCAAGGTGCAAAGTAGCAGCCAGAAAGCTTTGACTTTAATGAGCACATTAGCAGGCCAGTCTGACTCAGTGTGGCCATGTGGTGTGACACCAGCAGCCATGACACAATAAGTGTAGCAAAGAGTATCCCTTGGGCATCTGCCCCTCTGCCAACTGGCCCAGTCCTCCCCTAAAAGGACACTATAGAATGACTAATAACATGGAAGTCCAGTCCCCAGGTAGAAATGATAACTCAACTAACTGAATTAGTTTTGTTCTCTACTTTATTGAGATATACTTTACTATATTTAAAATTTAAAGGCATTGAGATGGCCATTAAGAGCCTCTGTATAGTCTTTATTCTAAAAGAAACCAGACAGACTCTCTGGTTTAAATCTCTCTTGTTAACATTCCTTGTCCTTTCCATTTGAGTCTTATGCAATGGTTTCTCTTCATTCAGTGTCCATATAACACAGCATCTAAAGGCAATTCAGAGTGCCAGAAATGTTGTACTGATGACTGAGTTGTAGAACAAACTGTACCTGAAATGCTGCCATTGATCACACTTCAAAAGTTATTTTAGGCTTTAGCTGTCTATTAATGGGCACTGTATGTTAGGCCTTAGCTGTCCGTTAATGGGCACTGGGCAATGTATTGTAAGGCCTTAGCTGTCCGTAATGGGCACTGCATGTTAGGCTTAGCTGTCGTAATGGGCAACTGTTATGTTAGGCCTTAGCTGTCCGTAATGGGCAATATATGTTAGGCCTTAGCTGGCCGTTAATGGGCAATGTATGTTAGCCTTAGCGTCCGTTAATGGGCAATGTATGTTAGGCAGCTTCCGTTAATGGGCACTGTATGTTAGCCTTAGCTGTCCGTTAATGGGCACTGTATGTTAGGCCTTAGCTGTTCCAATGGGACTGTTGTAGGTCTTAGCTGTCCGTTAATGGGCAATGTATGTTAGGCCTTAGCTGTCGTTAATGGGCACTGTATGCTAGGCCTTAGCTGTCCTTAATGGGCAATGTATTGTAAGGCCTTAGCTGTCCATAATGGGCACTGTATGTTAGGCCTTAGCTGTCCGTTAATGGCACTGTATGTTAGGCCTTAGCTGTCCGTTAATGGGGACTGTTGTTAGGTCTTAGCTGTCCGTTAATGGGCACTTGTGATGTAGGCCTTAGCTGGCATTAATGGGCACTGTATGTTAGGTCTTAGCTGTCCGTTAATGGGCCTGTATGTTAGGCCTAGCTGTCCATAATGGGCACTGTATGTTAGGCCTTAGCTGTCCGTTAATGGGCACTGTATGTTAGGCCTTAGCTGTCCATTAATGGGCACTGTATGCTAGGCCTTAGCTGTCCATTAATGGCACTGTATGTTAGGCTTAGCTGTCATTAATGGCACTGTATGTTAGGCCTTAGCTGTCCGTTAATGGGCACTGTATGTTAGGCCTAGGTGTCCTGTTAATGGGCATGTATGTTAGGTCTTAGCTGTCCGTTAATGGGCACTGTATGTTAGGCCTTAGCTGTCCGTTAATGGGCACTGTATGTTAGGCTTAGCTGTCCGTTAATGGGCACTGTATGTTAGGCCTTAGCTGTACATTCTAAGTTGCGGACACTGTGTATGTCGTCGGCTCCCTCTTGCTGTTTTCACCGTTTTAATCGGCACTGCTATGCGGAGCCCCCGCTACCGCCTGTTAAAGTCTACCATCGCGCACCTGTATGTTAGGTCCTTCCAGCTGTCCCCCGCTTACAGCGTGCCGCCATTCTTGTATTTATGGATCTTAGCTCGTCCGTTCAATGGGCACTCGCCTACCTGTTGCAGGACTTTATTTACGCTGTCCTTAATGCCGGACTGTACCTGTTAGGCCTCACGATGCTCGCATTAATGCGGCAATGCTTGTGTTACGGTTCCCTTATGTCTTCCCTGCTCCGTCTAATGGCATTTTCCTCGTACTGATCCCTCCTACCCCCCGCCGCCTTTTAGCTGTACGTTACACTCCGCCGGCACCCTTGTATGTTAGGCCTTACGTCTGTACCGTTACCCACTGGGCAACTGTTATGTTAGCCGCCTTTTGTGCTGTCCGTTACTTTAGGGGTCACTGTATGTTACGGCCTTACCTGCTGTCCCGTTTTTAAGGCAAATGTAGGTTGGGCTTGGCTGTCCGTAATGGTGCATCTGCCTAGGTCTAGGCCCTAGCCTGTCCAACTCTATTAGCCCGAGCACATGTATCCTCCGCCTAACGGCCTTTTTCTTAGCTGTCACCCAGAACCATAGTACAGAACCAGAAATATACAACAGAACCAAAACCATACAACAGAACCAGAACCATAGTACAGAACCAGAACCATACAATAGAACCAGAATCATGAAACAGAACCAGAACCATACAACAGAACCAGAACCATAGTACAGAACCAGAACCATACAATAGAACCAGAACCATGAAACAGAACCATGAAACAGAACCATAAAACAGAACCAGAACCATACAACAAAACCAGAACCAAAGAACAGAAACAGAACCATACAACAGAACCAGAACCATACAACAGAACCAGAACCATACAACAGAACCACAACCATACAACAGAACCACAACCATACAACAGAACCAGCAGATCTTTCTTCGGTTTGGTCCCAGGGCCAGCAGATCTTTCTTATCTGCAGTGTTCCCGTAATGTTCGGATAAGCGCCTGGACACGATAATTTTCTGCAGTGGCATTTCATCTCCAAATGAAATGGCGCAGTACGAGAACCGTAAACTGCAGTGTTTTAGATATTGGATGTTACAATCTAATCTGATATCTTGGTATTTAAGGTATAATAGTCTGTAATGTTTTAAACGTAAGCCTGGTAACACGTACCAATAATTCGGCTCCAACATTTCAGTGAGTTCGGTCAGCTCGCCGCCCAAATATTGTTATGGCGGCTTTTGCCGCCTCAATCGACCGTCAACCGTTCGGACAAATGAACGATCGCCGACAGGGTGGAACATCACCAACCAATCGTGCTGTCTTATATGGACCCACATCAATCGATGGAGACCTAACTGTCGAAAGGGCTGATTTTCCGCGACTGACAGTCCCTTTCCTCCTGGCCAACTGGTCAAAGCCTTGAACAGTCGGAGTCAGGAGGAAAGATTTTGTATAGTGTGTACCAGCCTTTACTCAGGCAAATCAGAATGGCTCCAGTGATTTCTACCATTTAAGCCATACAGAGAAAGCTAATCTGCTGTTGAGAATGTTGAAAATAATTATGTTTGACTTGGGCACCGTGGGATGATGAGTCAGAAAAAAGGCATCTTGCCTGCTACCTTAGGAAGATGATGCCCTGGAAGATATTTTTGTAAAATCAGAATTACATTTGCTTGCCAATATACAGACACTGATGAAAATAGAACATTTTTATAATAATTGGCCAAAGTTATTAAACGCTTGGCAATTTCAAACTCTAAATTGAATTTGCTGTTCAGCGTACCCTACACTGAAACAATTGTTATTATCCTCTTTTAATTGTTTTTAAACCATATAGCAACTGTAGAGATTTGAAGCAGGGCCAAAAGGAACGGTCCAGAGAGCAGACAGGAGCAGAGATTTGAAAGTGGTTGTGTTACAGACAGAATGAAAGTAATGTTACATGTATATAATTCACCCAACCTTTAGGTTACCTAACAATTTGATGGATTTTGAGAGTTGCGTTTGCCTAATAAAACGAATGCCAAATTGGAGAGAGATTTGCACCCACATATGCTGGCAAATTAGTATAAAATTCCCCATTTGCGTGTAATGTGCCCAGAGATTTTACCTCAGCTAAAAACCATTCTGGTGTCACCAAATTACATGATGATTTTATTATGCACTGTATTGTTTCATGCTTAATTGATAATATGACCTTTGCGGAAAAGTCGGGTAACAAAACAGTAAATACATTCTACAGGAATTTCCACTTAGTTCTGTAGATGACAGTTGAAGAACCCGCTAGGGCTTTATCCTGCCCTAGATAAACGAGATTGCGACAGTTATAAGGCATTAATTGCCAAGTAAGATATTCTTAATTCATTAGAACCCTGTAATTAGTAAGAAATGGGCAGGTGCGAACAAAGGAAAGAAATTGTATTTTATGAAGAATTATGGGAGAACCGGTCTGATTGTACGTTTAATGTGGTAATTGCCGTGTTAAGCCTGCCAATAAACTAGCCGATCTATAGTCTCCTGAGTAACCAACAAGCAGTGTCTCTAGGCCCAGAAAGTCTCTGTGCCTAGAATGAGATCCCACAGTCAGTTGTCATTAATAAACCATGCAGATAAATGCACAAGTATCAACCACTGGCGACTGTACCAGTGGGTGAGGACCTTACAGTGATAAGGTAATACATAAAGGGCAAGTCCAGGCCTAAATGAAAACACTTACATTACAGTAAAATCACCCCCCAAACCTAAACGAGTAATAGTTTGTGAAATGTGACCATATATAAGTTAACTGAAATCCTGCCACAATGTCCTCGTGTCCCCCGCTTTCTGCTTCCTGGTCTTTCAGTTAGCAACGTCAGTTTATGGATTTGCAGTTGACATCACAGCCAATACTTAGACTTAATCTTTACCCTGTCTGCCTCTGTCTGAGCATGCCCAGGCCTCAGGGACAGGTTTCTAAATTGCCTCAGTATCCATGAGGTACATTCAGAAGCCATAGAGGCATACAGTAATGAAGTAATAGCGACAAAGTATGATAAATCAACATATTTTAAGAGGCCATTCTTTATAAAAGATGTTCCTTATGAGGGTGGAGTTGTCTGTAAACTTATTCTGCTGTGGCGAAGTGCTACCAACAGCTGCTAGCCCTAAAAGTAGAGTCTGTGATTATTTTAATAGACTAACAGTTTTATTTTGTAGACAAGCTTTTGAGGGAATCAACCTCTTCCTTAGGTCAGAGCATGTACTGATTGTCACTATTTCCCCACCCCCCCTGCTACCGCTCTCACATTCCATTTGGTTGCCACCCTATACGCTGTATCTCTCTTATTTTATACCCCTCTCATTCCTCAGTATCTTCTTTGGGGAGGGGCAGCTTATTATCTGTGTAATAGCCATTATACTTTCTGTAAACCTTGTTTCAATCAGTACGGCCTGACCTGAGAAGAGGGTGATCCCTCGAAAGCTGTTATACTAAATAAACTGTTTAGTCCATTTAAAACGATCACAGTACTCTACTGTTTTTTACACAGATATGGGACTAATCGGCAAAAGCAAGCATTATTTTACACAGCTGTAGTCCACCGAGCCATTGGTTATCATTATAAATAGACACATCAGCAATATAAACAAGTATAGACGTAATCTAATGATTGTGAGGGCAGAAAAGAAAATTACACATTAACTAAATATAAAGGAAATGTTCTGTAGAAAAATATGGCACCACCCTCCTTACCATTCTATGCCAAACGTTTTATGTCCCCTGTAGTTATCAATCAACCGCCAGAGAAACAAAGCGATGAAGGCCGAGCCCAACGACTACAGAGAATTACAGGTCTGGTGCAGTTCCAGTAACCCAGTGAATTAGGGAGTTAAAGTACCAGGAATCTGATTAAGGGAGGGTGGTTGAAAGAAACAAGTGGGTTTAAAGCCACAATGTTAGGACTAGAAAACTGACACATTTCATTAGGAAATCATTGGATTACCCGTGGCAATAGCTGAACGCAACATTATGGGATGATGATGCAGCCAGTCGTGACAGAGCCAATGAAGGCAGAGATATGGATTTCAGAAGTTCAAACCTTTGTAGTTTACATTGTGGTATTGTTTTTTTTCTAAATAGGTTTATGCTCGCCCACAGATCTGTAACCTGGACTGGATGCGATATTTGCCCTGAATGAATCCTCTCTTGTGCCCGTCACATTGAGCCTGAACAAAGCTTTGAGGCTCTGCTGCCACACCCATAGCCAACATGTGTATCACGGACAAACTATTATACCCGCTCTGATGCCAATCCCTGAACCAGACTTAATTATGTCCGATGCCCTATCCATCTCCATGCGTGTTTTACCGTTGGAAATTAACCACTGATTGCCCTAAGCCTTACTTGACTTTGAGTGGAGCCGAGTAGTAATGACCCAGTTATTGTTCAGAGGAAGGCTAAACGTGAAGGGTCTAGACAGAGATGTTTAAAGAAGCGAACAGACAGAAAAAAAAGCATACATTTTTCCTGAAACCTTAGGATATCATGGACTTCATATCATAATCCATGCTGTTCCCTAATACAGATTCCCCTTAATACTCTTAAGGTGATGCGTGTGAGAGAGATAGTTTCAGAACATCAGGAAGACCCCCCATTTTGCATTTGATTGTACATTTAGTATTTTTAGTAAACCCTCTACCCTCGTTGTCTTCCATACCACCTGGTGTGGAAATTAATAAAAATAAACACCCCTGATATTATTAAAGCAAAACAACATCCCTTTTTTTTTGTTAAACGTTTCCATTTTTCTTTTTACCATAAAGAAGAAATTTCAAATAAAAGTCCAAAAAAATGAAAATATTAAATCATAAAAATACTTCACTTTGCCGGCTGCTAATAAAGTAATTTAATAACTAGAATGCACTTAGTCCCAGCCACAAGTGTGGGTAATTAAACGGAAAGAAGAAAGTTATAGTTCACAGTTTACGCAGCGAAGAGCTGCTCGATAATGTGATTCCATGATTTCGGAACTTCTATTGTCTTTAAAAAGATTGACACGTCCAATCAGGAATCTTCTAATGCCTCACAGTACAAAGTTCCTGCCGACAAAAATGGACCTCTCCCGGAGCCTAAACGCTAACTAACATCACCCCCTTATGCCGGATCCGTTCATTAATGAAACGTACATGGTACAGACAATAACATCACTCACATCACAGTCACTTTACACCTTCCAGGAAATTCAAAAAAAAAAATCCAAACAAAGCAGAATATTTGAGCCTTTCTCTGCGTCCCAGCCAAGGAGCACCAGGTGCGGGAAAATCTGTTCGTACCACCTCTGTTCCAACATGCGACAGTTCTCTATCTTCTTCAGTGGATTTCCTCCACAAAACTGTAGGCCAGATAATTGCATCTGCAGTACATGTTTAATGCATAGTTCCCCATTTTCTGTTTTTTTCAGATCGTGCAGCCACCAGAATATCAGTAGGATGCTCAGGAGCGAACGTGTGCTGGACACCCTGTCATCATTGATGTACCAGTTAACAAATTTCGGTTCGTTCTGGTTGGCAATGATAATTTTGTATGAAACGATCATGATAAAAATTGGACCTGCAATAAAAGGCAATGTTAAGTTCTTGTGCTTTGGATTTGATTCAATCTGAGACTGTCAAGTTCACTTAAATGCAAAAAAAAAGTTCAACCAACTGGAATGTGCCATCGTTCGAAATAGCATCATAAGGGCTTTGTCGGATTTGAGACACTGGAGAAAGATAAAGTCCTGGGTCGGCAAACACTAGTACACTGGACAGGTCCCCACCCTTTATAAAACAACACAGATAAGACATTAGCAAGTCAGTAAAAATATTTCTGTTTTTTTTCTGGATTATCAAGATCTATTATCTAGTATTGTTTTGTCAAAAGTTGCGACAAATCTGTTTGGCCCCTTTGCCCAGCTTGATTATGAGCGCCCATCTGCCACAGTGAAACAATATTTAGTTTAAAGACGTAATCAATGCGACCCTCACCCAACTGAGCAAATTGGCATTATGACTTGCAGTAAATGACAGACGGTCATTGGCCACGCTAATAATATATCATGGTTAATGCCAAAATATCACCGCCTAATATTGTGTTAATTGTTGATTGAAAAAAATCATGGTGTGGTATGGGTTGGGTGTACTGACGTTAATATAAGTGACAAAATTATCAACACCATGGTCCTAATGGAATGACCCAAAGTTATCGGTGGTAACAGTAACGTTGTTGGCGCTTTGTTTTTGGTGTTTTGTTTCGTGTCTAGTCTTGTGACCCGTTTTTAGGTCGTTGGTGTCGCACGTTCTTAGGTTGTTCTGGTTGTTTTTGTTTGGTAGACTGACAATTGGTTATTAAATGCGTAAGCTATCAGTAAGGATAGTTTTTATTTGTAAGTCCTGCGTTACTCTTGCTGCACTAGCGCTTTAGGGCAGAAACTATTGACTATCCCACAGCCACAGATGATTAGTATACTCTCACCTACTGGCAGTCAGTCAATTGAACCTGTGTTGACATTATTATCATTAACAAAACTCCCACTGACAGCAGCAGATTGTTTTAAAGGTAAGAAATGCTACAAACGACAGCAATCCCTTGATACACCCTTAGGTGATGAGACTGGGAAAACGTGTCAGGCCATAAAGACGGTAATCTTAATGTATCCTGAGTGATCACCTGCAAAGCCCTGCCACCTTTCCAATAATACGGGAAAGATCTTTCTTCATCCTAGACCTCTAACAAACAATACATGATATGATAGTAGTTACTTACGTCCATCAAATTCTATTCCATGTTAGTGCGAGGAGAAATATTTCATACTGTTTGACTTGACTAATGAATGTTCAGGCGGCCCTCAGTGGCAGCGGAATCCGAACACTGCCCAAGTTCGGGATCAGTAATGCACAGTCCGAAAACAAACAGAGAAGGTTAACCAACCGCGTTTCATTCGTTACGTTGTGAGCTCATCGCGACCCTCACCATTGTATGTCTGGTTTAAGCCGGGTTTTTCTGCATGATACTTCTATTGGCAGCAAGCCTCATGTGGTGCTCCATTGTTAAACAATACGCGACCGTTTGTGATCGCAGACAGTGGTACCAAACCATACTGTTGGAGTAGTCGACCCACTTTGTAACCCAGTGGAGAGAAGTATTAATCTGTTCGTTAGGAATCGATCGGCAATCTGGCATTGCTTTCTAGGCAAACCACGTGTAAACTACGAGCAACGGATATCTGCAACGCTTCCTGATTGTGCCGTCTTCCAACCATGAATCCAAAAATAATAAACACCTATAGTTCTCAATGCAGCTAAACAGGGTATTCTCACAGGGTTTTCTCATCTGGCTGTGTGAAACTACAACTCCCAAGAATACTAATGTTAGCTATATTAATGGTAGCCTACTTACTCGGTTTTAAATAGTAGCCGTCGACGTATAGTGGCGGGCACAACAGCTATAGCAATGCTTAGTCAAAACAACCATTATATTATGTTCAACATGCAAAGATATTTTATGAGCCCAATCTGCCCCTCTATGTCAGGAATTAATTAACTATTTTAACATAAATATTTCCATAGATAAACAACTACAGGGAGATCAATTAAACGTTTTATCGTTTAAAATGGTGCATAATTGCCCCCAACAATCAGCATGTATTTAGCATTTGAAGCTAACTCTGATGGTTGGGGGCAAACTTAGCCACCCATTTAAATGTGATAAGCAACTTTTATTGAATTTACCCGTAAAGGGCTTATTTAATAGGAGCTGCATACAAATGATGCCTATGTTGTTTATTTGCAGCAACCTATCAGAAGATTACCTTTTTACTTACGTTAGAACACAATTGTACATCTGATTGGTGAATGATTCCAACTACATTCAAGGCCAATGATTACAGGCACCATGCAATTACACAGTGTACAATTAGTGCTTCTTCCCTTCTTAAATAGATGGGACATGTGGAATTTCCCACATAAATCAGCCACAAACCCACACAGACACAGCTCAACCATGAAACACTAGCCCATCCAGTAAAACCAAGATGGCTGAAGATCTGTATAGACTGCTTCTCTATTTTAAATAGACGGTTTGATACATATGGATTTCCCACACTAACTCAGCCACCAAAAACCACAACACGAGACAGTTAGCCCAACATGTAAAAACACTTAGCCCACCATGAAAACAAGTGCTGAAGACTGTATAGCTGTTACCTATTTTAAATATACTGTTTGCGACATATGGAATTTCCCACATAAACTCAGCCACACACCCACCAGGACCCTAGCCACCCATGTAAACACTAGCCCAGCATGTAACAAGAGGCATGAAGACACTACTGTGTGTTTTCCTGTATTTTACAATAGACTATCGGCCATATGGAATTTCCCACACTAACTATCAGCCCCACACCACACACAGACACTAGTCCAACCATGTAAACAAGAGGCTGAAGAATGCAGAGTTGCACTTACATTCACTGCTGCTACTGCAACTTCCGAGCGTTCCTCTAACAATCATTCGAATAGTATCTCCCATCATGATGTTTGTCAGGAAGGACATTGGATTTGGAAAGGCTTTTGTCTCCTAAAACCAGGAAGACATGTGGAAATTTTGAGTTTGAGGATCACGACACGTTCTAAAAATAAAACGTTTCCAACTTTAATCATTTCTTCCCACCCTTTCTTATATATAGAAATTCAACCAACCTCATCCGTCTGGGATTCTGCCAGCTGAGGAGATATGGATGTTTTCCGTAAATCTGCCTGAGCTTGTAAATTTCCTCATCTTCTTTGACAATTTATCTGGAAGGAAACACAACCTTGTCAAGACAAAGGCAATTCCCCGTCTGCTAAACGTACTGTGCCAAGTCATTCGTTTACACAAACATCAACAATATATATCTGCCACCAACGCTAGATTCTAATAAATATATATCTAAATATGGTGGGCTCCATTTTTTTTTTTCCACACAACTTCTAAACTCTTCCTACTACCAACTGCGAATTGTGGTAATTATATGGAGAGAAGTAAAACTCCCTTTAATAAAAAACTAGTATCTTTAAAATTCTATACTATGAAGATTCTCCTTATCTTCTGTAGTAACAAACACATAATTCTGCAAAAATTGTATAATCCTAAACTAAATGAGCACAGTCAGCACAACAAGGGTGCACAAATACTAACATTACTACTGTGATTATCCAAATACTTGGACTTGTCTTTTCTTCCACCCAAACAGTGCAGCTGCAGACTTTTTTTAAGAAATTTTTAGCAGGGCTTGATAAGTGAAAGTCAGGGGCTGTATGACAGCAACTAGCAGGGCAGTCTTTCTGGTATGAACCTCTGAAAGAAAAGAAAATCAGCCAGTGAAGGGAAATACCTGACATGGTTTCCGAAAGCTAAACAATACCCGGTGGGGGGAGGTTGAGACCTACCTGGTGAAAAAAGTCTGATGCTTATTTTCATCTAGGCTGGGTCTATCTACTGGATTCCTGGACAACATGCTTGAAATGAGATGCTTTGCTGACGTCATTAATGAAGAAGGCAACGAATATCTCGCTTCTCGAATACACTGTAGGTTTCTTAAGATTTGTGGTTCAATGGAGGTCTACCAAGCAGATGTGATACCTGAAATAAACAGAAAGATTTAGGTAATATAAAGCACTCCAAGGTTTAGGAGCTCAGACACATACAGTGACATGCTCAAGGTCAAAGGGAGTTATATTGAGCTAGTGTAGGCTTGGAACATCCAGAACATTCAGTGACATGCTCAACGGTCAAAGGGAGTTAATATTGAGCAGTGTAGGCTTGGAGCCATCTAGAACATTCAGTGACATGCTCAAGGTCAAAGGGAGTATATTGAGAGGAGTGTAGGCTTGGAGAATCTAGAACATTCAGTGACATGCTCAAGGTCAAAGCGGAGTTAATATTGAGCAGGGTAGTAGGTTTGGAGCACTAGACTATTCAGTGACATGCTCAAGGTCAAAGGGAGTTAATATTGAGCAGTGTAGGTTTGGAGGCATCTAGAAAATTCAGTGACATGTCAAGGTCAAAGAGAGTTAAAATGAGCAGTGTAGGCTGGGGCATCTAGAACATACAGTGACATGATCAACGGTCAAGGGAGTGTTAATATGAGCAGGGTAGGATTGGAGCTCTAGAACATACAGTGATGACATGCTCAAGGTCAAGGAGTTGATATGAGATTTTCCATTAGTGTTGGCCTCTGTCTAGTCTTGACTGGAGTTTATGCTATTGTAGATTGTATTTCTAGATCCAAACATTAATTTCTATGTTATAAATATATATTAGTAAATGCAAATTCAAGAAATAATAATAAATGCTACAAGATCATTGTACCAAGATACTTACATTACACATCCCAATGCCCAGACGTCTGATTCCAACCATGCCCTGCTTGTTAAGCACTTCAGGGGAGGTATTTGGTGTCCCACAAATTGTTCTGTGAAAGATTAAAATAACTTCCATTAGGGATATTCAGAGAACAGACCTAGCACTTGACTTACTATGCAGGGGGACACAGAAACCTGCTTTGGGGGGGGTGGCACCATTGTTATGGCTCAGACTTACCTTCGTCTTTGTTCTGAGGTTCCAATCTGGCTGCCAGACCGAAGTCTCCACTTAAGCTCCATATTCCTTACTGAAAAGTTTCCTAAAAATAATCATTCAAACAGATATTAACACACATGACATAAACCTCATGACAAGATATAGATTCTACCGCCACATATTCTATTGTAGTCTATCAACAGCCTGTCTATAACAGCAAGGATCATACAGGCAGCCTCCATCTTTATGTTAACCCTTAATGTCACCTGATTTTGTAGCTCATTATTTAATGTTAGATGCTAATACTGTTAATTATTGTTAACAACATTAAAGACACAGTGCAAAAACAAATATGCTTGTAAAGGTTCTCATTCAAAAAAATAATAATAATAACCTCAATTTAAGTCTCTGGGAGGATTCTTGTTCATGAAGATATTTTAGACCGACACAATTTGCTTGAGGTAGTATCTCACTTCAGGGTCTGTCAGCACCTTCCTAGTCTTTAGATATGGCCATCGACTGGGGGAACAATAGAATATATAATTAAGCTTGTTCTCTGCCACCAGAAACCATATGACCACCTTATTTAAAAACAAAAACCATGGAAGCAGCCTATGAAACTTACCCTTCGACTGCAGTACTCCAACAAGATGTATATTTTCTTTGTCTTCGAAATAATGATAAAACTGCACGATGTGTCTGTGATTTAGAATTCGTGCAATTCAATTCGTTGTCATCTGGTAAGCAAAAACAAAACATTTAATCTACTTTTTTCAGCACCAATCCAATAAACCACCACCAAATCCAGGTAGGTAGTTACCTTTTCTCTCTGGTGTGGTTTAGACACTCTGCTATGGGGGATTATTTTTGCAGCAATATATTTTTTATTTGTTGTCAGGTCTGTCATTTCATAGCATTTGGCAAATCCACCTAAAAAAAGGCATAAATAATGAATGAATGGTCAAACAATATTAAAATGAATATCAGACAGGATTTTGTACATTCCTACACTGATAACGCCACATCAGGAATGCAGATGGTAAAGGCTATAAGGACAGAGCACGAGGACACTATAACAAAACAACCTTTTTATATTTTCTTAATGAATCCATAAGCATTTAAGGATGACAAATCAGAAAACCTTTCCTTATACTAGATGTCAATAGCTATGAATATTACTGAACCGTGGGTAAAAGCGGAGCACTATTGTTCTCATTTCCAAACCTAAACTCAGAATTCATTAACCTGTTGCGAGGAGCTCGGTGGAATAATCAATAATATTAAAGGTTTTCCCATCTGATTGATAAGTAAATATCATTACACTCCATTAGCTTACGCCTGGGTTCATTCATCCATTATATCGTGAGATAGTTTTCATAGAGATGTGCATATTGCCTTGTGTTGTAGGGCTTTGTCTGGGTAATGTATTGTACCCATCTTATGGGATAGAGTAGAACAGGAATATTGCACTGTTTAACAGGTGAATGTCCTGGGTAGCGGACAATGGGGTTACATAGGTGTAGCAGACAATGAGGGTTACAGATAGGTGTAGCAGACAATGGGTTACAAGGTGTAGCAGCACAATGAGGTTACAGATAGGTGGTAGCAGAATGAGGGTTACATAGGTGTAGCAGACACTTAGCGTGACAGATAGTGTAGCAGACAATGAGGGTTACAGATAGGGGTAGCAGACAATGAGGGTTACATAGGTGTAGCAGACAATTAGGGTGACAGATTGTAGCAGACAATGAGGGTTACATAGTGCAGCAGACAATGAGGTTACATAGGTGTAGCAGACAATGAGGGTTACATAGGTGTAGCAGACAATTAGGTGACTATAGCATAGCAGACAATTAGGATTATGGAAAGGGCCATGTAAGGATGCTCCTTATTTCAATCTCTAGGAGTGATAAGGATTTGTGGAATTCTGCTCGTTTGGGGTAGATAACATGAGATTTTCCGTTTGGAGCATTGTATACACAGGAACAAAGAATGTATTGATGGAAGGGGGGAGAGAGAAGAGGTGAGAGACTGGAGGGAGGGGGTATATAGAAGAGGTAGGGGTATAATTAATATTACATGGTGTCAACTACAAAACAACAATGCTGGGAGGGGATATGGACACTGTATATATCACACACTTGGAGTTGCACAAGTAAGTGGGACATTAACTGGTGTCAGACACAGGGGTAAAACAAGTGGGATTGTGGCTGAGGAATAAGGGAGGGGGCCACAATTTCTCATCACCAGTCAGGAATATGGGGGTGCCCCAATCTCCAGTGGGGTCCCCAAAAAAGGTCCAAACTGTTAAAACTGTTCCCTGGAACCAAACATATAAGATTTAATTTTATTGACATCCAATGATCCTTTTCAAATCAATCATCTTCAATGGGCCAATCACCCAGGCAGCCCCTGCACTGTGCAATATTCCCAAACCGTCAACCGCATTGGCAGCTCCATCCCAAGACCTGGTTGCACACAGAGGGCTGCGATTGCTGATCAGTTGGTTACCTTGCCAAGCACTTTGCCCCGGCAGTACGCCTCCCTGTGCCAGGGTCTGTATAATCCTGGAAACCTCGGCGTTAGTAGGGCAGCTGTGATGATGAACGGGTCCCCATCCCGCGGCGCTTTCCATCTCCTGCCCAGCGCCTGCTCGCAACATATTCCCACTGTTAGCAGGCTGATGATGAGCGATAGTCCGCAGTATTTCCATCACTTTAAACCGCCTCTCCTCACCGCTGGACCGCTCTGCTCCGGTCGCTCAACAGACAGGTCTTTTATTCCCGCGGTAGGCACTGCCCATTCAACACGCCCACTTCACCCTCCTTTCTTTCTAGTCACTCGGTGTCATTTGCCTGGGCAGGTCCCCGGTGATGTCATAACTGTCATTCCTCTCATAACTGATCAGACCTAATGGGAGGGAGGAGAACAGGGAATGTGAATGGAAAGCAGGGAAGCAGCTCAGGGCCACAGCTACAAAACACAGAAGCAGAACCGTAAACAAGTGCCAACCTTCTCAAAAAATTCTAGGGACACATTTTTAAAATTGTTGGTGCCCACAAGTTTTAGCCCCTCTCCAACTTTCAGTTCACGCTCACTTTAATGGAAAGATAGACAGAAAGACAGTAATAGACAGACGCACAGAAATAGCTAGGAAGAGATAGACAACAGAGATAGAGAGAGACACATAGGGAGAAAGAGACAGCTAGAGGGACAGACCAGAGCGCTAGAAAGACAGATAGTTAGATAGAATGACAGCTATAGGAACAGACAGAGCTAGAGGAAACAGAGATAGATAGATAGATAGATAGATAGATAGATAGATAGATAGATATAAGATAGCAGAGTTAATAGATAGCAGAGAGTTAGATAGATAGCAGAGTTAGATAGCTAGATAGCAGAGTTAGATAGATAGATAGATAGATAGATAGATAGCAGAGGTTAGATAGATAGATAGATAGATAGATAGATAGATAGTAGATAGATAGCAGAGTTAGCATAGATAGATAGCATAGTTAGATAGAAGATGCAGAGTAGATAGATAGCAGAGTTAGGATAGATAGATAGCAGAGTTAGATAGATAGATAGATAGATAGCAAGTTAGATAGATAGATAGATAGATAGCGATTAGATAGATAGATAGATAGATAGCAGATAGATAGATAGATAGCAGAGTTAGATAGATAGCAGAGTTAGATAGTAGATAGAAGATAGATAGATAGTAGCAGAGTTAGATAGATAGATAGATAGCAGTTAGATGAGAAGATAGACATACAGATAGTTAGAACTAGATAGGCATACAGAGCTAAACTAACACAGGCAGATAGAGATCACAAACCTCAAATTGTGTTCAGGGCGAGAGATCAACAGGACTGCACTTCCCCTCCCCTTCCTAACGTGCACACAGAACGTGAGACTGACTGTAATTATGATCTCTCACCTGCAGGAGGAGAGGATCTGAAAGTAGTAACATTGCAGGGGAAGGCTTTAAATTCTAAAACCACATGCACGCTGCTTGCTCCAGATCGGGACATTTACCGGGACATCACAGATCGGGGCTGCATTCTTAAATCCGGGACTGTCCCGGGTAATCCGGGACTGTTGGCAAACTATGTACAACAGAAACAGAACCATAGTACAAAACCAGAACCATACAATACAGAACCAGAACCATACAACAGAACCAAAACCATACAACAGAACCAGAACCATAGTACAGAACCACACAATAGAACCAGAACCATGAAACAGAACCAAAACCATACAACATAACCAGAACCATAGTACAGAACCAGAACCATACAATAGAACCAGAACCATGAAACAGAACCAAACCCATACAACAGAACCAGAACCAATGACAGAACAGAACCATGAAACAGAACCATAACAAACAGAACCAGAACCATAAAGACCAGAACCAAAGAACAGAAACAGAACCATACAACAGAACCAGAACCATGAAACAGAACCAGAACCATACAACAGAACCAGAACCATAGTACAGAACCAGAAATATACAACAGAACCAAAACCATACAACAGAACCAGAACCATACAACAGAACCAGAACCATAGTACAGAACCAGAACCATACAACAGAACCAAAACCATACAACAGAACCAGAACCATAGTACAGAACCACACAAAGAAACCGACCTGAAACAGAACCAAAACCATACAACATAACCAGAACCATAGTACAGACCAGAACCATACAATAGAACCAGAACCATGAAACAGAACCAAAACCATACAACAGAACCAGAACCATAGTACAGAACCAGAACCATGAAACAGAACCATAAAACAGAACCAGAACCATAAAAGAACCAGAACCAAAGAACAGAAACAGAACCATACAACAGAACCAGAACATGAAACAGAACCAGAACCATACAACAGAACCAGAACCATAGTACAGAACCAGAAATATACAACAGAACCAAAACCATACAACAGAACCAGAACCATAGTACAGAACCAGAACCATACAATAGAACCAGAATCATGAAACAGAACCAGAACCATACAACAGAACCAGAACCATAGTACAGAACCAGAACCATACAACAGAACCAGAACCATGAAACCGAAACCATGAAACAGAACCATAAAACAGAACCAGAACCATACAACAAAACCAGAACCAAAGAACAGAAACAGAACCATACAACAGAACCAGAACCATACAACAGAACCAAACCACCAGAACCACAACCATACAACAGAACCACAACCATACAACAGAACCAGCAGATCTTTCTTCGGTTTGGTCCCAGGGCCAGCAGATCTTTCTTCGGTTTGGTTCCAGGGCCAGCAGATCTTTCTTCGGTTTGGTCCCAGGGCCAGCAGATCTTTCTTCGGTTTGGTCCCAGGGCCAGCAGATCTTTCTTCGGTTTGGTCCAGGGCCAGCAGATTTCTTCGTTTGGTTCCGGGCAGCAGATCTTCTTCGGTTTGGCCCAGGGCAGCAGAATCTTTCTTCGGTTTGGTCCCAGGGCCAGCAGATTTTTTTTGGTTTGGTCCCAGGGCCAGCAGATCTTTCTCGGCTTGGTCCCAGGGCCGAAGAAAATTTCTCCAACGTCCCCAGGTGGTCTTAGGGCCAGTAAGATCTTTCTCCAGGATGGTCCCAGGGACACCAGATCTTTCTCCAGTTTGGTCCTAGGAAAGAAGAACTTTCCCCAGTGCCTCCAGCCAGATCTTCTCCAGCCTGGTCCCAAGGCCAGCAGATCTTTTTAAGCCTGGTTTCAGGGCCAGCAGTGTTTCCTTCAAAAGCCCAGGCTGCTCTTTCCTCATTAGGAATAGATATCCAGAGGAGTTTTTCATTTCCTTCTGCTCAGGATACTGTGCAATCAGAAGGTCCACACCGATGGAATTAATGGGGTTATAGATTTCTCATCACGTCTGCCAAGAATAAGAACCCAGGTGTTAGAGAATGCCCGACCAAAGGGCAAATAGCCTCTGATCCTTGTTTGGCAACCTTCTCAGGGACAGCTGTAAAGCAGGATCTTGGTTATGTAAAAAAAAACATTAGCAGAGGCTTATGGTATACAGTGATATATATATAATATATATATATATTATATATATATATTATATATTATAATATAGTATTTATATATATATATATATATATATATATATACTGTTATACATAAGCCTCTGCTAAATGTTATATATAGTTAATTTTATATTGTGTATGTGGTGAATAATTCAGACATGGGAAACTCCCAGGCCTAACCTAAGAGCATTATGATCACTTGCATGTGACAATACAGCACAGTCTAAGAATCCTGAATGTGGGCGATAGGGCCAGAAGAGGTCTTTCCCCCAAACATCAGTTATCTAATAGATTATTTTCTCTCATGCTGAAGGCAAACGTTTTC
This sequence comes from Hymenochirus boettgeri, assembly GCA_019447015.1. NCBI lineage: Eukaryota > Metazoa > Chordata > Amphibia > Anura > Pipidae > Hymenochirus > Hymenochirus boettgeri. The sequence goes on along the minus strand of CM033469.1, from coordinate 369,424,874 downwards.
TCACAGTGCGGAGGTTCTCAGAGATTGTTTCTGTGTATGACAAAAGGACAGTTGAGACAAGTTCACACTCTTGCAGCTGTCAAACCAGAACATTAAAACAAGGGTGATCTCTTTGATCTGGACTGATACTACAAAACCCAAATCTTTATCACCTTTCACACAAGGTTATAAAGTACTTAGATCATAAAAACAAGCCATCATTGTTTTAACTCTTTCCACTACTGAATTGCCCTAAGCCGCTGTTTTGTCTTTGGTTGGAATTACATAATTAGACACATGGAGATTCTGGTTTTGTTTCTTCTGTTCAGTTTTTTCTGAATTCGTTTTATGTGATGAAACAAAGCAATAAACTGTGAATGCATTGACTTCTAAAACAACTCCTGTTCGTATGGAAACACTAACGGGAATATTAAAGATATTAAAATACACCCATGTAGGATTTATTTCCACAATGAACAGGGAGGTGACATGAATTATGCCAGTCTATATGAACGCACAGGAGAAAGTCTTTCACTTACAGTGGGCCGAGTGTTCTGATTAGTGCACAGTGTCATCTAAATACAGTTAGAAACCCTCCTAAACAGGAATGTAAGGAAAATAAAGAATTCAAAATTGTGCAATAGATGTAAAAATCACTGTATGCATTGTTATACCTGACAGGTAGCTTTATATCCATGAATACCAGTTTAATAGCGTAAAGGTAGGTGGCCCTTTATACACCCACGTTGATGGCGCTCTATACAGCAAGGTAGGTGGAGCTCTATACCGCCAAGCAGGTGGCACCAGGGATCCTCCATATGGTTGGAATCTACAACTTGCAGCATTCCCTGGCTTCCCTCTGTAGTTTTCAAACATCTGGGGCACACCGTTTAAGAATCCGGCTCTATACAGTGATTAGGTGGCATGCTATACAGCCAAGCTGGTGTGTGCTCCATACAACCAGGTTGGTGGCACCCTATACAGCCAGACAAGTGGCTCTCTATACAGAAAGGTAGGTGGCGTGCTAGACAGCCAGATAGGTGGAGTGCTTTACAGCAAGACAGGTGGCGCTCTTTACAGCCAGACTGGTGTTGCTCTACACAGCCAGGTTGGTGGCGCTTGTACTGCCAGGCAAGTAGCACTCTATACAGCCAGGCAGGTGGTGTTCTATACAGCCAGGTTGATGGTGCTTTATACAGCCAGGCAGGTGGCACTTTATACAGCCAGGCCGGTGGCGCTTTATACAGCCAGGCAGGTGGCGCTTTAAACAGCCAGGCAAGTGGCGCTTTATACAGCCAGGCAGGTGATGCTCTATACAGCCAGGCAGGTGGTGTCTATACAGCCAGGTAAGTGGAGCTCTATATTAAGGTTGCAGGTAGCTCATTGGAGTAATTAGTACATGTTAATGTGTGGGTACGCATTCCAGTGGGCCTGGAAGAGTTTACAAGCATTTTTGTGTTTAGATTTGTCTGAAGTGAGTTTTATTATGAGCCATAAACAATATCTTGTCTCGTTTGAAATGGAGAATAAAATCTTGCAGAATCAGTTCTTTTATCCAAGTTTCCCACTTTGCACAGACATCTGCTTTCCCTAGGGTTTTTCTGTTCTCTCGGGCAGGACACTTGGGGTCTCATTTACCCAGAGCTGCAAGTTGCTCCGAGCAAATATGGCTTCCGGTAATGGTATTACTGGATTTGCACCTTGTGGTAATATCAATTGGGATTTTACCCCAGCGCCACTTTAAGCCATTAGCTGGTCTTAAATTGTGGAGTTAAAAGTGGTGCAAATCCTTTATAAATACATTGCGCCGGTTGCATGGGTGTCTATTGTGAAACTGGTGCAGCCAGTGCAATTATGGAGCTAAACTTGCGCACAACCTATTCAAAATTGGGTGGCACGAGTTTAACCCCTACTTTTAGCACAGAAACATGTGGGTAAATCAGGCCCTTGCTGTGCTTATGGTATTTAAAGAAGGTGGTAAACCTCATTGTGTTCTCACAGGTAAGAGGGAGTGAGGCAAGAGCAGGAAGCAGACACTGTGTAATAGGAATATTTATACTGGCATGTCATCTTGAACACAAACGTCTTAAGATAATTACCAAACACTGGTGATTAAGGCTTCTTGGCCTTTAGATGTACTAACAATTCAAGGTGTTATACACAGAAAGGAACAGGTGATCTTTACTGGCAACAGCAAATATTGCACTGTACTGTCACAAGGTATTGGTCAGAGGGGTCCCTGTAGGACCCAGATAAGGAATCATAATGTACATGTGCAGATTTTATTTAGTATTATCATTGTTTGATTCTAAACAGTATGGAACATCTAGCAGCTGTGTGTGAGTTTAAAAGTAAGCAATGCCTTTATTAAAAAGGTCACACTCCTACCTTTAAATTATTTTGGATCATGCTTTAGCTGCAGTCTGTCCAAAGTTACAGCAGTATAAACTGTGTTTTCTCCTGTAGCATTGTGAGCTGTGATCACCAGCACTTAGGGGTTGCCCCCATGTTTAAGGTGCTGGGGCAGAGCACCATCAGCTGGATCATAATCCCTGGGATCATAACCCCTGGTCCTCTAAATCATTTTTTAAAGCTAGCCACAAGCCTGAAAGATTACTTTTCTCTCCTCAGGTGTATAGGAATGGACAGAGAATGGTTGCAGGTCTCTAACAATCTTTAGAAAATCGATTTTGGGGTGTGGGGCTTATGACACATCTTATAACACCTGCCAGTCAAGAGACACAGAGACAGGGCAGTCTGGGAAGTGGAACTTTACAAGCCTTCTAGAGAAGCTGGAGACATAATCACAAGCTTGTTTGAAAGGTATGAGAGAGTCCATTTTACTATGGAGACCAGTTACCCTTTAATAACAAGCATATTTTACTTACCATTAATGTGGCAATACTGTCCCAAAAGGAACCATTATCTCCTGATAGAACTAAAATAACCCAGGGATAAAAGGCAATGCCAACACCAAGTGCCCATCTAGCCCAAATTTAAGAAAACTCAACTGCACTCTTATAGAGTGACTGATGTACCCAGACATATCACTGTACCAGTAACACAGCGTACAGTGTATTGAGCTATACAGAAACAGTCATTGTGACCTTTAAAGTTTTATTAATCAATGCATTCATAATGTTATTTAGAGATTTATTTTCTAAATAATATTACGCAAGTTGCAAGTTCTTCTGGCTCGGATTTATGCAGGCTGGTTTAAATTAATATGCAATTAAAGTAAAAAGAAGAATAGGACACTCCTTAATACTTCAATAACAAACTGCTGTGCTACATTTATTATATTGACTTTACAATACAGTAATTCATTTGCATGTCTAGCTAGCTCCCTCTAGTGGTTAAAATAGAAGAAATGTTAACAAACGTTTGAGTTTGGACGAAAGCTACATTCACCGGGCGTTTTTTTTAACGCAGCGCCACAACGCAAACCACACATTAAAGGGCATATTTATAAAGGCCGAAAATAGCGCACAAAAATTACTGCGGCGTGAAAATAGCGCTATCGCCGTATTATAACGGCCTGCGCCATCGCGCAATATGTATTGCAGCCGTAATGTACGGCAGTAATATTAAGTCCCTTCCCGGCGATACTGCACTTAGTGCAATGCGTAAGTACAATACTTTTACTTTAAAATATGCCCCTAAGCCTTACATAAAATAATATTGAATTATTATTGATCCAAGGGCAATGAGGTAAATCTAAGTTGTGCAAAAATATAGACTATTGATTCTGCCCCGAAAAAGTATTATAGAATGTGTACAATCTAAACTTTATTGGAATAGGCACGGGTTAGTTCATTTACGCCGTACATTACAACCGAACGTTTGTTAATTAACGAACGTTCGATTGTAGAATACCGTGCGGTAGTAAAACTACTGCAATGGTATTCTATGGGAATTTTCCCTGAGTGAGGGACCAATCCATTCCCCTTCACTTTCCATTGTATGCATTATCGCGAGACTGCTGGGTCTTATAGCGGGTAGGAACATCCAATAACACTCAGTATACACAACATTGCTGAAAGCCAAGGTGCAAAGTAGCAGCCAGAAAGCTTTACTTTAATGAGCCAATTAGCAGGCCAGTCTGAATCTCGTGTGGCCATGTGGTGTGCACCAGCAGCCATGACACAATAAGTGTAGCAAAAGTATCCCTTGGGATCTGCCCCTCTGCCAACGGCCCAGGCCTCCCCTAAAAGGACACTATAGAATGACTAATAACATGGAAGTCCAGTCCCCAGGTAGAAATGATAACTCAACTAACTGAATTAGTTTTGTTCTCTACTTTATTGAGATATACTTACTATATTTAAAATTTAAAGGCATTGAGATGGCCATTAAGAGCCTCTGTATAGTCTTTATTCTAAAAGAAACCAGACAGACTCTCTGGTTTAAATCTCTTGTTAACATTCCTTGTCCTCCATTTGAGTCTTATGCATGGTTCTCTTCATTCAGTGTCCTATAACACAGCATCTAAAGGCAATTCAGAGTGCCAGAAATGTTGTACTGATGACTGAGTTGTAGAACAAACTGTACCTGAAATGCTGCCATTGATCACACTTCAAAAGTTATTTAGGCTTTAGCTGTCTATTAATGGGCACTGTAGTTTAGGCTTAGCTGTCCGTATGGGCACTGTATGTAAGGCCTTAGCTGTCCGTTAATGGACTGCATGTTAGCCTAGCGTCGTAATGGGCACGATGTTAGCTTAGCTGTCCGTTAATGGGCAATTATGTTAGGCCTTAGCTGTCCGTTAATGGGCAATGTATGTTAGCCTTAGCTGTCCTTTAATGGGCAAGTATGTTAGGCCTTGGCTGTCCGTTAATGGGCACTGTATGCTAGGCCTTAGCTGTCCATTAATGGGCAATGTATGTAAGGCCTTAGCTGTCCTTTAATGGGCACTGTATGTTAGGCCTTAGCTGTCCGTTAATGGGCACTGTATGTTAGGCTTAGCTGTCCGTTAATGGGGGACTGTATGTTAGGTCTTAGCTGTCCGTTAATGGGCACGTATGCTAGGCCTTAGCTGTCCAGTTAATGGCACTGTATGTTAGCGTCTTAGCTGTCCGTTAATGGGCACTGTATGTTAGGCCTGAGCTGTCCATTAATGGGCACTGTATGTTAGGCCTTAGCTGTCGTTAATGGGCACTGTATGTTAGGCCTTAGCTGTCCATTAATGGGCACTGTATGTTAGGCCTTAGCTGTCCATAATGGCACTGATGTTAGGCCTTAGTGTCATTAAGGGCACTGTAGTAGGCCTTAGCTGTCCGTTAATGGGCACTGTTGTAGGCCTTTAGGTCCGTTAATGGGCATGTATGTTAGGTCTTAGCTGTCCGTTATGGGCAATGTATGTTAGGCCTTAGCTGTCCGTTAATGGGCACTATGTTAGGTCTTAGTGTCCGTTAATGGGCACTGTATGTTAGGCCTTAGCTGTCCATAATGGGCACTGTATGTTAGCCTTAGCTGTCGTTAATGGGCACTGTATGTAGGCCTTACTGTCCATAATGGGCACTGTATGTTTAGGTCTTAGCTGTCGTTAATGGGCACGTATGTTAGGCCTTAGCTGTCCATTAATGGGCACGTATGTTAGGCCTTAGCTGTCCTTTAATGGGCACTGTATGTTAGGCCTTAGCTGTCCATTAATGGGCACTGTATGTTAGGTCTTAGCTGTCCGTTAATGGGCACTGTATGCTAGGCCTTAGCTGTCCATTAATGGGCACTGTATGTTAGGCCTTAGCTGTCCGTTAATGGGCACTGTATGTTAGGCCTTAGCTGTCCGTTAATGGGCACTGTATGTTAGGCCTTAGCTGTCCGTTAATGGGCAATGTATGTTGGGCCTTGGCTGTCCGTTAATGGGCACTGTATGCTAGGCCTTAGCTGTCCGTTAATGGGCAATGTATGTAAGGCCTTAGCTGTCCTTTAATGGGCACTGTATGTTAGGCCTAGCTGTCGTTAATGGGCACTGTTAGTTAGGCCTTAGCTGTCCTTTAATGGGCACTGTATGTTAGGCCTTAGCTGTCCGTTAATGGGCATGTATGTTAGGCCTTAGCTGTCCATTAAGGGCACGAGTTAGGCCTTGCTGTCGTTAATGGGCATGTATTAGGCCTTAGCTGTCCGTTAATGGGCACTGTATGTTAGGCCTTAGCTGTTCCGTTAATGGGCACTGTATGTTGCCTTAGCTGTCCGTTAATGGGCAATGTATGTGGGCCTTGGCTGTCCGTTAATGGGCACTGTATGCTAGGCCTTAGCTGTCCATTATGGGAATGTATGGAAGCCTTAGTGTCCTTTAATGGGCAGTAGTTAGGCCTAGCTGTCCGTTAATGGGCACTGTATGTTAGGCCTTAGCTGTCCGTTAATGGGGACTGTATGTTAGGTCTTAGCTGTCCGTTAATGGGCACTGTATGTTAGGCCTTAGCTGTCCGTTAATGGGCACTATATGGTAGGCCTTAGCTGTCCGTTAAAGGGCACTGTATGTTAGGCCTTAGCTGTTCGTTAATGGGCACTGTATGTTTGGCCTTAGCTGTCCGTTAATGGGCACTGTATGTTAGGCCTTAGCTGTCCGTTAATGGGCAATGTATGTTAGGCCTTAGCTGTCCGTTAATGGGCACTGTATGTTAGGTCTTAGCTCCGTTAATGGGCACTGTATGCTAGGCCTTAGCTGTCTGTTAATGGGCACTGTATGCTAGGCCTTAGCTGTCCATTAATGGGCAATGTATGTAAGGCCTTAGCTGTCCATTAATGGGCACTGTATGTTAGGCCTTAGCTGTCTGTTAATGGGCACTGTATGTTAGGCCTTAGCTGTCCGTTAATGGTGACTGTATGTTAGGTCTTAGCTGTCCGTTAATGGGCACTGTATTTTAGGCCTTAGCTGTCCGTTAATGGGCACTATATGGTAGGCCTTAGCTGTCCGTTAAAGGGCACTGTATGTTAGGTCTTAGCTGTCCATTAATGGGCACTGTATGTTAGGCCTTAGCTGTCATTATGGGCCATGTATGTAAGGCACTTAGCTGTCCATTAATGTAGCTGTCCGTTAATGGGCACTGTATGTTAGGCCTTAGCTGTCCGTTAATGGGCACTGTATGTTAGGTCTTAGCTGTCCGTTAATGGGCACTGTATGTTAGGCCTTAGCTGTCCGTTAATGGGGGGACGATGGTTGTTAGCGTGTCTTCTCTTAGCTGGCCGTTAATGGGCATAGTAGTAAGGCTTAGCTGTCCATAATGGGCACTGTATGTGCACCACTGTATGTTGGTCTAGCTGTCGTTAATGGGCTCCGTATGCACGGTGTTAGGCCTTAGTGTCCTGTAATGGGGCATGTATGTTAGGCCTAGCTGTTCCGTTAATGGGCACTTGGATTGTTAGGCCTTAGCTGTCTTAATGGGCACTGTATGTAGGCTTTAGTGTCCTAATGGCACTGTATGTTAGGCCTAGCGTCCATAATGGGCACTGTATGTTAGGCCTTAGCTGTCCGTTAATGGGAATGGATGTTAGGCCTTTGCTGTCCGTTAATGGGCCATGTATGTTAGGTCTAGCTGTCCTTAATGGGCACTGTATGTTAGGCCTAGTGTCCGTTAATGGGCCACTGTATGTTAGGCCTTAGCTGTCGTTAAGGGCACTGTATGTTAGGCCTAGCTTGTCCATTAATGGGGCACTGTATGTTAGGCCTAGCTGTCGTTAATGGCATGTATGTTAGGCCTTGCTGTCCCGATTAATGGCGCACTAACGTATTTGTTAGTATTAAGTCAGTTAATGGGCACTGTATGTTAGGCCTTAGCTGTCCGTTAATGGGCAATATATGTTAGGCCTTAGCTGTCCGTTAATGGGCAATGTATGTTAAGCCTTAGCTGTCCTTTAATGGGCAATGTATGTTAGGCCTTAGCTGTCCGTTAATGGGCACTGTATGCTAGGCCTTAGCTGTCCATTAATGGGCAATGTATGTAAGGCCTTAGCTGTCCATTAATGGGCACTGTATGTTAGGCCTTAGCTGTCCGTTAATGGGCATGTATGTAGGCCTTAGCTGTCCTTAATGGGCAACTGTATGTTAGGACTTAGATGTCCGTTAAGGGGCACTGTATGTTAGGCCTTAGCTGTCCATTAAGGGGCACTGGATGTTAGGCTTAGCGCTCGTTAATGGGGCACTGTATGTTAGGCCTTAGCTGTCCGTAATGGGCACTGTAGATAGGCCTTAGCTGTCCTTTAATGGGCACTGTATGTAGGGCCTTAGCTGCGTTATGGCTTGATGGGTGCTGTCCGTTAATGGGCACTGTATGTAGGCCCTAGCTGTCCTTAATGGGGCAATGTATGGAAGGCCTTAGCTGTCGTTAATGGGCATGTATGTTAGGCCTTAGCTGTCCGTTAATGGGCATGATGTAGGCCTAGCTGGCCGGTAATGGGCGATGTATGTTGGCTTAGCTGTCCGTTAAGGGCACTGTATGTTAGGCCTTAGCTGTCCGTCGGGCACTGTATGGTAGGCCTTAGCTGGTCCGTTAAGGGCCTGTATGTTAGGCCTTAGCTGTCTTAATGGGCACTGTATGTTAGGCCTTAGCTGTCCGTTAATGGGCACTGTATGTTAGGCCTTAGCTGTCCGTTAATGGGCACTGTATGTTAGGCCTTAGCTGTCCGGTATGGGCACGTATGTTAGGCTTAGCTTTCGTTAATGGGCACTGGTAATATGCTAGTCCTTAGCTGTTCTGTTAATGGGCATGTATTGCTAGGCCTTAGCTGTCCATTAATGGGCAATGTATTAAGGCCTTAGCTGTCCATTAATGGGCACTGTTATGTTAGGCCTTAGCTGTCGTTAATGGGCACTGTATGTTAGGCCTTAGCTGTCCAGTTAATGGGACTGTATGTTAGGTCTTAGCTGTCCGTTAATGGGCACTGTATGTTAGGCCTTAGCTGTCCGTAATGGGCACTAATGGTAGGCCTTAGCTGTCCGTTAAGGGCACTGTATGTTAGGTCTTAGCTGTCGCTTAATGGGCACTGTATGTTAGGCCTTAGCTGTCCGTTAATGGGCACTGTATGTAGGCCTTAGCTGTCGTTAATGGGCACTGTATGTTAGGCCTTAGCTGTCCGTTAATGGGCACTGTATGTTAGGCCTTAGCTGTCCGTTAATGGGCACTGTATGTAGGCCTTAGCTGTCCGTTAATGGGCACGGATGTAGGCCTTAGCGTCACTGTATAGGGCAAGGGATCCAGGGTAACGTGACCTCCCTTTCTTTTAATGGGCACGTGATGTTAGGCCTTAGCTTGTCCTATAATTTGGTTTTGGCTTTAGCTGTCCGTTAATGGGCCCGTATGTTAGGGCCTTAGCTGTCCTTAATGGAGCAGTATGTTAGGCCTTTGCTGTCCGTTAATGGGTCGCACTGTATGTTTAGGCCTTAGCTGTCCGTTAATGGGCAAAAACACTAAAAGTATGTTAGGCCTTAGCTGTCCGTTTTTAATTTTTTTTTTAATGGGCACGTTAGTAGGCCTAGCTGTCCTAAGGGCAATGTATAAGCTCGGCTACTTAGCTGGTCATTAAGGGCACTGTTGCCTGTAGTGTCGTCTTACTGTCCTTTTATGGGCACTGTAGTTAGGCCTTAGCTGTCCGTTTTTTGTTTTGATTTATTTAGTATTTTAATGGGCACTGTATGTTTAGGCCTTAGCTTCCGTTATTTTTTAAATGGGACTGTATGTTAGGCCTTAGCTGTCCGTTAATGGGCACTGTATATATTTAGGCTTAGCTGTCCTTTAATGGGCGCACTGTTGTTAGGCCTTAGCTGTCCGTAATGGGCACTGTATGTTAGGCCTTAGGCTGTCCGTTAATGGGCAATGTATGCTAGGCCTTAGCTGTCCTTAATGGGCACTTATGGTTGCTGTACGTTGTTTAGCTGTCCGTTAATGGGCACTGTATGTTAGGCCTAGCTGTCCGTTAATGGGGGCACTGTATATGTTAGGCCTTAGCTGTCCGTTAATGGGCACTGTATGTTAGGCCTTAGCTGTCCGTTTAATGGGCACTGTAGTCAGGCCTTAAGGTGGTAAGGGCGACGATTTATGGGCCTTACTGGCCGTTTTAATGGGACAAAATGATTGCTAGGCCTTAGCTGTCCTTAATGGGCACTGTATGTTAGGTCTTAGCCTGTCCTTTAATGGGCACTGTACTGTATGTTAGGCCTTAGCTGTCCGTTAATGGGCACTGATATTGTAGGCTGCTTAGCTGTCCGTTAATGGGCACTGTATGTTAGGCCTTAGCTGTCCGTTAAGGGCACTGCTTATGGTTAGGCCTTAGCTGTTGTCAATGGGGCACTGTTAGTGTTAGGCCTTAGCTGTCCATTTAATGGGCACGTATGCAGGCCTTAGCGTCCATTAATAGGCACTGCTACTGTATGTAGGGTCTAGCTGTCCTTTAAGGGGCACTGTGTTATTGTATGTTAGGCCTTAGCTGTCTCCGTTAAATGGGTCACTGTTTTTATGTGTTATGTTAGGCCTAGCTGTCCGTTAATGGGCACTGTATGTTAGGCCTTAGCTGTCCATTAACGGGCACTGTATGTTAGGCCTTAGCTGTCTGTTAATGGGCACTGTATGTTAGGCCTTAGCTGTCCATTAATGGGCACTGTATAATGACGTTTGTCACTGTTAAAACACAACTTGAGCTTATTTCAAAGAGGATCTTGTAACCATCACTTGGTATCAGTATGAACACGGAGTGCTTGAGGCACAAATGAATGAGAGCAATATCCTTCCACCTGACATATAACATATACATCTTTTGTTCTTTTAAGTTATGGATGATTCCTTTTAACACACATGTGTTTGAGGTTTTTATTTGTTTTGGGGAACAAGATGGATTTTTACATGAAAGAGATGGTTTTCTCCAGTTCTGATGACAAACGCAAATCTTCAGAATGTAATTACACTGTGAGTGAGACACCAGGTGTTACCTGTGGGAAGGCTGTGAACTGTGTATATTGTACAGGGAGGGAAACAGATCATTAGAGTCCAATTCTTTATTCTCTGAAGATAAGAAATCTCTTCCCAGGCACGTAATCCATCCCATTCAGCAAGGGAAGGTATGGCGGGAATCTACCCTAAAATGCTTCTTGTTTTCCGACTATTGTCCCTACATCTATTGTTTGTCCCTTTGTGTGGCCTCAGTTGTTTCTTATTAGGATCCGTATGTACTTCTATGTATTGACCACCATGCAGTTTTAGATCCAAGGTAATTAAATCATTTAGACATGTTTCATCCTTAAATTCACCAGTCTCTAGGGAACGGGACAGTCCAGAGTAACTACCAGGGACCCAACAAATACAGGGGTGCCCTGAATTCTAACTCACCCTTCCATTGCTTCAGAACCTGCCTTGATTCTTCCCTAATATCTGCTCCAGTCAATGAAGGGTTCCAATTACAGTTTAGCTAGGGTCTTGATTTCTAGTGCCCCTTGGTGCGTCTGTTTCTCATGATCATATTCATGTGTGTGGCCTGATTCAGATGTGGCCCATTGCTCATAATATTGATTATTTAATATCAACCCTGGGCTTTACCAACCTTGATATTTACTGTAAATATATGTCTGTTAAAGGGAAAAGTGGGGATAAAAAAATACTGATCCTTAAAGGACAACTATCGCGTGTATAAAGTTTTTTTTAAAATATCGTTAAAATGAAAAGTACTTGGGACAGGGATATAGTATCAGTGGATTAACAAGAAGAGCATGCACACTGGAAAGGAAAACCGAGGCTCCCATTCATAAAACCTTTTCTTTATTGAAGATAAATTACAGACATCGACCAATAGGTCACCCGACAGGGATATAGGACTGGTTATTCCTACCTCCCAATATTGTTTCTGTGGGGAGCAACAGCCCAAAGAAAACGGATTCTTCCTCCTGGCTTCAGAATCTTTAATACAGGAATAGTCCAGGACTAAACCGGCAAATGAAAACTGTTGTAGCTCCTCAATAAAACAATATTATGAGGTAGGAATAATCAATCCTACCTCCCAGCCCCAGGTACTTTCCATTTTTAAAAAGTAAAATTTTAGCGTATTGTTATCCTTTAAAGGGCATGTCCACCCTTCTAAAAATTTTTATATAATATTATATCTCCTGTCCCCCCCATCCCAACCGCTATAGTTTTAAGTTCAGAAAGTGCCCCAAATATTAATTACCTTCCCTCTTTCCTCCGCCGCACTGCCAGACCCTCTGCTTGCGAGAAAATGCAAGCAGAGGGGCGGGACCGGCAGTCGTGTCTGTGATTGCCTGAGCGGCAGCCAATCACGGACGCGGCTGCCGGGAGTTCAGTGCGGCGGAGGAAAGAGGGAAGGTAAGTAATATTTGGGGCACTTTCTGAACTTAAAACTATAGCGGTTGGGGATGGGGGGACAGGGAGAATATTATATATAAAGGTTTTTACGCTAGGGGGAGGGAATCGGGAGGGAGAGGAAAGGAGGGGGAGAAGGGCTGCAGTGCGCATGCCAAACTTCTCCCAGAGGGGAGACAGGAGGCAGAGTCCTATATGGACTCTGCAGTACTCCTGGTGGGCGTTTTTTGGGACTTTAGGGGGGGATAGCAGAAGAACCATATGGAGCTGGGATGTGAGGTAAAGATTAAACTACACTACACAATGGGGCCAGTAGTGGGGGGATTATAGTTTTAGGGGTGGACATGCCCTTTAATTAAAAAATTAGCAGATTCTAACTTTTGCAATCACAAATTTTGGTGCAGATCAAATGTCCTCCGATAACAGAGTATTTGGGAAATTGCAGAGCAAATGCACGGAAATGCATGTGAAATCGCTACATCATGATCTCGCATTTCCTTGCGTTGCTAGTGTGGCCTCAGCCTAAGTCCAAACTCATTTAACCTTCCTCAAAGCCCCATTATTGCACATTAAACCAGAGTTATTACCCAGGGGCTCCTTGGTTGTTCCATTTATTTCTTTATCACTGAAGTCCAGGGTTTACTGGGTAGTTAGAAGCTAAGAGAGCCCTGTACTTATCTTCTGCCTTCGGGCTGGTGGTAATTATAAGGCCAGGCCAGCAACATTTTACTTAACCTGTCCCAATTACTATAGTAAGTTTGCTTGGTGTGATCTTAGCATCACAGTGACAGGTGCAATTATCCTGCAGTTTTGTGAAATATAATTACTGAATTCAAACTATGACATTCAACTAATTATAGAACTTGTCAAGGACATTTGGTTATTGCTCCTGAGATACAGATATCTATGTTAGCACAAAAGGCACATTAACTGACAACTCAGACATTTGCTGTATCAGTTATATTTTTAATGTGTTTATATAGCTTTCCCACTCTTTAATATATACACAGTAGCATGCCAGAATCAGAGAGTCGCCTGTGACTGGTGGGAGGGGTGGGATACCTGCAGTAGGTGAATGCCTGCTCATAGTGGCAGCCCAGTGCGTAAATAAATGCTTCCTCTATGCAGGACCATTGTGTCCGTCATGTTATCGACCTTGACTCAGCCCTTGATGTGATTTAGTTGCTTAGTAGAGACCAGACCATCTTTATCCACCCAGCTGCTATCGGGGTAAAAAATATAATTAGAATTTTTCAAGCAAATGAGCCTCCTGGTACTAAGAAGGAATGTTGCAAAACCTACATGAAGTCACTACTCATGACTCATGACTCATGAACTCATGAAAGTCTGTATTGGTGATAAACTTTTAGTTTATACATAGTGGGCCATAGTTTTATCCAGTGCATTATGCTACCTGAATTGGAATAGTGCCCCTTTCATATTGATATTTCATTTAGTGCCTGGCGAAATACTGTTTATTAGGATAATATTGAATTGCTATCTGCAGTATTCCAATATGAATCATAATGGCTTGCACTTATCCCTGTTTGTATACTCTGTTATTTTATAATGTACAGCGCTGCGTACCCAAGTGGCGCTATATAAATAAAATTATAAATACACACATACATATATTTTGAGCAAAAAGTTTGCCCACAACGCACACTGCCTTGGAAATGCTTTAGGTACAAATATGCCTCATTAACACATGCACAAAGAAGAAACTCTATTTTCATACTAACAAGAGTAAACTGATTACCCTACACAATTGTGTAATAAGCACAATCATGTATTAAAGGGGATGTCCACTGGTAATTTTTTGGTACTTAGTTTTATTGAAGAGCAGGAGCTAAAGCAGCTGTGTCTTACCTTCCGTTCTTCAATAAAACGTTTGTGAGCCAGGAACGAAGGTAAGGTACTTACCCGATCTCTCGCTCATCCGCATCCTCTGACAGGTCCCCACGCACGCTGTATTATACGTACTTGTGCATCGCGCTTGCACATAGCATACTAAGTCAGTTGGGACCTGTCAGAGGGTGTGGCAAAGGAGCGAGAGATCGTGTAAGAACCTTACCTTAGTTGCCGGCTCCTGAGTGTTTTATTGAAGAATGGAAGGTAAGACACAGCTCCTTTACCCCGTCCTTCAAAAAATTCTTTTACCAGTGGAGATACCCTTTAAATACACAGGAAAAGGTGGTGTCCCGTGTTAGCCAGTCAAAATACACTGTCCGTATATTCCATGTCATGTAAAGCAGCTTTATTGTCTTGTGTTAATGCTCCATCTAGAGGTTCCACGTAGATTTACATTAGTAATATTATTTAAGAGACACAGGATATCTTGAGGTTCATGGAAAGCAGTCTACTTTGCAGGTGACATTGGAAGATGCATTTGAGCTGTAATAAAATGTAAAAACAGAAAAAAAGTAAAACTAGAAATAATTTTCAATAGTGAATCGGTGTAATACAGAAACGTAATAACAATGGTCAATGTTTGCTACAACCTCCATTTTGCCTTAGCCACTTGAATATGAATGTTCTTCATTTTCACATGTTAAAAAAAAAAAAAATTGTTACAGACACAGCTTTAATTATAACCTATAAACATTCACCTGCTTTTCAATGGACTAATAATGTTTTTTCTTCGGAAGAAAACTCTTCTTTAGGTGCATTATATCATATGCCCACACTTGATCCAAGCCAACACCTTCTGAGCATGTTGGGATCCAACGAGGACAAGGAAACCGACACACAATCACCCGTGCATCATCGCGCAGCTCTGCAATTAGTTTATCCTCCAAAGTTTCCATCTCCGGGAAAAAATTCAATAAAAAGCTCTATTGAGTTACCCAATATATCCTTGTAATACCAACCAGGAGAAAACATATATCGGCATGTACTGAGAGACACTCTTGGCTATTAAAGTCTTAAAGCTGAGACTTAACAGTGATTAAGTGGTTAACGCAGCTTTAAGACTATAACAACAGCCCCAACTGATGTACTGAAAAGATTTACGTGCAATCATTAAAGAGCATGTCCATCCCATTAGTAAACTTTTTCTGTAGTGTAGGGCTCCCTCCCCCAGCCCCAACCGCTATAGATATATTTGCAGAAACTCCCCCGAACTTTACTTACATTACCGCTCTCCTCTGATGTTCTGTCATGGCCCTCTGCTTGCATGAAACTGCAAGTAGGGGGCCGGACCAGCAGCTGCGTCCGTGATTGGGAGAGGCAGCCAATCACGGGCGCGGCTTCCGTCTATCCAGAACATCGGAGGAGAGAGGTAATGTAAGTACAGTTCGTGGGAGTTTTTGTAAATATAACTATGGCGGTGCGGTTGAGGGAGGGAGCCCTACACTACAAAAAAAGGGTTTTGTGCTAGGGGGAGGGAGGGGAAAATGGGTGGGAGAAGGAAGGAGAGGGAGGGGGAAGGGCTGCCGTGCGCATGACATTTTTCTCCCGGAGGGGAGACAGGAGGCAGAGTCCTATATGGACTCTGCCAGGCTCCTGGTGGGCAGTTTTAGGAACTTTGGGGGGGGATTATTGGAGAACCATTTGGAGCTGGGATGTAAGGTAAGGATTTTATTACACTACACAGTGGGGCCAGTAGTGGGTTAAATTATAGTTTTGGGGGTGGACATACTCTTTAAAGATTTGGAATGGGTTAAAGGGCATTCCCACCCCTCTTACAATAATTTAGTATATGATAGAACACCCCCCAAAACCCAGGATCCATTTTACTTACAATCAAAGCTTTTTTGACTGAGAAAAGAGACTTACTAGCCAAAGATCCAGCACCGCGGCTCACAACTACTTCCTGGTAATGGGCGTCAGTTACGGCTGTGATAGTGAAGTCACTGCCAATCATGGCTGACGGCCATTACCAAACAAGCCTCTGCTACTGCTTCTCGTGCACATAAAGGGCAGAGGCGTGGACTTAGCAGTGCTGGATCATGGGATTAAGCCTCTTTTTACAGTTTACAAGAAGCTTTGGTAACTGTAAAGTAAAAAGTAAAATGTATCCTGGGTTTTGGGGGGTGTCCTGTCACATACTAAATTATTGTAAGAGGTGTGGACATGCCCTTTAACCCAATCACAATGTATGGAGAGTCGCAATTGGCTCAGTACATTGCATTATGGGGCAAAGGTGAGCGATAGCCCCATAAGACCAAACTTAATCAACACATAAATGAAGAAATAATTGACGTTATCTGTAGGGTATCTATACTTTTAGACAATAAAACATTGGCATAACACCCAGTAAATGGAAAATTACATCCATACATTTTTATGATATTCCAGATGATTTTTAGAGGACGGGTTGATATGGGAATTAAACGTGTGAGGACGGAGTTCATTTAAAATAACATACACAGGGACTCAGTTTACCATATACAGGAATTTCCCATCTGTAGTGGGTTTACAGTTATCAACTGAACTCGCCTGCTCATACATCATAACATCTAATGTTAACTTCCGATGAATTAATGGACAGAAGAAAGATTGTGCCAGAAAACCAAGACATTCTGCTAATGCTTTGGGCAGTGTTTACAGAGACTGCACCTACCTGACAAGATGGACAGATAAAGAAGTACACTTACCACTCCAGGAGCCAAAAAAGCAGTCACATTATTGTACTGAGAAAGATCAACCTGTTGAATAAATTTTACATTTAGATAAAACTGGACGTCCCATTGACTCGAGAAAAATAAGATTATAATATAGTATAGTATAGTATAGTACAGTACAGTACAGTACAGTACAGTACAGTACAGTACAGTACTGTACAGTACAGTACAGTATAGTATAGTATAGTATAGTATAGTATAGTAAAGTATAGTAAAGTATAGTATTTGAGGTTGAATAAAGACCTATGTCCATCCAGACCAAATCATCTAGCAATAACTTTAGCAAAAATCAACCGAATGATAAGTCCAAATCCACTTTTTAATAGCTGCCTTTGGTGTGATCCTCAGGTGTTCTGCCCCATAACATATAGTTATGATTAAAAGAGGAACTCCGAAAAGGAATTAATGCAATTCAAAAATATATTGCTAGAGAATGTATTTAACACACGTTTCGGACAGAGTCCTTTATTAAATGTCACTTGATAAAGGTCTCTGTCCAAATATGTGTGTTAAATAATTTTTCTAGCAATATCTAATTGAATTGCGTTAAGTCCTTTCAGAGTGCCTCAACTATACATTCTTTGAAGGCAAAAAAATCCCCACCAAAGGGGAAAAAATTCCTTTCTGTCTCCAATCCAATCGGAAATTTCCCTGGATCAACTCTACTTTATGTATCAATACCAGTAACTTCCAACATTCCTTGTTTGCAGAAACTCATCCAGCTTCTTTTCTTCAAGTCTTAAGGGATGTCCGTGTGTGACATGTTCTGGGAAAATTTGCTTTCCCGAAATTAAAAGTCATTGTTAACCCAGCACACTTTTCCTTTCGATAACATAAACTTCATTATTTCATGGTCACTATTCCCTAAGCCTCCAGTTTCCTTTATAACTATAATACGCTCCACGATGTTAGATACTGTATTGCCAGATTCAACAGAGCTCCTTTTCTAGCAGGAACCACCTTTCTAGTCAACCACCTTTGCAGCAAATTCAGGAACTCATCGCCCTTTTCTGTGTTGGCAGTTCCACTACACCAACCAATGTCAGGGTAGTTTAAGTGCCCCATAATGAGCACACTCCCCAAATATGCAGCCCTTGCCAACTGCATATGAAGCTGACTCACCTCCTCTCTGTTCCTCCCTGCTAGCATTTGGCGGCTTATAGCAGACAACCAACAATGACATGGCATTAATAGCGCAAAGGTTAACTCCGCTTAAAACAATAACCTACCCCCACCATTACCAAACCCCATAAAAGAGACTGACACCAGACTTGGAACAAAAGGCCACAGCATATTTTATTCTTTATACAATAAGCTAAAGTGCATCACAAACATTATGACATTAAAACTTTACCTTGTAAACATGAACATTTTAAACCTTATTTGCAACCTGATCATTCTGGTCCATAGAGACCTTGCCTATATTCCATCAACCCATGAGCCATCCAACACCAGCTCATGGGTGCCTATAATCCATCAACCCATAGCGCTCAACACCAGCTCAATGGGTGCCATATAATCCATCAACCCATCAGCCGCTCCAACACCAGCTCAATGGTGCCATATAACCATCAACCCATCAGCGCCTCCAACACCAGCTCAATGGGTGCCATATATCCATCACATCAGCCGCTCCAACACCAGCTCAATGGTGCCATATAATCCATCAACCCATCGCCGCTCCAACACCAGCTCAATGGGTCCACCTATACCAAACTAGCCTATCCCATGTCTCTCCCTGAGGCCCAATTGCAAATTAAAAATAGTGCAAGTGCATAACAATTCTCTTCACTATCTCCAAACCTGTGCCCCCTTTTTCCTCTATGGACCACCGTCACCACAGGAGAGCTGTCAAGATATCCAAAGCTGGGATAAAAAACATCTGAGAAAACCATTGAACAAAAACTCTGCTGCCTGACTATTAGGATTCAATTTCAATTTAGGGTACTTATGTCCTAGGAGGAAACCTGCCCTGCTTAAGACATTTGCTCCAGGAATGATATCCCACATCCTGTGCACTCATGATGGAACCTGCAGGCCAAAGCGAATTTACACAAACCCTCCTGAATGCCCAGCAAACACCTTTTTTATCCGTGCTCCTTGTTGAACCCCCACAGGCTCCCCTTTGAAAGGGCACTTACCTCTGCCTGCTAGGGCACATTAGTTTCACCAAAGCCCGACATTCCTATGATGCCACCCTATAGAAGGCCTCAAGACATCGTGCTGAAAATGTGTTCGTCGTTCCTAACCATGCTAAACCCCCATAAGTCCTGTGCGCTCAAATATGGTGTCAAGATGCAAAACAAGCCCGAACAACTATGCGGTTCCCTTCTCCTTATACTAGCAAAAATCACAACCAATTGTGAAATGTCCAGGAATATCTCCTCTCCTTATCCTTTTCTTGCTTTTTTGCAATTTATTTCCATTGTTTATTTTACATAGGTTTGTAGATATTTAATTTTTGTGTGTGATATGGCAGAACATACCCAGGTCCCCTGAACTTCCTGCTTCCTGCTCTGAAACCATGTTAATCAATTCCCTGTGTCTCCTCCTCCCCTTTGCAGCCCCCCTGGTCCCTCCACTCATGGACCCCATGGTCCCTCCAGTTGCAGAGCCCCGTTGGCCCATTCTCTTACAGCCCCATGTGCCCCCCGTGGGGTACATAAGCCCCGCCCACACGCGATGTGCAACCCCGCCCACCCGCAGGTGCGCAAGCCCCACCCACCTGAGGTGCACAAGCCCGCCCACTCACGGGTGCCGTGGGCCACTCAGACCCCCCTACAGAAACTCTGTGAAACAGCCTTTTCAGGCAGATAAGAACTAGTGGGAAAGAAGGGCTGTAGATTCCTACGTTTTCTTGTCAGGACTCACACAGCAAAGAGGAGGAGGAACTTCCTGTCTCCCTCTCACACTGAGGGAGTCTGGGGCTGTGCTCGCCCGGTGGCACTGTGCAGGAGAAGCCTTAGGAATGTCACATGTCAGCCTCCACCCATTAACTTTCTGGTCAGTCATTTCTTTATATCTTGGGCTGTGGAGCACGTAGAGAAGTGGTTGATGGCTCGTTTTTAAGGTAGGAAACTGACCTTTCATTCCAACTGTTTGGAAGCGGGTAATCCTGCACGCCAATCACAACCCCCTTCCCTGCTTAGTCCCACTCCTTTACACACAGCTAGGAGGCGTCAGGGGCTCCAGGCAAAGCAAAGACAAAGTAGAACTGCTGGCAGGCAGGAAACAACAATTACGCCTCACACACTGCAACTGGTGCAGGTTGAATTTCATCGTCCCCAATTCACAGCATAGGAGGAGGAGCCTGGCCCCTCTGTCGCTTCTGCTCCAGCATCAGCCAGAGGGAGGCCAAAGGGCAAAAAAGGATTTCCCCCTGGGGCGCAGAGAGTAGTTCACCCGGCTGTAGCGGTGGCTTCGGCTAGGGATATGGATATTGATGCACAGACTGCAAAGTCTGATGCCAGCACTGATAGAGGGGAATTGGAAATCATAGTGCCAGTGTGAGAGGGCTCACTCCCACGCGTCTTAGGGAATGTGAGGACAGTGGCATGGCAAGGGAAGGAGGCAAATCCAGGGGAGGAGAGAAAACGGCGACAGGGGAAGAGGGGGAGAATCTTTGCAGAAGAAAGCAGTGAGGATCCCGCAGAGGGCACCACAGATTCAAGGTCTTGGGATAATAGCAGATTCTACAGGTCATGGTCTAGTGGTCAGAGATCAAGGGCTTCCAGATCATCCACTTCTGACAGGGGCAGAGCTTCCACAGTCACTGCACATAGGAGGGAGAGGCACGAAGATAAACACATAGGAAGGACAACTAGCAGAGGTAGCAATCGAATTACAGGTGTCGGTGGGTCCCTATGTGGTGCAAGTATACAAGTGGTGAGTACTCCTGTGCTGGGGCATAGGAAGCTGCAGAGGAGGGGGAAATGGCATGGAGATGGTTCAGGGGCTGAAAGCATTAATGGGAAACCTCAATACCCTGCCATCTGGCTCTACAGTGAGCTCAGCACCAGAGGGGGGGGCTTGTCTGTGTGTTTACTGTTTAGTTAGTGGAAGCACTGAAGGAGTCAGCCCACGGGGGTTCATTTGGAGAAGATCTGAAAGCGAAAGTAAGGAAAAACAAGTATAGATATCTAGTACCCGATAACCACTGATATGGTGATGGTGGATAAGGAAATAGTAAAAATGAAAAAGCTAAAGGAAAACCAAGGTAGCAAAACCTTTTGGAAATTGTCTGCAAGCCTTCTGTGTGCTAATCAGGTCAATAGTCAGAAATTTCCCCAAAGTGTTCCGATTTGTTTATCTGGTCATGATTTTGGGGATATACAGTAAGACTCAATATGCCGAGGAGTTCAGGAGAAGGTCAGACCATAATTGGGATAGAATACAAGGCAACACTCTTGGCTTAGGATTATGCTAGGATTACAGCGGGCTCTAGCAATTTTTTCCATTAGCACCAGAATAGCAAGCTCAGGTTCCTTCAACAAACAGTAGGGGGGGAGGGGGTTGGAAGAACCCTGTTGGTTGATTAGGGGCATTGCAAGTTTGGGGCAGCGTGCAGGTCCAAGCACGAGTGTTCCTTTTATCAAGGTGGTGGGCACTCCGCGTCAGTGTTTAAAGTGTTTTAAAAATCCTGGCCTATTAAGAGAAGCATCAGAGGTGGCCAGCTGACAATGGTGATCGTGGAGGCAATGGAGCCATGGTTAGAGGCCTATCCGTGGAATAAAGCGGCAGGGCTAATCAAGGATTGGTTTTAAAATTCCAGTTTTCACAGTTCCCATGTTGACGAACAATCTAAATTCAGTTAGGGAGGCCCCTGATGTAGCAAGAGCAAAAATCAAAGGAGACGGAATTAGGTAGGATGGCCCTTTGACTGAGCTGTCTTTCGCTAATTTAAGGGTTTCCCATTTGGGACTTTTTGGGACTATAATTTCCCCCACTATTGGCCCCAATCTGTAGTGCATAAAAATCCATACCTTATACCCCTGCTCCAAAGGTTCTCCTGGAAAGTCTACCCAAAATCCGAGAAAATGTCCACCAGAAGCCTGGCTTCTGGGGAGTGATATTGACCATGTTTTTCAGTCAGGTTAGAAGTGATGTTAGAATACCATGATGTGATGTGACAGACTGTTTCCTCTTATCCCCTCTCCCCTCCTCTGGTACTCTTACAGTTATCATAGATGGATCGGATCAGATATGGTGATTTTATTATGTGAAATAAAATTGATGTTTTATAATCTCCAACAAGCATGATGCCAAGTGTGATGAAGAGAATGTGCGCAAGTGGGTAATGGTGGTCGAACGGTGTGTGCAATACATCAGGCCTGAATGGTCATTAACTGAATTTTTTTTTATAGGCATACAACACCCCTTGATTTGGTTGGTGGGGCATTCTTACTGTTTTGGGTGACGCAGAGAGCGGAGGGGCGACCTGGGGGGATTTCTTGAATTTTAGACAGCATCAAGAGGAATCCAGGGGCTAGTGTGGGTGCAGGTTTTGCTGAAGGTTGTACAGGTTGTCAGCAGGGACGATCCAGGGATCCACGGTTATTGTTATTCATGCTTCTGGAATTATTGTATTTAGTGAAGGCAGACCTGATTAGGTTTCAGGATCTTTTCGGGTAGGTGGTTATGGTTGGTTGGATGTCATTCCCAGGGTGCAGTGGCAAGGGGCTAGGGATCAGGAGCAGTAGAGAAAGCAGGAGGGTCTAGAATACGAGATATCCAGGTTTGTGAGGTCTCAGGGAGGAGTAAGTAGTGAGACATTGTCAGTTAAAGTCGATAACAGGGCCCTAATGAGACATGATGGGGTGCATCTTAATGACATTGGACTGGATATTTTGCTCATCTAATTAGTATGCAACTAATCTACCATTTTTAGCACATGGTTGGAATGTGTCGATAAAGCAGTGGCTTACCATTTCACGCATTGGTTTTCTTCCCAGATGAGGTCTGACCTTAAATGGGATAAATGTGCCAAATTAGGATGCTAATAAGGCACCTATATTACAGCATTGCTGCCACTTAAGGCTCATACACATGTACGACTTTGGCACAACCATGACGCACACCCACGCCGAACAGCCATTTCGGGCGATAATCGCACGTGTGTATGCGTTCGGCCGGGGGTTGTTTGTTGATCCCACCATGGCTGAATGCATAGACTGGTACGATTATCAGGCAAAACAGCCATTCGTTGTGCGCGTGTAAACAGGCTAGAAGGCCTTGGGTCATGCCCAAATCATACATTGTACGGGCCTTAAGATATGTCATGTAAAGGATGGCAAAATGGTCATTGGTCTCTTACTGGTCTATTCTTCAGGAAAAATAACCAAATACTGTAATTATATCAGGGACTCACCTCCAAAAGTTTTTCTTGACAAATGTTGCTTGATTGTGCGAATCCCCAGCAATAATGCCTTGGTTTGGCCCAGGATATCAGTATTGGGTTACTCATAGCTGTGCACTGAAAACCAAGAGGTGCTGCACCAAAGACCTGTAGGTTAAACAATAAGAATGTAAACCAGATGGAAGAACATGTAGATAGCATAGGAACTACAATGTTTAGACAATTCATATTACTCTTAACATTCTATAGAATCAAGGGAACCCCTAAAATGAACTAGTTATAATTTCTACTTTCCTTTTTTCAACAGATATATATTTCACATTTTTCTTAGCACACACTGACTAACAGTAGGGACTGGAGGGAAGGATAGGTCCCACCTATACATTTGCATGTGCTTTTATACCGTTTTGCATTTAATTTTGCATTGCTTTTGCATTTGTGTCTGATTGTCCGTGTTTGCAGGAATGGGAGTAGGGGGGGGAGATGTGTAAGCAGAGCAGTGCCCACAGTGAGGCTGCACAGAACTTTTAGTGTCGCAGACACTACAAGAAGAAGGCAGTGTATTGGAGGGTGCGGGGAATTAGGAGCCTACACAAACATTAATTTAGTGCAGGGATACACGTGACTACCATCATTTACTTCTCTCAATTGTAGTTTCAGATAATGTAAAGTTGCTGTGGTGAGTATAGTGACCCTTTACTCAGATGCTCGAAAGATCTGCCTGTGTGTTTGAAGAAAGCCAGTTGGCAAAAAACAGATAAAGTGGGACAGAGATGAAGGCAGAATATGGACTGAACTGATCGCCAACATTATATGGATTACAGTTGTTATATAATGACTAATGTACCTCCTATTATATAATAAAAGGATATTTAAGTCACAAGTAATTCCACGACCATATAAAAATAGAAGGCCACAGGCCCCTAAGGGTGATTTATATTAATAAAATTATAACAGGAGGCACATTTTACTATAATACACACGTTTCAGTGATTCAATGATGTTGATGACATAGACTACACAGATAAATTAAATGATAGATAAGGATCATTATAAGCATTTCATTTAAAGTATGTCCAAGGCTCTTACTGTATTATAATACTAAAATGAGAAATATACATATAAATATTAAGATTAATGCTGGCCATACACTAGGCAGACATTAGATTGATTAGACTAATCTACCAAATATCGAAAGACTGCATTTTACTATCAGCAGTTTTCACCTTCTGACTTCCCTGCCACTTTCCCGTCCGATAAAAAAATACTTGCAGAAGCTGATCCTCTGGTTAACGTCACAAATGTGATGTGTACATCACCACAAAAAGCACAAATTCATAAACATGTCACGATAAAGATAAGATACAAACTAGAAGTCAACTACTCACTGTGTATTTTGTTCCTGTGCATTGCTAATGAGCAAGAAACTAAAATACCCTATAAAATGTGTTTGGTTTGGACAACATAGGACAACCATTCATAGATTCATGACAGGCACAAACATTCAGACATGTGCACACAGACACAACCAACCGCATGCACACAGTGGTACAACTATTCAGACACATGCACACACAAGCCTAACCATTCAGATACTGTACATGCAAACACAGGCACAACTATTCAGACACATGCACGCACAGGCACAATTAGATGCATATATGCACCAGGCACAGATACATGTACACACAGGCAACTATGCACACACAGGCACAAACATTTAGACACATGCACAGCTATCTAGACACTTCAGGTTGTTAGCTGGAAGTCTCAAACAGAAAGTGAAGAAGCGCAAGTTTGACAGTTTCCTGCACTGCACCTCAAAAGGAGAGCTGGTAGGACCACTCGCGCCTACCTCCCAAAACATTTATTATCATTGTGTACTCATTCTGTAAGCCCCTAACTGACTGTGTTCCATCAGTAAAGAACCTCCCCCTTCTTCATTAAAATACTGTATGTTCTCCAATGTCAGGCATGGGAGACTTACCTTTAAGGGTATGTGTAATGCCAAATGCATTTTTAAAGCACTTACATGATAGGTTAATGTTCCGGATCGTTAGAGCAGGTAATAATGCCTTCTATGCTATATAGGTGCAAACTGTAAACCTGCGCTATGCACTTTTGAGAGTTCCTGTCAGTGTCCCTGTGCTTGTGAAGGTTTTCATTGTCCCCCACAAGCCCAAAGTCATGTATGTGTGAGATAAAGTATAAGATTGTAAGCTCTTCAGGGCAGGGCCGCTGATGTAAATGGATTAATAATTTTTAAGGGCTGTATAATATGAAGCGATGTTTAAGAAACAAAACACATACATACACCATTGTAGCCGTCAATAAGAATTGCAGATCACATGGTACATGTCTTTTGTCTGAGCAAAAATGTGCTTCTAGTCCTACAGTTCAATATTTATAGAATAACGTGTACAGTGGTGAAGTCCTGGGTTCCAATTCTCCCTTAGACTCATCTGCAAGGAGTTTGTATCTTCTCCCTGCGTGTGGGTTACCTCCAAGCTCTCAAGTTTCCCTCACAATCATAAAAAAAACCTACTGCTAGGTTGTGGTGTGTGAGATAAAGTGATTTGATTGTAAGCTCTTAAGGTTCTTACCACACGTAAGATTTTCCTCAGACCTCCGAGCCCCCTGACAGAACGCATACTCACACACAAACTATCGCCCAAAGCGGGTGTTTGTTGTGAGTGGGGTTTGGTTGGGGCTCGGAGGTCTATGGAAAATCTTACGTGTATACGAATCTTTAGGGACAGGGAATAATGTAAATGGATTATAGAAATGTGAGAGATTAAATACATACATAGAACTATTGTAGTTTATTAATCAGAGATAAAGATCGAATAGTAACTTCTTGTGTCCGTGCCAAATGTCCTTCCTACAGTGCAATTTTGTCACAGTAGAAAATAATAGCTTGTATAGAATAGCCAATGTAACTATAATGAAAAAAACCATTTTACTGTACATCTGTGTCTGATATATGTACATAAAGCAATGTGGGGCTGCAGCAGAGATGTCTGGTCTTACGTTAGTGCCCCCTTAAAGTTCTTAAATGACGACTTCCTTTAAACTTTTCATTGAAAAAACAATGAGCATCTATTAAAGGGGAAGTTCAGTGCAAATACATGTACTTTTCAAAAAAAAGAGCAGTATTTTTCATCCAATGACCTAATCTGCCAATTCAGCATTTTGTCTTTGTATAAATAATGCAACCGAATACTGACTTCCTGTTTGCAGGACCCCTAATAGAGACCATTATGGTCTTGCCCTTGACCCAGTGCCTGGGTTGATCAGTTGCTCAGTAGAGATCTGAGCATCTTTGACCCATCAACAGCCAATCAGTAGAAATTAGTTGGAGGAACATTCCAAGGGTGTGGTGCAACCTAAAATGGCAGCTCACTATGTTAACAACAGGGAACAGCAAAGGGTATGAAATCAACTGATTTTTCAAAATTGGAGAGAATATGTAGAATAACTAAGAAGGCATTACACAAACTAACAATTAACAAATATTGATAATTTCCACTGAACTGTCCCTTTAAATGGTCACTATACTCACCGAAACAACTTTACATTTAGTGAAACTACAATTTGAGACAGTAAAATGATGGTACTCACATGTTTATCTGTGCTTGCTTTGTCATAAATTATTAATGTTAGTGACTACTCTTAATTCCCCACCCTCCATTACTCACTGCCTTCTTTTAGTGTCTGCTACACTTATGTGTTCTGCACAGCCTCACCATGGACACTGCTCTGTACACCTCTCTTCCCCCACCCTGCTGTCTTTCTTGCTGTTCTCTAAACTTTCAGAAAGTGTGCTGGCAGGCAGGCACAGAGAATCAAGCATGGGTTACAATATTATAATTTCTGCTTCTGGAGTGACAGGTCTTTCCCTGTAAATGCTGTGATTAAAATTATGATTTCTCAGAATCTAATGCTCAGATTTAAAATCTGAAAAAAAAGTTTGGAGAAGTGAAATATTGCTGTATCTAGGTACTATTTTTGAAAATTCGACTTTTTAGAGTAAGAAACCCTAAGACTGGTACACTTTATGCAATATTTCGGTCCAATCAACCGATAATCGGTGTATCGGTCGATCTGGCCGAAATAATCGCATGGTTTTCGGCCGGCGAACAATGTCGAATCCACCAAGGACCACATGCTTGGTCACAGTAAACTGTCGGCCACGGCCACTATTGCTGCGACCGACAGCCCTTCCTCCTGACCAACTAGTCGGAAGAGCCGAACGGACGGTCAGGAGGAAAAGTGCCATGGTGTGTACCATGCTTAACTGTTAGAATACAGACACTGTTGTCTCTTAAGTTGACTATACACTGTACTTCACTGTCAGACATTCTACAACACCTGAAGAAGAACAGCCTGACCCATTCTTTTTTTGCGATTGAGTTGCGGGAACGTTGCAAGAACATCAGAAGGTAAGCACCGTGTGAGTAGTGCAGTAGTCAGACAGATAGATAGATTAGACATTTGTGTAGGGTATGGCCAGCAGAATTATCCTTTGCATGAAGATTTAACCATACAAAAAAAAAAATAACCCCACACTATCGTATGTGCTTGATTAACACAAGTTACTGATTATGAACACTGAGATACCCTTTATTCATATCATGTCCTCCTCAAATGCATTTTATACAGAGGAACCTGAGGTGATAGAAAGCAGGAGGAGCCCAGTCAATAGTATCATTTGGTTCTACCATAGGTCTTACCAATCTGCCACTCCGGACCCAAGGTCAACCAATTTCCTTTTCTTCCTCTCAAGAGGTTTATTACATTATCAGTCTGTGTGTACTTGTGGCAAATATGGCACCTGTATTATAAATATAATACAAAAAAAAGCTACATCTGTATGTATATATGATAAAATAATCACAGCTGGTAATAGGTATATTTAAATATAGTGCATGGAATACCAGCTACAAAATAGCAAAAAACAGTAAATCATATTTATCACTCTCACTGTGTAGTCTTGTTAGATACCTTTAGCCTCCATGGAACTTTCCGGAATCCGGAAAGACAAACATGGCCCATAAAGCATACACACTCGCTGTAATGCCAGATACCAGCCATAATAGTCGATGGTTAGATTTGTCATCGTAAAGGAACTTTGTGGTTTTATTGAGTAAAATCATATCAATATTATCTTCCATTAATGAATCTTTTAAAAAGAAAAAAAAGAGAGAAAGGAGGCATTTAACACGAGTGCTGGTTGGATTCTAACTGCAAGTTTTTCTAGCAGGATAATGACACAGGAAACAAGTGAAAACAGATAGGCCATTTATCCTTTTTCCTCCCACTAGTAACCTGCAGAGATGGACAGTTTTTAGGTATAGATTTTAGTTCTGGGAATGGATATACATGCAACAATCCCAGGATGTACTTTAACAGGATAGTTGATATCGTAATATTATTGGATCGTGTATGGGAGATCCTATTGCCACACTTTTGTCCCACTACTGAACTTGTTGAAAACGTTTTATTGACCAACACAATTGCACAATATTGTGATTGTATGATCAGTATTGTTGCATGTATGGACCCCTTATGTATGAGCAGATGATGGACAGGTCAATGTGAGGGAGAGGAATTAGCTATGGAAAGTTAGCAGCAAAGTCTGTAGATCCCACTGGGATATAGGTAGGGACAATGTGGTGTTTATGGGGGCAATGCTGCCCAAGTAGAGGCACCACTATGAAGTATATGGAATCCTGATGACCATGGCAACTGCCTCAAGTCACCTCGTGGCAGACGCATCCCTGGACAAAGGCTCCTGATAACATCTAGTTAGGCTCCTAGTATGAGAGCTTTCACCTGACTATGCCATCATATAAAGCAAATATTTAGCATTTTTAAGGCAATAGGTGTGCTCACCGGGGCTACATTTAAACAGATTATACAGCACGTACCTGAGAATCATAACACAAAATAATTTTGGCATATAATTTAATAAGTTATTTGGCCGCAACCCCAAGTGCTATTTTTACCAGCTATTACATGCATTTGTAATGGATATTTAAGGATAATTTTATCCCCATTCTGGCAGAGTAAGCTGTCTCCTCCCTCCATGCAGTCAATCAAAGTGCGAATGCCGACATCATAACCATGATTGGTGCTGTTTACTGCTCTGTTTCCTGCTCTGCACATGCTCAAGCTAATTAAAGTTCATTGTGCAGAAGACGTATGCAGATACCTTTGTCAGAATTGAAGAGAACTTATCATTAAATATCTAGCTACAAATTCATGTAATAAACTGAGTCACCAGTTTTGTGTTTAAATGGGGACATGCCCTTTAACAAACACAAAATGTTTCCGTCTATGCAGCCAATTAATTAATGGAAAGATGTGGAAGGAGCATGTTGATGTTAGATCATAACACGGCCTTCAGGCCAACATATTTCTAGTTTATATATACGGTAATCTTAAGCCATGCTGGAGAATTTCCCCATGACCTCTAAATCCTGCTTGCCAGGAAAATCAGTATTGTAGAAAGCTCATTAAACCAAAGGCTATTGACTGGAGAAACTTTTGAATAATGTAATGCTCTTGGTCTCTTGGTCGCCTTTCTTCTGTGCCATCACAAAAAAAAAACAAAAAAAAAAACCCAGCATGCACAGGGCTTGTTTAGGGTTACATTTGGGCAGAATGCTACCAAATCACAGTATTGTGTAGATTTTTCCTACAACTTAGGCATCTAATTTTTTTCGACACAAATAATGAATAAACTATGTTCATCCAACACAAAATATCAATGTGTACATTGCATATTCTCAGATTTAAAGGGTTTCTCCACTTAAAATAAATGTCCTCTGTGGTCAAGCAGGGTAACTAACTCTTGGGGAAGGGGGTGTTACTGGCCCTTTAATTACGCTAACTGTCCGTTAAATGTTTGCAAGGGGTTGCTAGTGCGGTCATAATTACAGCAAACTGACTCTACTGTAGGTTAACACCCAGGGAGAAAGGGGGAAGTTAAACCTGTCATGAAGCTGTCACCTGGGGCGTAACTACCTGGGTACATAAAGAAAAAGTCCAGAAAACCACTGTGGATGACAAACATGGAGAGGGGCCCATCATAGTTTTTGCTGGGCAAGGGGGGGCAAGTGATGCCTCTGGCTGTCCCATTACAGGCAATGACACACCTCTGACTACTGGGGGGGGGGGGGGAGAGATATATTTACCCTAAGGCTGCCATTGCTGCGACAAAATAGGAAGGGGGTTGATCCAGACAAAGCTGGGTGTCGTCTTCTCCCAATTCCAGTTGCAGGTTGCAGAATGGGCTGCGTGTACGAAGTTTACATTTCCGCCTCTCATGTTTATAACCCTTCATTTCCCCAGGCATGAATATAGACATGCAAATTACATAGTAGTGCAATCATTGCAATCAGCCTATTGCTATTCGTGCCAATGACTCCCAATACTGTACATTGCCCTTGGTAATGATTTGTTTTCCCCCATGTGACCGTCTCCATCTCCATACAGCAAGGTACACTGAAACCAATGCAGCCTGCACCACCCCATTGAAAATTCCAACAGCATTTCAGGCTGAGTTATATTCTCACTTATTGGGAAGGGTGGAGCCATGTTCCTGCTCCTTTAGGTAAAGGTGTCCCTCACCGAAATCACAGCCCTGGCAATGAACATTCCCCCATTCTCTGTCCAGCTCATTTCATCATTAACAAACTGTCCTGTCCATATAGCACATTCCCCATGTCTTACTCCTATTCTTCTCCTCCTTCCCCCCTCCTCACATGTCTGGAGGCATTCCTCAACCTTCAGACCCTTGTGTGGTTTGAAGGGGTAGGCGAGGCAAAGTCTACTTTGTATAGAGGATACTGGAAATGTAGTTCTCGCCGCCTTCATAATAGTCACAGAACAAAGAAAGGAACTACATCTCCCAAGCATACTAGTTTTGAACCAATGAGGCTGTTGTGTTCTGTTTTAATTGGCAGGGCCACTATTTACAAAAAGTGATTACAGTATAACTGCAGTCATTCAGGCTATAAGGCCTGTACACACGTACGACCTTTGCACAGACAAATGAC
Source organism: Hymenochirus boettgeri (assembly GCA_019447015.1). NCBI lineage: Eukaryota > Metazoa > Chordata > Amphibia > Anura > Pipidae > Hymenochirus > Hymenochirus boettgeri. The sequence continues at coordinate 369,393,547 of CM033469.1, read as the reverse complement.
CACAGCGATACGGGTGACGAACGGGTGTTCGGACGATAATCACTTGTGTGTATGCGTTGTTGCATGTATTTGTTGATCGTCATGGCACGATAATCGTCCGAAACAGCCGTGCATACATACATTGTGTGTGGGTCTTAGGGGTCTAAGCTACAATGCATTTGTGCATGCGTTTTTCCCCAAACATTGCAATCGTGGCAACGGGTTGTAATGAGATTTGCGTTCTGCATTTTTTCCCCACAATCGCACGCCTTTCCTATCTGTAAAGAAAAGACGCATGCGCAAACGCATCAAAATCGCATGCGATTCGTGAGCTCTTTGCGGCACAGTGTGGCCGTGCCCTCGGTGTCTGTCTGCCTGTCTCCGCCTACCAAAGTGTGCATTCTGACAAATTATATCCCTCTATGGTGTCTTAGGTTACACTGAAAGTTCCATGAACAGCACAACTAATGTTACTGATTACATTTCCAAAATAACTACTACTACTTTGTTAGTGGCAAGCTGTGCATACATAACAAGGTTTGGTTAACTCTTTACAAAATGATTAACCCTTGTTATACTGGATTCAACACTAATTCTCCACACACCCAATATTTACATAGTGTAAATTATTAGTGGGCAACAATTATTAACTGTGTTAACAATAATTAGTCTGCACTGTGCTTTCATTCTATTGGCTAATGCAAATACACATCCAGTTAGCAGAACAGAAACTTTTGCAAAGGGACAGTTTTAGGGCTAGGCCACACTAGCGTGTTTTTATGCATTGTGCATGCGTTTTTTTCGATCATTGCAATCATGGCAACGCACCAAAAACGCACGTTTTCAGGTGCAATTGCGATTCGGGTCTGCATTTTTGTGTGCAATTGCATCGGTTTTTCTATTTCTAATGAAAAATGCATCACAATCACACACAAAATCACATGCGCAGTGTGACCGTGCCCTAAGCTTTGGTGCAGAATGATTGTACCTGGTCTCCAACATCTAGGACCTCTGGGCAGCAATTATCACTAAAAGCTACCATTGTCAAGGGCCGCACAATTTGTAGCTGCAGAACTAATAACTCCCCTATCTTGTTATCAATGGTAAATCCAGGCCTGACTTTAGTTCTTCAATCCTGAAGTGCGACTGCTACAGATTATTATAAAAGTCATATCATAATGTGGTTTAGCTGTGACCGAGCAGCTAGCTATTAAATTATTACTTGAACTAAAAAAAAGCATTTAATTATTAGAATTTATTGAAAATCAATTCTGCTTAGCAGATAGTCACATTTGCAGCTTCAGCCAATTTTAATGTTCTTCCTTAATGGATTTATCAGATTGATTATGGTGAATAGTGCTTACACTGTACAGTAACTCCCTTTAAAATATTTTCTCTGTTCCAGTCACAGAGCTGGAATTGTCTTAACCAAGGTTTCCCTACTGGAGCGGGTCACGGGTAAGTGTCTCCTCCTCTCCTGTAAGATTTAGGGCACGCCCACACTGCAATGCAAACGCAATCGCACACGGAATCACATGCGGTTTCATGTGCGATTTCGTTGCGTTGCGCATGCAATTGCGATTTAAAATGCGGAACACAAATCGCAATGCACACGAAAATGCACGTTTTTAGCGCGTTGTCGTGTTTTTAATGATATGAAAAAACGCAAGCGCAAACGAAAAAAACGCAGCAATGTGGCCTAGCCCTTACTGAAGAACGGGAGGTTAGAGATTTACCTCCTGCATTTACTTCTGTTCTTCAGTAAATCAGTTAGAAACAAACTTACATTTTTGCTGGACATACCCTTTAATGGCATCTTCAATTAATCTATTTTCTATATGCAAATTGCATAGGATCAAAGACATTACAGTAATTGACTTTAAAAACAATAATACCAACAACTCAAATACTTCATAACAACCGGCGTTAGATCAATTGGCTTATACCGTAATCATCAAGTTTTAAACAATTCGGAACCACACATTGTGAAAGAGATAGATTGAAAATGTCTATAAAAATAGATGCCACCTGTCCAGAATATACTTTTCAGTAGCTGAAGAGATCCCATCAGGACCTAGCAACCTTAGTATGATCCTGTAGTGAAAACAACCTCTTAAGGGGAATGTGGTCTCCAAACAAGTAAGTTTAAATGAAAGGTCAGTTTCCTACCTTTAAAACAAGCCACCTCTCTACGTGCTCCACAGCCCAAGATATATAGAAATGACTGACCGAAAGTTAATGGGTGGGAGGCTGACTTGTAACATTCCTGAGGCTTCTCCTGCACAGTGCCGCCGGAGCACAGCCTCAGACTCTCAGTGTGTGGAGAGAGACAGGAAGTCCTCCTCCTCTCTGCTATGTGAAGTCCTGACAGAGAAGGTGGGGGGGGTTCTGAGTAACCCACGGCACCCGTGAAGGCGGGGCTTAGACACCCGTGAGTGGCGGGGCATAGACAACCGTGAGTGGGCGCATGGGCTGTAAGATAGGGTCATGGGGGGCCTGCAACTGGAGGGACCATGGGGTCCATGAGTGGGAGGGGCCAGGGGGACTGCAAAGGGAGGAGCAGGACAGATTGACTGACAGATTCAGAGCAGGAAGTGCAGGGACCTGGTGATGCTGCTGCCAATAACACACACAAAATGTAAATATCTTCAAAACTATGCAAAATAAACAATGGAAATAAATTGAAAAATCCTATCAATTACCTAAAGTCATTTTGGAGCACAGTTCTCCTTTAACCTCATCTTCTTTTACTAAGAAAGAGGAAGAAGAATGATGAAACTGAGGATAAGCATACTTACCAATCATGTAAGATTTCGTTTTTAATTCATTTGGCAAAGATGGGTCTATACTAGCCACGTCATAGACGTACCTTTCTTATAGTTAGTATAATCTGCAGGCTATTCCACATAGCCTGTGGGTTATTCTCCTGGGCTTGTTTCTCCAGTTTTGTTTTATATTTAAACTTAGCATATTTAATTGCATTATTTAATTTATTTCTAGCTGTTTATAGGCCCCTTTATCACTGCTTGGATTTCCTAAGAATTCTTTGGATTTCCTGTTATTATAGATGACTACATTTTTTTTTAGTATTTAGTGGTATGAGTAACACATACTGGACAGTGGTGCATGCCTTGTTGTGTTGCCCATAGGTCATTAGTTAATATTTCCCTACTTAAATGTCAGCATTTAAAGGAATCCCTGTTATTATTAATCATTCCTAAACTATAAGAATATATGGAATCAGAATATCCCAATATCGGAAGATTGGTATCGAGCCTGTATGAGCCCCTTAAGAATAAAATAATCCACTTTCCTGTCATTAAATAAGCTTTGAGAGACTGTGAAACTATTCAATTGCACCTACACAGACATCACCAGCAGGTGGTCAGAAAACACAGAATTAACCTTTGGCTACAATTACAGGTTTCTCCTTGTGATGAGCTTGGATGAGGATTTTGTGGTATTTATGAAGAAGTCACAGATTGGAAAGCTATAAATAGAGACTGCAGACTGGGTTTTACTGTGGGGAGTGGGAATTCTGGGTATTATGTACTCCAAATGGTTATTTTACTACAAAGCATTTGACCTAACTTTATAGTTCTTACAGAATGTACTGAGACACTGAACCCTCTTTAGTACAAGAGAGGGAATTGGTAGAACCATTCAGATATTTCAAGGGAATGATATTTAAGACTAGAGATGGACTAGAACTCGAACCCGAGTTCGAACGGACTCGGACTTCTCTAACTATCCCGGACCCGGATTTTTTATATTTTCTGGACTTTTGATAATTATCGAATGTTTCGAACGAGGCGTGTGAATATGCGAGTAAAATGTCTATTATACCTATACGCGAGTAAATATCAAAATCGAATCCGTGAGTAAAATGTCTATTATACCTATACGCGAGTAAATATCGAATATGCGAGTAAAATGTCTATTATACCTATACGCGGTAAATATCGAATATTGAATCTGCGAGTAAATGTTTATTAACCTATAACGCAAGTAAATATCGAATATCGAATCTGTGAGTAAATGTCTATTATACCTATACGCGAGTAAATATTGAATATTGAAATCCGCGAGTAAAATGTCTATATACCTATACGCGAGTAAATATCGGTATCGAATATGCGAGTAAATGTCTATTATACCTATACGCGAGTAAATATCGAATATCGAATCCGTGAGTAAATGTCTATTATACCTATACGCGAGTGAATATCGAATATGCGAGATAAATGTCTATATATCCTACGCGAGTAAATATTGAATATTGAATCTGCGAGTGTAAATGTTTATTATACCTATACGCAAGTAAATATCGAATATCGAATCTGTGAGTAAATGTCTATTATACCTATACGCAGAAATATTGAATATTGAATCCGCGAGTAAAATGTCTATTATACCTATACGCGAGTAAATATCGGGTATCGAATATGCGAGTAAAATGTCTATTATACCGATACGCGAGTAATATCGAATATCGAATAGTGAGTAAAATGTCTATTATACTATACACGAGTAAATATCGAATATCGAATCCGTGAGTAAAATGTCTATTATACCTATACGCAAGTAATATCGAATATCGAATATGCGAGTAAAATGTCTATTATACCTATACGCGAGTAAATATCGGGTATCGCATATGCGAGTAAAATGTCTATTATACCTATACGCAAGTAAATATCGAATATCGAATCTGTGAGTAAAATGTCTATTATACCTATACACGAGTAAATATTGAATATTGAATCCGCAAGTAAAATGTCTATTATACCAATACAAGAGCAAATATCGAACCTTGAATCCGCGAGTAAAATGTCTATTATACCTTACGCAAGTAAATATCGAACCTCGAATCTGAGTAAAATGTCTATATTCCTATATGCAAGTAATATCGAACCTCGAATCCTAGTAAATGTCTATTTACCAATACGCGAGTAAATAAGAAAGCGAATCGCAAGTAAAATGTCTATATATCTATACGCAAGTAAATATCGAATATCGAATCCGCAAGTAAAATGTCTTATACCTATACGCGAGTAAATAAAATTGAATTAGCGAATCCGCGAGTCATTCATGGGATAATTATCGAAGTTTCGAACGCGAGAGCTCAAAGTAGCGCACCATGAGAGTAAAATCGAGTTTTCGAAAGTCCTTATATTCAAACATGTTCCCCAGACCATTTCCCAGGTCCACAGCCATTACATTAAGTTACCATTGATATTTTAATTGTATTTCATTTAAACTATTTGACTCCATTGACTTTAATGGGTCAGTTTTTGAACACTCGAACGTTCCATATAGTTCTAAAGTTTGAAAACTGACCGAACTTTCAAAGTTCGGCCATCTCTAATTAGATTTGTACAGGACAGAGAATGTTTACAGTCCCGGTTAGATGGTGTGATCTGCCAGCTGGCATGGGGGGCACAGGGTACATTGTTTCATCATAAAACATAGGTAATACATACAGAATATTGTTTTGAGAGTCATTATTGCCTTTGACCTAATCATATTCAAAATCCAGTAGTATACATCATTCAGTCTGTCAGCAGTAGCCCAGTATACTCATATCGGCAGTGTGTAGGGCCCGAATCTGACTGACGTAATGCCGAACAACCATAGTTGGCAATACAGTTGGTCGGGTGAGACGTAAAATTTCCTTCGGTCAGCATCGGCTCCCTTCATGTAAAAAGAGATGATATTATTGGCCCTTGTATGGTGCATGGCCGACTGATCCCCAATACGCATATGGGTGATCAGTTGAGTCCATTTGTGTGGTTCCATCGCATTGTACCGACAGATATCAATGTGATTTGAGGGCTGAGCCCTAACTGGAGGGCTGACCTAACATTGGTTGGTAAACTGGAGGACTGAATTAAAGTGTCTGTGAACTGGAGGGCTGACCTAGCTGTGTCTGTTGAACTGGATGGCTGGAGGTTTCAACAGCCACTGTTAGGCCAACTCCTGTTCACCAGCCAGTATCAAATCAGCCCTCCCGTTCACCAGCACCGACACTACCTCAAACTCCAGAAGACACACCCACCAACAGGCCACACCCATTTTTTTTGTCTTTTGCAGCTGTGTGTACTGGGGGGGCTGACGTAACAGTGTCTGCTGAACTGAGGGCTGATCTAACAATGTCTGTTGTGAAATGAATGTCTGACCTAACGTGTCTGCTGAACTAGACGGCTGAACCTAACAGTGCATGCAAAACTGGAGGGCTGACCTAACAGTGTCTGTTGAACTGGAGGGCTGACCTAACAGTGGCTGGTGGACTGGAGGACTGAACTAACAGTGTCTGCTGACTGAAAGGCTGAATTAACAATGTATGCTAAACTGGAGGGCTTAAGGGCACAGCATCTACTGTAGGCCAGCCCTCCAGTTTCCCAGCTAGTGCAATAAGCCCTCCATTTCACCAAGACAATGTTAGTTAGTCCACCACCATGTCCATCTCACAAGGCATGTTCCATCACAGGGCTGACCTAACAGTGGCTGTTGGACTGGAGGAGACTAGCACTGAACTGAGCATCTGTCTGCTAGACTGGAGCGTGGGAACTGGATAAGGCGTGAGGGGACTGAACTAACGGTGTCTGCTGAACACCAGCCAGTGTCAAGTCAGCCATCCAGTTCACCATGCCACGCTCATTTTTTGCAGGAAATATTGGAGGGCTTGAAAGTTTGGCTCAGGTGCCAAAAGGTCAAGAGCAGCTCTGCTTTTGTCCCTAGACATCTTTACAAAATATTGAAAATATTGAAGCTGTTTTTTAGATGAAGGGAAATTATTTTAACTGCTTTTAAAATGTGAAGTGTGTTTGAACATTATAGTCTTGAGGGGAACAATAATTATCCAAACAGGATGCATTGTGGGATTATAAACTGTCTCTGGCACGGTTCTTATAGAGTGGAGGATAAAACGCTTCCTACAGAATGAATAGGAATATGGATGTTCATAGTGTTTAGCTCACTAAAGGCAAGGCTGTAGAAAGGAGCTGGCAGGGAATTTATTATGGAACAGAAACGTGTTAGTTTTTACACAATAATACTGCAAATAGAGTCTGTCTTGTCATGACTATTTCCATAATCCTATACAGAAATATAATAAAGAATGAACAGTTCCTGGTATTTATAGTTCGAATAAGTGTGAAACAATCACTGACCGCATGGTGGTTTATTCCACAACCGATAAGACGGCAATCAATAAAAAAAAAACATTTTATGTTTGGTTATGGCACTGAATCAATGCAGGAAAAACAAATCCAGAAATACAGGCAAAAAGGCCACAGAGCACTCACATTTATGGGCCTATTTAATATTAATAAGGAGGGTCATCAGACCAATCAGAGAGAAGACCTGGATTTTGGCCTTTCCAGATAATTATTAATAACACTTGTACCACATCCGATTGTGCCGGACAGAGTTGGCATCTATATTCTATTAAGCCGACACCTCTGATTCCCCATTTATATACATATTATGTACGCACTGTATAGTTAAAATGATAAAATGAATTAATTAAGCGGATGCGCAAAAAGACAAGGACATCCATTTTGTTTTGGAATGTGCAAACAAGCAATGCGTAAATGTGTATACTGGGCTCAGCTCCCATTAAACTCTGTTTCCCCATTCAAGTCTCTAGTCTCTACATGTAACGGTAATAGGAGTACACCAAGGGTATGTGCAAACAAAGCAATATTGGAGAGATAGATTAAGATCTAATGGGGCCCTAGACAGGACTGTGATTGGGCCCTTGGTTTGCTGCCTTGTGCATAACACATATTGAATATGCATCTAGCCCGTGTTGATGTTGTTGGCCTATCCAGTGCACTAATTAACAACTTCCCACAGTCCCACAGAAATGACACTGCATGGGCCCAATACCCATCTCCTGCCTCCTCACACTGTTATTCATTCTTCACATCTTTGTCACAGTGCCAGTAGTAGCATTATAGACTTTTTGTGATTTATGAATTGCAATGGGATCCTGTTCACTGACTCACGTTCCTTCCTTTCTGGTACTAAAAGCTTTGAACTCAGTGGACTCGGTGTCTGTTCATTTTCTATTACTGCAGCTGATTTCTTCCCAGCATCCTCACCTGTGTGTTGCCTCAAACATCAGCAAATCATGAATGACTAATTCCGACCTGTTTGTAGTCAGCTATAAGTCTCACATATATACAGTGCATACAGAATATACATATATATGTCTACATAGGTTCAAAGAAAGGAGCACTCCTGGGTCTTCTATTAATATTTATTCAACAACACAAAAACCGTCTACGCATTTCAGCCCATCCGGGCCGTCATCAGGACAACACACAATGTCATTTCCACCTCCACAAATAACCTGCAAAAGACCCCCCCCCCCCACCATTATTGATATACACCCATGCCGTGCCTACCCCCAACAGATCGCTCACGCCCCCTAAACTGTGGCTAATTGATCGCAAGTGCGATCACCAAACAAAGTGCCGCTTGCCATACGCCCTCCACATAAGAAAAAGTGCTAGGTGCCTATCGTATACAAGTCAGTGCTCCAAAGTGAATAGCGCAGAAAGAGAGCGCTAAGTAGATAGTCTACAATATACCATCTATACATATTACAGTACATCTATACATTATATATAAGTCTAGTACATATACAATAACAGTACATTAACTAAATATAAGTGTCTACATACGATATATACAGTATATATCATTATAAATAGGTTACATATACGGTACATATATATACAGTACATCTTACATTATATAAGTCTATATATACATATAACAGTATATAAACATTATATATGTCTACATAAGCCTACTATACATATATACAGTACATCTATACATTATATATAAGTCTACATATACATTTATACAGTATATTATACATTATGAATAAGTCTACATATAAATATATACGTACATCTATACATATATATAAATATATTGGATACAACTCTGAGGCAACAGATAAGTGTACACCCAACTTAACAAGGACACACAATACAGGCCTGGTCAATATTCAAAGTAGTGCACCATAGACAGGGACACCCCTGATTGCTGTACATGTTATGTGGGGAAACTGTTTATGTGCACTGTCTGCTTTGTGCCAGACCAACAGAGTAACCCACTGTGTGCCATGCAACTCATAATCATTCCATAAAGCAGTGATCTGGTACATATTGGTGGTAATACCATCATTTTCCTGTTTTCTTTGTATGTATGTTCTCTGTATTAAGCTATGAAGGCTGATGCTGAAAGTATTGATTTAAATCCTCCTGTCCTGGTATTTGCAGATGAAATTCCCCATTAGACGCCGTAGCTCTACCAGGCCCAATTGCCAAGTCCTTAGCCTTTTGCTTAGTGGTAAAGCCAGGCAGGTATACCAAGGATTTACTGTAATACTGAAATAAAAAGTAGTTATCAGTTATTTTTCAATTAGATCTGTATAAGAGTATATAAGGATAAATCCATTTCTTTAGTTAACTGGGAATGAGAAAGTTTGTTTATACGTTAGATTATTGGGCAATCTATTACAATAACATGATTTATAATATATGAGGTTCATCACCATTTTGCCGTGGTGATATAATATAATATATATATACAGAAATGATGAATCCCAGTTTCGAAACAAACCTGGTTTCTAATTAGAACTGTCGGTTTTTCAAAAATCCGTGGTTTCAACAGCCTTTTCGAAATTTTCAAAACTCAGAACTTTTCATTGGAAATCAAATATTTGAAAATTAAAAATTCCTATTGAAAAATTAGAAAATTGCTATATAATACCTGAACATTCCCATCGTAAATTAACAATAATCATTTGGGATTGAATCAGATTGTCGGACTTCATAGGTTTCATGGAACCACGGTCAGAACTAAACTCGCTAGTTTCATTCTTCTCCAATATACAGAACATGGTAATGGAATCTCCAATGTTTCCTGACAAAGCACCAAATTCAGCTTCCAGTGTGGAGGAAATCATCTAAATAGAAATGTTGCGCTGCTATTTAAAATAAAACAGGATAACACAGAGGTACATAGGGAGAACGCTCTGGGTGTGTGTTTCCTTCGGTCACGGCAGGACTCCCCCTATATGGGAGTCTACACTGGGCGAGGGAATTTTTCCCTCTATCCCGAACGATTGGCCGACCGAAGGTTCAGCGGCAACCACCATCCTTCAGGAAAGACTATAACACACTGTACGATAAAGCCCCAATACTGTTGGATCCGATGGTATCGGGGCTTTATCGGTACTGTGTGTATCTAGCTTTAGGTGCGATCCAATCCCGCTTTTAAAATGGCACACTAGTGTGGGCCCAACTGATGTGCGTCTATAAGCTACACATATGATCCGTTAAGGGCAGCATGCAATACGTATTTTTTTGCGCAATTGCATGTGCTCTGATTGTGAAACATTGCATGATCACAATCGAGCGCGCGCACTGCAACATGCTCCCACACACGGAAGTGCATGTAATCCACATCTATGCGTTCTGCGTGCTCTATTCATCCCTCTATACCATGAGTCTCTCCTAAAGGTTTTCATCTCCTCACCATCAGCCAAGCGAGGCCCGACTAAGCAATCCGGCAAGGATGGTATGGACACCCGTCATTGATCCACCTGCCAGAACGCTCGGTCGGCGGCATCGGCCTTTGGGCGGAAATTATTGTTTAGTAACTTTTATCTATTTTTTTTTAGAATTCATATTGCAAATGTGTTTTGCTTGTTCTCTATCTCCAAGCTTCACACACAGATTAGTACCATAGAAACCAAGGGAAAACTGTTTGGTCCCTAGCCTTGTCTGTAATAATGGAATAATAATCTAAATGCTGGAAAATGAAAGGGAATTATGCAGTAAAATGATATAGTAGATTACAATATACTGCCGCCTCACTTAGATTGTAAGCTTTCTAGGGCACAGACTCTTTTATTATGTCTTAAAGGGAAGTTCCATATAATAACCTGTGTTTCAGAGCACACATTTCTTATCTCAATAAGGAGAACTAAACCGTTTTAAAATCTTGTCCAACGAACACCTATACCTCTTTCAGCATGCAATGCTTGGTGCCCTCTGGCTGGCACAGAGTGGCTAACATTGCAGCATAGTTATGACCTCACAGTGGTTCCAGGTAGTCCCCATAACAGATATAAATAAAGTGCAGTGTGTCTATTTTTTTAGTTTCCAAGCCGCGTATGCGCATTCCAGGAACGACATGACGTCCATTTCAATTTATATCTTAAATTCTCTACAAAATGTTTTGTAAATTGAAATGGTTTCCCCTGAAGAAGAGGGTGAAGAGTTTTGTTAAAGAAGCCATGCATCAGAGATGTTATAATGCAATGACAGACTCAGTTAAGGTGGAGTTATCAGCATGGAAAGGGTTCTTGATATTTATAATGCAATGATAGACTCAGTTAAGTGGAGTTATCAGCTGGAAGGGTTCTTGATATTTATAATGCAATGATAGACTCAGTTAAGGTGGAGTTATCAACATGGAAGCATTCTTGATATTTATAATGCAATGATAGACTAGTTTAAGGGGAGGATTATCAGCATGGAAAGGGTTCTTGATATTTATAATGCATGATAGACTCAGTTAAGGTGGAGTTATCAGCATGGAAAGGGTTCTTGATATTTATAATGCAATGATAGACTCAGTTAAGGTGGAGTTATCAGCATGGAAAGGGTTCTTGATATTTATAATGCAATGATAGACTCAGTTAAGGTGGAGTTATCAACATGGAAAGGGGTTTCTTGATATTTATAATGCAATGATAGACTCATTATAGGTGAGTCTGGAATTTAATTGATTTTAAAATGGCTATAAAGCAAGAAAGACAAACACGTGACTAGTTAATGTTATTATATTAAAGCAAATTGATTATTTAAATAGGGATAGTTTATCTTTTAGATTGGTCAATATAAAACAAGAGAAGAGAGAACATTGTCACTATTTCATATTAATGTTCCACATACTCAATGTAAATAATGATAGACATTAAATGTCGGTTTAAAAGTAAAGTATATTTAAATCTCCATCCCAGAGGGTCATTCGTTTTTATGGTTCAGCTGCCATTTTGAAACTTGAAATTTATGCTCAAATATTTCTGACTAGGTCATAATTAATGTTAGATGCAATGCCTTGCTGGGAGCTAAACGGAGATTTGTGTGACAGAAGAGAAAATCCATCATGTCTGCCAACCGGTATGTGTGTCTTTATGATAAACGTCTAAAGTCTATAATAATGATTGTGAATCTCAGCAGATTCCAAAGCCCCCCAATGAAATTCCTTGTGGTACTTCCTGTAAAGAGGAAGATTGATAGGGGACATATATAAAGAAGTGGGGTTTATACACTTTACATTACATATATGGTAATTTATATAATTCTAACGAATATATAACTTGTTTAAAATGTATTCAATTATTTTACTACGGAAAGCCATCCAGTTATTCTCATTTTCAGTTTACCACTCCTCCCCTATAGCACAGAAAATACAATAATCTGATTGGAGAATTTCTCTCCTTTTCCTAAGCATGTCTGAACTCACTGAGCTAGGAGCAGCTAGAGGAGCTAGGAGGACAACTATGATGGGGCCCCTGTCCATGCTCAACCACATGTGATTTCTTGAAAGTTACTATATCGTCAAGGAAAAATAAGAAGACTAGGGCCACCTTGGCTTCTAGGCCTCCTGCGGTTGTTCTTCCTGCTGCTGCCTGTAGTTTGCCCCTGCAGTGATTGCAGATCTTTCTATATAAATGGTTTTAGGCATGTTTTACATTTATTTATGTAAAGTTTCTGGTGTGTATTAAATTTGGGGAGAAATGTTTTTAGGGTGATTGTGTTTCATATAGGCTAGGCACACAACCAAGTGAATTTCTGTTTATGTTTAGGTCGGTCAGTCGACTAGAAAATTGAAGATGTTTTTGTGGATAGCCGCGATCAATGTTAGTCGCCTGTTTCATCCAGATTGACAATCGGACATGCCGGTAAATCACGGCCTATCGTTCAGTCTCCTATGCACCACATGATTGGCAAGTCGCTGGGCATGAATCACTGTCGCGGGACTCTTCTCATGTGTACCCAGCCTTAACACATGTCATAGAAATGACAGTTGTTTTAAAATCCAGCTGCATCTTGATGCTCATTCAATAGGATCGCCAGCGGTACATGCGCAGGGTCTTAGCCGCACATGAATCGCACAACCTTTTTGTCACGAGATTTTGTGTCCGCTGCCTAGTGGGGACCTTGCCCTTAATGTTTAATGGGGGTGTTTGCAACACACAAGTGTTATGATATGATCACCACAGTGGTGCCTAGGGCTATACATTAGTTTACTGCACCTGGCACATCAATTCTCTCCCTTTGCTCGATCCCTGCGGCTATTGCTTTTAGGGCCAGGGATGTCGAACCTGAAACTACAACTCCCAGCCTTGATCCTAGATCTGCCATGGATGTTTACATACACTAGAGGAGGTTTCCAACGCGTGAGAGAAAATAGCGTGCGCATCGAAGAGTGCACCCAACATTACCATGAGATGTGGCAGTGATTTGTCCAACTATTCTGCATATGGTCCACTAAAAGTGGCGATTGCATGCTTCCAAAAAAAAAGTGGGCCACGTTGCTTTGCCTGCGATTCGTTGTGAGTTACCGCATGAGAAAACACGGCAGCGTGGCCACCAGCTAAAGCGATAGAAATAAATGCCCTCTCTAAAGCTGGTGGAGAAAGCTTGTGGAGACAAGGCCTCCATTCCTAAATCTAAAGTTTGAAGAAACAAATGCGCGTTGCAAAAAATGAAAGCTTTACCAATGCTCTATTTACCCCTTTTCGCTTCTTCTTCGGCATCACTACTTTTACCTTAGTGCGAACAAAGCACTGAGAGTTTTCATCCACACTTCTTTACATAGAGCAACTGCACCCCTCACGTGCCTGATTTCCCCAAATTTCTGTGCCTAAATAGTATGGGTTAAGCTTGCAACCAACTATGCATGTTATTGCGCAAGTTCAGCTCCATAATGCACTGGCCTGCACCAGTTCAGTCCACTATAGACCCCAATGCAAACACGGCTGCCGATTTATTTAATAACTCTTTGCATGACTTTTCTCCACACAATTTATGACCATCTTATTATCTAGAGGGCGTAGGCTTTACTCCCTTCTTGTCTTACCACGCCATGGTCAAATCAGTGTGGAGATTACTGCGCACTATTGCTTCCGGCGATTCCCTTGACAGCTCGGATTTCAACATGAGACCACTTTTCCTTCTTGTAAACTAGAGAGCACATCCTCAATATAGTAAAGTGTAGTATAGTATAGTATAGTATAGTATAGTATAGTATAGTATAGTACAGTACAGTACAGTATAGTATAGTATAGTACAGTACAGTACAGTACAGTACAGTATAGTATAGTATAGTACAGTACAGTACAGTACAGTATAGTATAGTACAGTACAGTACAGTACAGTACAGTATAGTATAGTACAGTACAGTACAGTACAGTATAGTATAGTATAGTACAGTACAGTACAGTACAGTACAGTATAGTATAGTATAGTATAGTACAGTATAGTACAGTACAGTACAGTACAGTATAGTACATTATAGTACATAATATAGTACAGTATAGTATAGTATAGTATAGTATAGTACAGTATAGTATAGTATAGTATAGTATAGTACAGTACAGTACAGTACAGTACAGTATAGTATAGTATAGTACAGTACAGTACAGTATAGTATAGTATAGTACAGTACAGTATAGTATAGTATAGTACAGTATAGTATAGTATAGTATAGTATAGTACAGTATAGTACAGTACAGTACAGTATAGTACAGTACAGTACAGTACAGTACAGTATGTCTCGTCCCCGTCCCTCTCAGTCTCATTCTCGTACCTCGTCTCGTCCCGTCTCTCTCGTCCTCGTCATGTCTCGTCTCGTCCCGTACTCGTCGTCTCGTTCTCTCTCTCTGTCTCGCTCACTATCCCGTCTCTGTCTCGTCGTACTCGTCTCGTCCGTACTCGTCGGTCTAGTTCGTCGTCGCCTCGTTTCTATCTGTCTCCCTCCATGTCTCTCTAGTCTCGTCTCGTCTTCGCCCGTGCTGCCTCCCGCCCCTCTGTCCCCTCCCCCCCCCTCCTTCTCGCCCTCCCTTTCAGCCCCCCTCACCCGCTGCATCCGTCCATCCACTTTTTAATAGCTGCCTTTGGTGTGATCCTCAGGTGTTCTGCCCCATAACATATAGTTATGATTAAAAGAGGAACTCCGAAAAGAATTAATGCAATTCAAATATATTGCTAGAGAATGTATTTAACACACGTTTCGGAAGAGTCCTTTATTAAATGTCACTTGATAAAGGCTCTGTCCAAATATGTGTGTTAAATAATTTTTCTAGCAATATCTAATTGAATTGCGTTAAGTCCTTTCAGAGTGCCTCAACTATACATTCTTTGAAGGCAAAAAACCCCACCAAAGGGGAAAAAATTCCTTTCTGTCTCCAATCCAATCGGAAATTCCCTGGATCAACTCTACTTTATGTATCAATACCAGTAACTTGTAACATTCCTTGTTTGCAGAAACTCATCCAGCTTTTTTTCTTCAAGTCTTAAGGGATGTCTGTGTGACATGTTCTGGGAAAATTTGCTTTCCCGAAATTAAAAGTCATTGTTAACCCCACACTTTTCCTTTCGATAACTTAAACTTCATTATTTCATGGTCACTATTCCCTAAGCCTCTAGTTTCCTTTATCTATAATACGCTCCACGATGTTAGATACTGTATTGCCAGATTCAACAGAGCTCCTTTTCTAGAGGAACCACCTTTCTAGTCAACCACCTTTGCAGCAAATTCAGGAACTCATCCCCTTTTCTGTGTTGGCAGTTCCACTACCCCAACAATGTCAGGTTAGTTTAAGTGCCCCATAATGAGCACACTCCCCAATATGCAGCCCTTGCCAACTGCATATGAAGCTGACTCACTTCCTCCCTGCTAGCATTTGGCGGCTTATAGCAGACACCAACAATGACATGGCATTAATAGCGCAAAGGTTAACTCCGCTTAAAACAATAACCTACCCCCACCAGATTACCAAACCCCATAAAAGAGACATGACACCAGACTTGGAACAAAAGGCCACAGCATATTTATTATTCTTTATACAATAAGCTTAAAGTGCATCACAAACATTATGACATTAAAACTTTACCTTGTAAACATGAACATTTTAAACCTTATTTGCAACCTGCATCATTCTGGTCCATAGAGGCCTGCAACCTTGCCTATATTCCATCAACCCATGAGCCACTCCAACACCAGCTCAATGGGTGCCATATAATCCATCAACCCATCAGCCGCTCCAACACCAGCTCAATGGGTTCCACCCTGTAACCAAAACTCGCCTCTCCCAGTGTCTCTCCCTGAGGCCCAATTGCAAATGTAAAACATAGGTGAAGAGAATTGTTATGCACTTGCACTATCTCCAAACCTGTGCCCCCTTTTTCCTCTATGGACCACCGTCACCACAGGAGAGCTGTCAAGATATCCAAAGCGGGGATAAAAAAAACATCTGAGAAACCATTGAACAAAAACTCTGCTGCCTGACTATTAGGATTCAATTTCAATTTAGGGTACTTATGTCCTAGGAGGAAACCTGCCCTGCTTAAGACATTTGCTCCAGGAATGATATCCCCCACATCCTGTGCACTCATGATGGAACCTGCAGGCCAAAGCGAATTTACACAAACCCTCCTTGAATGCCCAGCAAACACCTTTTTTATCCCGTGCTCCTTGTTGAACCCCCACAGGCTCCCCTTTGAAAGGGCACTTAACTCTGCCTGCTAGGGCACATTAGTTTCAACCAAAGCCCGACATTCCTATGATGCCACCCTATAGAAGGCCTCAAAGACATCCGCTGCTGAAAATGTGTTCGTCGTTCCTAACCATGCTAAACCCCCATAAGTCCTGTGCGCCTCAAATATGGTGTCAAGATAGCAAAACAAGCCCGAACAACTATGCGGTTCCCTTTCTCCTTATACTAGCAAAAATCACAACCAATTGTGAAATGTCCAGGGAATATCTCCTCTCCTTATCCTGTTTCTTGCTTTTTTGCAATTTATTTCCATTGTTTATTTTACATAGGTTTGTAGATATTTAAATTTTTGTGTGTGATATGGCAGCAACATCACCAGGTCCCCTGTTTAATTCTAGATCCATACATGGACATTTAGTTCTAGATCCATACATGGACATTTAATTCTAGATCCATACATGGACATTTAGTTCTAGATCCATACATAAACATTTAGTTCTAGATCCATACATGGACATTTAGTTCTAGATCCATACATGGACATTTATTCTAGATCCATACTGGCATTAGTTCTGATCCATACATGACCATTTAGTTCTAGATCCATACATGGGCATTTAGTTCTAGATCCATACATGGACATTTAGTTTCTAGATCCATCCATGGACATTTAATTCTAGATCCATACATAGACATTTAGTTTAGCCTAACTAGACTTTAATTCTATCTCATAATAGACATTTGATTCCAGCTCTATACATGGACATTTAGTTCTAGATCCATACATAAACATTTAGTTCTAGATCCATACATGGACATTAATTCTAGATCCATACATGGACATTTAATTCTAGATCCATACAAGGTTTTTTTTGTTCTAGCTCCATACATAGACATTTAGTTTTAGCTCCATACATAGAAATTTAATTCTAGCTTCATAAATAGATATTTGATTCCAGCTCCATACATGACATTTGTTCTAGATCCATACATAAACATTTAGTTCTAGATCCATCCATGGACATTTAGTTCTAGATCCATACATAACATTTTGTTTTAGCTCCATACATAGACTTTAATTCTAGCTTCATAAATAGACATTTGATTCCAGCTCCATACATGGACATTTAGTTCTAGATCCATACATAAACATTTAGTTCTAGACCATACGGACATTAATTCTAGATCCATACATGGACATTTATTCTAGATCCATACATGGACATTTAATTCTAGATCCATACATGGACTTTAGTTCTAGATCCATACATAAACATTTAGTTCTAGATCCTACTGACATTTAGTTCTAGATCCATACATAAACATTTAGTTCTAGATCCATACATGGACATTTAGTTCTAGATCCATACATAAACATTTAGTTCTAGATCCATACATGGACGTTTAGTTCTAGACCCATACATGGACATTTAGTTCTAGATCCATACATAAACATTTAGTTCTAGATCCATACATAGCATTTAGTTCTAGATCCATACATAGCCATTTAGTTCTAGATCCATACATAGACATTAGTTCTACTAGATCCATACATAGACATTTTTCTAGATCCATACATACCATTTAGTTTCTAGATCCATACATAGCATTTAGTTCTAGATCCACAAACTTAGTTCAGATCATACATAGCCATTTAGTTCAGACCATACATAGACATTTAGTCTTAGATCCATACATAAACATTTGTTCTAATCCAACTAGCCATTTAGTCTAGATCCATACATAGACATTTAGTTCTAGATCCATACATAAACATTTAGTTCTAGATCCATACATAGCCATTTAGATTCTAGATCCATCATAGACATTTAGTTCTAGATCCATACATAACATTTAGTTTAGCTCCATACATAGACTTTAGTTTTACTCCATACATTGACATTTAATTCTAGCTTCATAAGACATTTGATTCCACTCCATACATGGATTTTAGTTCTATCTCCATGCATTGACATTTAGATCTAGCTAATAATAGAGATTTACATAAACATTTGTTCTAGCTCCATACATAAAATTTAATTCCAGTTCCATGTTTACATGAAATTCTTTTTTTTTTATGAGCCAGTACGAAAGAGCCAAATTTTTTTGATAAATCTGTGGTAGGGAGTGGCCAGATCTTTCAAAACATCTGCTCCAAGTTTAACAATCAACGGCAACATCTAGAAGAGTAAAAATGTAGAGAGACACTTATTTCAAGAATGTTATCCCTCCTTAAACTATAAGAAAAAAGGCAAACCTCAAATAGATTGTTTGTTTAAATGAGTATCCTATGTTCACTATTATAGAAATTTATGTACTGTTGAACTGTATCTGTTCAAGATGTTTTTTTGAAGATGTTTTCTTAGCCTTTGATGTTTAGTGTTGCATGAAAAAATATTATGTGAAAGTGTTTATATGTATATTATATATATATATTATATATTATATTTGTACCACACACATTAGTGCATAGGGGAAATTGGTGTGTTGTGTGTTTATATATATAATCTCTATTAATAACTCTCAATGAGGGTTCTTGGGCCAATAAGTGCAATATTTGATAAATCTTTCAGTGTATATAGAAGCGAAAGAAATGTTTTTAATGTGTTGATTTATTATTTTAAGATGTTAGTTGAATGAATAAAGCATTATATACTCATACTGTTAAAAAACCAGTGTGAAGTTATATATCAGTAGAGAATGAAAAAGTACTTTTTAGATACAGTGGTGGATTCCAGGATTTGTGGAGTAGCTGCCTGGGACCCAGGAAGACTCCAGAATTGGAATGGAGGTGGGATCAGCTATACTGTAAGTCTGCCTTATATCTCCTTGGATTATGTTATGTCAAACCCACTCCCAATATCGGAATGGCAGTACTTTTATAGTTGTGAGGGTCCAGACAGGCTTAATCCATCTCTGGTTAGACTACTGATTTTTTTGGGATAAATAGATGTTTACGTACAAAATTGTATTTCCATTTATCTGCTAAATATATTTCTATGTATAGTATGTTTAATATGGAGTAATTGGCTAGAAATACTCAACCTAGATGCTCATGTATCTATAAAGAATCATTACGTTTGATATAAGAAATACAAATGTAAATACATTTTCTATATGTATAAAAAAAACTAGACATTTAAACTTAGAACCTTTTTCTAACCGTCGGCCATTTTGTCTTTAGTATTATTAAATCGCTACGCATAAAAAAATTCGACTTTAAAACCGAGGTGGAGGCAATATATTTGGCTATCGCAACCTACGTGCACTCGTTTACGCAATGTATTAATCACTTTGCGACTATTAATTCATTGTGAAAACGCTAGCGGTAAGTTGCGACCTTTTGCGCGTACATGTTAGTACATAGGTTAGCTTGATTTTAACGCGGGATATTGCATCACCCTGTGAGTTTTATTAAAATGTTTTTTGTGGATCTACAGATTTATGTGATGGAAAACATCAAATTGAATCAAATAATAATTACCCATTTTATGTTGGTAATAAAATGGTTCTAATTGATATTTAAATAAAACTAGAAAGGGCCACAACATTCTATTTCCATAAATTCAATTAGTATATTTTAAAGGCAATTTTGGGGTATTTTTGTTCCAAAATGTTTGGAAATTATTTGTATTGAAATTCTTTCAAGTATTGATGGTATTTATAAAACTCTGTTAATGTAATAACGATATTGCTGCAATGCCGACACAATCGTAGTTTTACCCTGGTGGTTGTTATTTGACACTTTTTCAGGGAGATTCAATAAAAGTTCTTATCATTTAAAATGGTGCTAATTTGCCCCAACCAATCAGAACTTATGTAACATTTGAAAGCTAACATCTGATTGGTGGGGCAAAATTAGCACCATTTTAAACGATAAGAACTTTTATTGAATAACCCCCTTTGTGCCTTCATTATTGATATATTTACTGCTGTTTCTTTAAAATCTAACATTTTCAAAATAACAGCGTATAGTGTCAAATAAAAAGACATTTACTTTTGTAAATAACCAACACTAAGGAGATTCAAAAATTTTCTTCAGGGTTATCCAATAAATGTTCTTAACGTTAAAAATGGTGCTAATTTTGCCCCAACCAATCAGATGTTAGCTTTCAAATGTTAAATAACATCTGGTTGGTTGGGGCAAAATTTCGGCAAGATTGTTATTTTACGATAGTGAAGTTTATATATACCACCATTATTGAAAAAGAAAGTATTTCACTTCTATAAGTTAGCTGAGTTTTGGAGTGGGAAAATCCTAAAGATTTCGTTTTTTTCCTGCTTTGCCCTGATATGCTCACTACCCTCATTTCCAGTGAAACAGATATCCACTGCTTCTCAGGCTCGAGTGAAGTGCAGGGCTGGAACGCACAGCTGGGAAAGTGACCTGTAGTGACTGGTTTGGAGGATTTCCCAACCCACGTTGCAACACATCCAACCTCAGATAATTTTACAGAATTGAAATAGCATATTAATTTTTGAGTATGATCTTCTTTAAAGTAGGACTATACATGAAAATCCTGGAAAGGATAAGGCAGAATTTAAAATTTTGTGTAAATGGTAGGTAGGACATTGTACCCCTGGGTGAAGAAACAGAAGAGAACTGAATAATCAGATATAATTAGTGCTTATCTATGTCATCAGTGTCACGTGACTCATTAAACTTGATAAGAATGTAAATTATTATATATAATAATTCAAGAAGTGTCCTTGACCTGTATAAAAGGCCTGCAAGTCGTGCTTTGATATGGTCATAACTTATATCCTTGGTGACTACTCATTAAATCAAGGGTATATTATTATTCTTTATTTACATATAAGTAGATAGTACCAGAATATAATAGTCAACTGCTAGTTGCTGGATCAGGTTTTTTGGCTGTATGTGTATTTAGAAATCTAGTAATGTAATTTATGTATTGCTTTCATTTTATAGATCGTTAAGGCAGGTCTATTTTACAAAACAAACAGCTTAATTATGGACTTTCTTTTCCGTCTACGGAATCATAATACAGGAAGTGGAATAACAGGGCAGAGGGTACAAATGAGAATTCAGTCTCTTACTAGGATAATGGTTATGGTCCCCTGTGTGGCAAAGAAATGGCAATTTGTCTAAACAGTTGGACTGCAAAATCGTGGCAGTGGGCCTAGCCCTTAAAAAGCAATTGGAGCTGTTTGTCCTTTTCATGAAAAGTTTACGCCAATATAGAAAAGTCTGATCAAATTAAAAGCAGTGGCGTAACTAGGAATCACCCCCCCTGCAAACAATGGGGCCCCTCTCTGCATCAACTACAGTTGGTTTTTCTAGAGAGGTTGATCTGTCATAGGAAAGGTAAGAAGGATGGGCCCCCCGCAGTCCCAGGGTCTGTTCCCCTGGTAGTAATTCCCTGATTAAAAGGGAATAATAGAGATGCACCCTATAATATACTGGCGATTGGTTATTCAAGTTCTGTGTGAGGTAGTGAAGAACCTATTGGATAAAAAATATTTAAACTGATAAAATACTTAAAGCTCATCCCATTTAATTTAGCTTGATAGTTTCATATCCATAAATGGACAGTAAATGTGTGATCATCATTGGATATCTTTGAAATACACAACTTTGTCCAGTAATTTATATATATTAAAAAAGTAGGGGAAACTGTAATGAGAATAAGAATTGAGAGAGAAGGAGAGACCTTCCTAGGGCTTGAAATTGTATTGGAAATGAGAGAGAATAGATAATTGGGGGAAAGTCTGTGTGTGAATTTATATATAGAGAGGGGATTCTCCTTTAATCTTCCTCGTGTTCTGGCAGGTATTTACATGAATGAGGTTCTGCCTTTTATATCTTGTGTTTGACCAGGGTAAGCCAGTGATGTAACTTGTAATTTCAAGGCAGTTAAACACGGATTTCCTGCTCATTTACTCTTGTGTGTTCTTTGTCATGATACTTGAATCTGCTTCTGTACAGTATAATACTCTGTCTTCTGGATGGATGTTACATCATTCTGCTATTTATTACCTTGTGGTTTTTTCCGTGTCCTACAAAATCATTGTAAAGGATATCTGGATTTCCGGGAATGGAGAGAAGTGTAAACTAGAGGTGGAGAAAGTTGAGGTCCAATATTTCTGCATTGAGTGCTATTGATCAGTTCCTTATTTCTTTAACTGTCTAGTGCTCAGATTCACGTACGGTTAGATATCTTATATAGACCAGTCAGGGTGTGTTGCACTGGTTGGTAAACATTGGTTTTGCTTTGGTTAGTGTGGAGAATCCTAAAACAAATGATTAACACATGTTTAAGTACTGTTGGCTTTAATTGATCATAATTTATTCCTCTTAATGTGAGTTACAGGATGACCCTACCCTATGTGTCTATGTTACATGCCCTCTATGGGGAGCACCAGGCTTTTTAACGGTCTTTATAAAGTGATCCCTGGTAGTGATGTACTCAGTATGCCTTTGATATATTTTTTTTTTCCCAGCAACAGTTCAAACAATATACAAGGTTACCTGTCAAGACTGGGTTCACTCTATACAATCTTTTAGTCCGACCAACCGTTCTTCTGTATCGGTCAGCCAGATGAAAATAGTGAAGTTGTGGGTGTCAACGGCTGCAACCAATCTTGGTTGCCCATTTGACCAGTTAGACAAATGGCCAATCAGGTTATGCTGGTAAATCATGGGTCATTGTGCAGTTCCTGTAGGACCACACGGTCGGTCGTGGCAAATTGTCCGCAGTGGACGAGCAACACTGATTTCTCCTGACCATCTGCCCGCTAGTGGTAAAAGATGGCCAGGACAAATGTCTTCCCTTGTGTACCCGCGTTGTGCAGGCATTTTATCCAATAGATTCAGAATCTTTCTCTAGGTTCCGTAGATTTGTGATTATTATCTTTTTACCAGTAGGCTATAAAGCAAGGATAACATCTTGTCCCAATCAGATAACTGGTTAACGTTTATTAGTGTTTTCAAAATCCCCACAAATTCTAAAAGTAGAGCAATGAAATCAATTTTTATTAACTTGTAACTTAGCGTTATTTGGAATATGCCTTTCATAAAAATGAAACTAAAGCTGAAAAACTATTGCGGAAGAGCATTCTACTTTTAGGTCCTTCTCTTTATTTCCATCCAGAGAATTGATGAGAACTGTAGTGAAATAACAAAGAAAACAACCCAAGATCATAATGTTCAGAAGATGGGTCCCTTAAGCACAGAAATGTAATTAAGATTCCGCAGGCAGTCTGTATTAGAGTTGCAAGTTAATCAATGCAGAATAACTCCTGGCTGTCTTTGGAATCCTTATAATAAAATCTGTGTTGAATAAACTGATATTGACAGAACAGTATAAAAATGTCTACTGCGCGCACAAAAGTGGCTAAATTAAGTAAGTGCTGAATTTAAAATAAGATAAATCAGTTTGAATAGAAAGATCCAAAAGGTTTTTTCCAGTAATTGTCTTGATTGGCTTAAATTCCTACTTTTTCTACCATGTACAATTAAGTACCTATAAGGAAAATGTGGACGGGCTGTCGTTCGGTGATCCGCCAAGTCGTCATTCGGCGATCCCCGACCGTACGACCATTTCGGCCGATAAAGGCCCTACATATGGGCCAATTATCGCCGAAACGAACGTTGGTACGGGACCTGCGATCGCATGTGTGTACGAGCTAAGTTTGTTTTTATGTAAAAAAAAGTATCACAAACACCACAGCACTCCATTTTTATATATTCTACTGAGTAACAAGCCTACAATTACCAAATTGTAATCCAGGTCCCCATTATCTTAAGGTTGTTTTTTCATTGTCTATCCAATCGCAATTTCAATACAGCGAGTAGGTATGACTGGTGGGGCTCCACTTTTTACTGTTATTCTGTTAATAGCAAACTGCAACACATGCAGCTATTATATGTGTGTGTGACTGTGTCTATACATTTTATAGGCTTTCTGGTTTATTTTGTATTGTCCCCTGATCTCTTCTGTATCGCTGCAATATTCTAAGAATTACCAAATCTTATGTTCATGCCAGTCTGAGCTGCTGCTAAGTCCCTGTACCCCAAGGTAACTGTTGCATCCTGTACTGCATAGTCGCATTTAGAGGTTGGGGAGATCCTCTATGCCTTTTCTGTGAGTTCCAGTGCCATACATTATCTATTATTTGCACTCCTTCTGTTAAAAAAACAACTCATGGGGCCCTATTAATAAAAGATCGTTATCGAAAAAATAACAATCACTATCGTAAAATACGACCGTTTTTTTCCGATAACTTATTTTCCGATAACCCCGGTATTTCCCGTTTTTCCCGTCATTTTTTCGATAACAATAACGATCTTTTTAAATAGGGCCCAAGGATACAAAAAACAGGCTTACGATAGATGACTTTACAATATATTAAAAGTGAAAAGATTTGCCTGCGCAAAAGAAAATGTTTCTGTTCGATAGACTGACCGACAATGTTGGAACTTATTTTCTTAGATAATCTACTAAGGATAGATGGACCAAGGTGGGGCACTTCCTGATTAGCTCATGGTTGAGCACTACTGCACTATATACATTTTGCTCTATTGTCCAATTGCTCTTGCTTGAAAAAAATATCTCCTGATTCTTTGCAACTTTATTTGTGTTTGTATAAAAATGCTGTACACTGAGCAATGCACGCTTTGCACACACGACTGTACAATACAGACAGAAACTGTTACAACCACCACTGCCTCATAATGTCTCCTTTAAATGTGTTCTTAACATGTACTTAAATTGTTCTCTTGCCTGTGTAAGACTGGGTTTTCTATCAGTAGTTACCCTTTATTTCTGTATACGCTGTTGTCTGGTTTTATTTTCTTTTTCCTGATCTGGATTCCCGTGTACATGACTGAAGGTTATTTCTGTAAAGACTGTGTTCCAGGCTGAATATATTATTTTTTGTGAATTATGGGTAAACAGTGAGTTTGTTTATGAATTCAAATACCTAATAAAGAGAATCTATTCATGGATGTTCCCAGTTCTATTTCCAGAGGGTCTTTTTTATGGGCTAGTTATCACTATGGGGCTGGTTTAAGAAAGCCGCAATGCAAGATGTCCGTCTTAAAGTCGCACTAACCCACTGGGTCAATTAGACTATACGAAGGAAAGTACGACAGCTATGTGGTTTCAGAAAGTCACCAATGTGATTGAGATTTATAATTATCAGTAATAACAATATTTATAAAGTAGATCTCACCAAATTACCATATGCTCCTTAATCACTCACAAAATACCACTATGTTGTTGAAACTATTAACGACCATGGTTAAAAAAAAACATTCTGTGCAGTATTTATACCACGTGGTATAATGTACATAACATAGTGTTGGAGGTTGAATAAAAATGGAGCAGAATTATCTATAACATGCTATATGAATAGCATGCCCACAAAATCTAAAAACAAGAAGTGATTTCTTACTCCCAGGTTCCCAGAGTAAGGGGCAGAGATATCAAAATACTCCTTTATGTCCCTTAGCTTATCATGTGTCCAGAACTGCTGGGTAATAACATGCAACATAGCCTATTGTATAGAGCCAATCATCCGACCTGCAGACATGACATGTTTCAACTTGTTAGATCTCGTCAGTGCAATATACGGATTCATGGATCTATGGGGTAGGACTTGGGTGCACAATAGACAAGGCTGTAGAAAGCTTAGGGAGAGTTATGCCAAAAAAGCAAAAAGCCCCCACTGAGCATAAAAATGGAGAAGAAGGTTCTGCTCCATTTTTATGCTCAGTGGAGGGCTTTTTGGTCCACCTCTCCCTAAGCCTAGCCTCCAATCCAAGAGTATTGGCATTAACACTATATTGTATTGCTATTAATGCTTTAAGTGCCAGCAGAGTATTACCTTTAACCCTTTCAGTATTTACATGATATACGTAGTACCTGCTTTCATGTCTCCTCCATTGAATTGTTCACTCCTCACCTACTAAGGCTGTATTTATAAAGCCGCTGTATCGCTTTTTAAAGATACCGCGGTTAGTTATTTATGATCGCAATCGTACATTTACAACCGAACGTTCAGTAATCAACACGTTCGGTCATAGAATACCATATGGTATTCTATGGGATCGTAAATCTAGGATTTCGTTATCATAGATTTACCATCGGTAAATTTACGATAATGATCGTAAATTAACGATCGTTACGCTGATTGTAAAATTAACGATTCGCTTTTTAGTGATACCGCCCCTTTATAAATACGCCCATAGTTCTAATTGAGAGTTGGGTGGAAGATAGAAAGAGGCAGGGATAGGGATCTCATGGCTGCTAGTCACAGGGTCACGTTATAAAGTCTGCAGCAGCTTTACCTGGCATTTTAGAACTGCTCTCCTCAGTACATTAGCTGAAGCTCATCCTCCCCCCTCCTTCCTTCACCTTCAGTTCATTTGTAACATTGTATCCAAGTAGAGGGAGCGGAGTTCAGGCTATGTACTAGATACAATGTTACACATTACAGCAGAACAAGGAGAGCAGTTCTAACACAGCAGGTAAAAGCTTGACAGGGAGATGCTAGGGAGAACACTGGCGCGCCCTGGTTCAATATAGGCGCCTCTTTGCCTAGGTGGCCTATGCCTAAAAATGGCCCTGTTGAATAAAAACATTTGTCCATCTAGTCCACCCTTTAAACTTTACCAATAATTTTTGTCTAACCGTTTAAACATGATAGGAGGTTAAATAAAGGCATATGTCCATCTAGTCCAACTTTTATACACTACCCGTAATTCTCTCTAACAGTTACATAGTAACCTAGTATTGGAGGTTGAATAAAGACATACATCCATCTAGTCCAACCTATAATGTCTATTGGTTACAAAGTAACATAGTATTGGAGGTTGAATAAAGGCATATGTCCATCGAGTCCAACTTTTTACACTACCCATATGTCTGTCTAACGTACATATAACATAGTGATGAAGGTTGAATAAAGACATACGTTCATCTAGCCCAACCTTTATACCATACTCATAATGTCTGTCTAACAGTTACACAGAACATTGTAATGAATGTTGAATAAGACAAATGTCCATCTAGTCCAACAGACACAAGAGCAGGAACCAGGATCATCAGGAGATTAAATGGGATGCTTTTTTATAATGTTATATAGTATGGAGGTTGAATAAAGCATATCTAGTCAACCTTTATACACTACCGATAATGTCTAACAGTTACATAGTACATAGTATTGGAGATTGAAAAAGGGCATTCGTCCATCTAGTCAACTTTTATACATTACCCTATATCTGGTTAACAGTTACATAATAATATAGTATTGGAAGTTGAATAAAGACATACATCCATCTAGTTCTAACCTTTATACACTACCCATAATGTCTAACAGTTACATAGTAATAAGTATTGGAGGTAGAATAAAGGCATCTTCCATCTAGTCCAACCCTTTATACCCTACCCATAATGTCTGTCTAACAGTTACATAGTATTCGAGGTGAATAAAACACAAGTCCATCTAGTCCAACCTTTATACCCACCCTCACTTCTGCCTAACAGTTACATACAGTAGTAAATAGGGCCATATTTATAAATGTGCGGTGTGTTTCTAGTGATAGCACTTATAACGATCGTTTTTAGCGATCGCTAAAATGATCACTAATTTACGATCCCAATTGAATACCATTGCTGTAGTTTACTACAGCATTGTATTCTACAACTGAACACTTGTAAATTAATGTTCGGCTTAAATTGTGACGTACATTTACTGCTGCTGTCTTAATTTACCAATAAAGCGCAGTTTTGCTAATGTGCAATACCATGTGTTTATACATATAGCACATAATTGGAGTTTGAAAAAGACATCTGTGTCCATTAACTGTTGAACTTTACCCACTTTGCTGCTGACTTTGGATGACTCTCAGAAAACTTTCTCAGTTGTCACGCACAAGCATTTGACTGGATGACATCACAGAATCTTTAAAGGACAACTATACTGTAAAAATTAACTTTAAAGTACCTCGGGTAGGAAGTAGGATTGACTATTCCTACCTACCACATTGTTTTGTTGAGGAGCTACAGCACATACAGTTCCCTATTCACATCGCAGTTGTATATTATGATTGTTCAGATGCACAATCCACACGGTAGGCAAACTAACTACGCAATGGTATTGTATAGGAGATCATACAATTATGACCGCAATCGTAATTGACCACTGTGTACCTTTTAAAATCATTAAAGGCACGGTATCGCTATTAGTGATCCCTTTATAAATATCACCCACAGTTTTCATCTGCCAGATTAGTGCCCTTGGCCTCCCTGTATTAAAGATAGTGCCGAAGCACTCAGAAGACTGGCAGAAGCAGTTTTCTCTGTGCTGTCACTCCTCATGATATTGTAAGTACCAATCCTACCTCCCTACCCCAGGTACTTTTTTCTTTTAAATGTCTTTGGAAAAACCTTATACGCAATATAATTTCTCTTTTAAGCTTTGAAGTTCTCATTCATCCAGGTCATTGTATATATGAATGTATTCAATTAGATCAACTGGACAGTGGACTTGAAGTTAGTTCTTGAAAAACGTTTCGCTAGTCATCCGACTGGATCTCTCAATTCAGAATGACTTTTACAAGAATCTGTGGCAATTAGCCTGAAAATCCCATTTAGCATATCACAGCAGGAGTGTTAGGGTGTGATTGGATAGTGGCTAGAGGGTTATAGGAACCGCCCAGAGTAAGGTGTTAAACAGCATTGTACAGGCAGACAGTTTTCAAAAACACCGTATCCCTGCCTGCTTTAACAACCGAACACACCCTGGTGGCAGCAATGGGTGCATCCTAAAGACCCAATAACCGAAACACAAGAGAAAGCGACATCAATAACGCAGTGCTATGAAGAGTGACATCATATATGCAGTGCAGTGCAGTGAGAAGCTCTGATTTGTATGTGGGGGAGACCAAACAGCAACTGCATCACGTATGGCCAGCACAGAAGAGCCATTCCTCGGGTCTTGTACCTGCACATACCTAAATAAATGACATACCTTTGAAGATTGTAATGTTAACATATTGGCAAAGGTTTGACACCACTGTGCCATGTACAATCTGTTTTGACACCTTATCTCGGGCGTTCCTATAACACCTCTAGCAACTATGCAGTCACGCCCTTAAGGCTGTGTCCACCCCTAAATTCGAATTTAATATTCTGCTCCCCCATGTCCCCTAGCCCCACCGCATATTTTTTTGTTCAAAGCCCCCCAAACTCTTACTTACCTCCCTCGATCCTCCGCCGCACTGCCGCCCCTCTGCTTGCGAGAATGCAAGCAGAGGGGCGGGACCGGCAGTCGCGTCTGTGATTGGCTGAGCGGCAGCCAATCACGGACGCGGCTGCCGGTCATTCAGTGCAGCGGAGGAAAGCGGAGAGGTAAGTAAGAGTTTGGGGCGC
This sequence comes from Hymenochirus boettgeri, assembly GCA_019447015.1. Lineage (NCBI taxonomy): Eukaryota > Metazoa > Chordata > Amphibia > Anura > Pipidae > Hymenochirus > Hymenochirus boettgeri. The sequence goes on along the minus strand of CM033469.1, from coordinate 369,363,349 downwards.
TTTTTTTAAAAAAAAACATGCGTTGGGGCTGGGGGACATGGGGGAGCAGAATATAAGGGGGTTTAATGCTAGGGGGAGGGATAGTAGAACGGGGGAGAAGGGCTGCAGCACGCATGGCAGAATCTCGGGAGGCCAGGTAGCAGCAGTTCCTATATGGACCTGCTAGCCTCCTGGTGGTCAGTTTTTGGAACTTTGGGGGGGACTACAGGAGAACCAGATGAGTTGGGATGTGAGGTAAGGATAAACACACTACATGGTGGGGCCAGTAGTTGGGGGGTTTTATAGTTTTGGGGGTGGACATGCCCTTTAACACCTGGCTGTGATATGCTAATTGGGATTTTCCAGGGTACATAATTGCCACAGATTCTTGTACAAGTATTCTGAATTGAGAAAGCCATTCGGATGACTAGCGAACTTCTTCAAGAACTAAACTTCAAGTCCAGTTGATCTAATTGAATACAACAGATAATTCTCCTTTAAGTTGCAGTAGAAAGCTTGATTAAAAGATTACAGGATACCAAGAGATCATCAGATCTTGGTTGGTTTTACTTTGTAATATACGGGCCATATGCAGTTCATGAGGGCAATTTAGTAACCCCACTAAAAAAATGATGCATTGTAATTTCACAACTTGAAATACCACTACGGTAGCCAATGGTTCATCACACTTCTGGGCCTCCTTATTGCGCTGCAGGTAGAATACCACTCGTGTCTACATGATCTACTTCTCGCATTTAAGAGACAGAGTTTGCCATCACCCCCCAGAAACTCTATTTGGGCACTGACCCCTGTGTCAATGACGTGGAATGGGGTCAACATAACAAGGCACGCATATTGTCTGAGAGTAAAGACCCTAAATAAAGTTGGCAGCACCTTAATGATCGCAAAGGAGAATTCATCCAGTGTTACCAGCATCCCTATTTGGATGATTTGTCAGCCCTACCCAAAAAATGCCCCCAATCCCCTTCTTGCTCTGGCCCCATCACGCCTCCTCCCACACAGGCGCAGGGGCATCTGGCAACCCTGATTCCATAGTAAGTTTAGAACAAGCAAATGGTAAAAAAATGACATTTGAAGGCTGGAGGGAATATAAAACTATAAAGCTTTGGTACCAACGTTCATTTATGGGTGGCTGTTTGCAGGAGCAATGAGCTGTCAAAGTTACACTAAACAGAGACCTAACAGCGTTTTCTGTCTTTACTACTACGCCCCCACCTATCTATCTCCCATATCCATAACATTACAGGAAAGTGTCGTGTAAAAGCAGTTCTTCTGCAAGAACACCACCCAGGGAAGTGGGAGTAAAACTTCCTACCTTCCTGGGATAGGGTCTTTAAATGTAAGACTTATAGGCTTGGGTATAGTTATAGCCTTTAAGTGTGAGGTTTGGATTGAGACTGCCGAATCAGCCATTGCATCCTCACAAGAAAATTGCAACCAGGCTGTAAATCAGGGATGTCAAACTTGTGGCCCTCCAAATTTGTTTAAAACTACAACTCCCAGCATTCTCTGGATGCAGTAGTTCAATATACATTTGTCGAATTGTGCGTTATATGGCATTCCCAAGTCCTGTAAACTACTAACTATGCATTAATGTTCAACACAGCACTTAAAGGAGAACTAAAATTCAAATTAATGAACCTGAAAGGATTATTAAAGGGTAAGTTCAGTGCAAATACGTACTTTTCAGAAAAAAGAGCAGTATTTTCCATCCCAATGCCTAATCTGTACATTCAGCATTTTGTCTGTGTATAAATAAATGCAATCGAAATACTGACTTCCCTGTTTGCAGGACCCCTAGTAGAGACTGTTTTTGGTCTTGCCCTTGACCCCGCCGCCTGGTTGATTCAGTTGCTCAGTAGAGATCTGAGCATGTTTGACCCATCCAACAGCCAATCAGTAGAATTACTGTTAGGAACATTCCAAGGGTGTGGTGGTGCATCCTGGGAAAAAGAAGGACCGTTAGAACCTAAAATGTCAGCTCACTAATGTCAACATCAGAACACAAAGTTATGAAATCACCATGATTTTTTCAAAATGGGAAAAGAATATGAAGAATAACTAAAAAGGCATTACACAAACTAACAATTTAACAATATTGATCATTTCCACTGAACTGTCCCTTTAACTAGTTCCTAGAGCTCTATACATTGTTTTGCTATGGAACCTTATTTGATATTATTACAACTATTAATAAATAAACAAATATTCAATTCAAAATGTCTTAATACAGCAACATTTTAGATTCTAAGAGAAAGTTGCCATAAAAAACCTGTAATTCTACTACTTATAAAACAGAATAAAGGCGCTAAAAGAACATTGAAGCAAGGATTTTTATATTGAGTAAGAGCGCCCCCTGGTGGTTTAATGCTGCAAATGCTCCCACTGAATATTCCTTTAGAAAACCTTCATACTTACTACTGCATAGCCATGAAAGCTTAAGGTGATGCTAAATTCAACCCTTAGGAATATTAATGCACTTTTAAGACTGCATTTCTGCAGCCACAAGTTCAAGCCACAAGTCTATGAGGGCGAAATTACACAAAACTAAAAATGAATGGCAAAACCTATAAACGGCTTCTTCTGAATTGTGAACATTATGGCAGCTTCTTCTGGTGCATACAGTTTTACTAAAATACTTATAATTACACAAAATGCAGGGGTGTTAATAGACCTTTAGTCCCCTAAAACAAATATTTAAGCTGCCCCTCATCTACCTGTGGCAAAGTTTTGGGGAGGTGGAGTTTGGTGGGCTGACTAACACTGGTTGGGGCTACCTTAACACTGGATGGTGGCCCAGAAGGCAATTTAACAATGACTAGTGACAGAGGGCTGACTTTCACGGTCTGGTGAACTGGAGGGCTGAAGTGTCCACAACACAGACTGTTAACATGCCCACACAAACTTGTAAATACAAGTTGCCCCCATTCCCGACCACACATTGGAGAAGCAAACGTGGGGATCCAATCACTTTATACAAATATATTAATGGGCCATACAATAAACTCTCTGGTGCATTGTTCACTAATAGGTCATATCGAGGACAGTGGATCCTTTAAGGTTGGAAGAAAAGAGTTTCATCTTCAGGTTAGGAAAGGTTTCTTACAGTGAGAACGTGAACCTGTGGACTGTCTTCCAGCAGATGTGGTAATGGCAAGTTCATTAATAGCTTTAAAGTGGGCTGGATAAGTTTCTAACACTAAAAAATTTACTGGTATTGAAAGAATTACTGGTATTAATACATATACTGTAGTTCTGGTGTTTACTTTCCGATTGCCATTTTTTGCCTTCCTCTGGATCAACTGATGGTAAAAAAGACGAGGGTATATAGGTGAACGGATGGACATATGTCTTTAGTCAACCTAAATTACTATGGGCCCTATTTGTAATGCGCAGTATCACATTTAGTGCATTGTTGATAATGTACGACTGCCATCTTACATTTTGCAAACGTTCGTTATTAATGAACGTCGATCATGAATACATGGTATAACTACCGCAATGGTATTCTATGGGGATGGTAATCTATGATCGAGTTTGTAATTTACAATGCTATCGGTAATTTACTATCGTTTCGTTAATTACTATACGGTTGTAAATTAACAATCGCTAATCGGAAATTGACAATCGTTAAACCGATCGTTAAAGGCATGGTATCGCTAAAAATAGGGCCCTAAGTTACACAGACTGGTAAATATAATATTGTTCTTATGCCCAGCCCAGACAGGTATAATACCCACACAGACTATTAAATATAAGATGTTTCTCATGCCCAGCCTATAAATATAAAGATGCTTTCATGCCCAGCCTGGTAAAATGTTCTCATGCCCAGCCACACACGACTTGTAAAAAAAAATGCCCATGCTCAGCACACAGAGATGGTACAAGCACACACAGACTTTAAGATGCCCCCAAAGCCCAGCATACACAGACCTTAAGATACCCCCAAAGCCAACACACCCAACATTAAGATGCCCACACTGCCCAGCACACACTTTAAGATACCCCATGCCACACACAACACACATAGAGACAGTTTAAACCAGTATAAGCTGGGCCTGAGTGGGAGCCACATGACAAACTCCTGTATGTAGCACTGTCTTTCCCCCTTCCCCGATTGGTTGCACACATAGAGTTGAAGACAAATGTCAGATGTTGCACCGGCTTGCATAGTTTTATCCCTCCCCCCCTCACAAATAATGCCCCCTTTCTGAGATCTCATTGGCGTGCCGTGAGCAAACATTTCAGTTTGCTTCATACAGGCACGCCCCTAAAAAACATTTTGCCTACTATAGGGCTGCCAGGCTTGCTTTTATACTGGTTGTACTGGTTGGCAACCTGGTCTTACAATCAGGGGCATAACTGCAGGGGCCCGGCTCCCCCACAAGAATGGAGGCTTGGCCACTGACACACCAGCCTTCCCCAGAAGATCTGCGCTCAGCTTTTTTAAACAGCTGATCACACGTACTAACTAAAATATGCACATCAGCTTTTTAAGGACCAGAATCAACTTCCATCAGAGTTCCGGTCTTTTAAAAAGCTGATCACGCGTAAGCTGTTTTAAAAAGCTGAGCGCAGAACTTCGGCAGGGGATGGTGAATTATCTGAAGAGGTTTCTGGGCCCTCTTGCCTCCCTGGCCCCCGCAATTGCCCCCCCTATAAATATTTTAGTAGGACCTGGCAAGGTTTACACTATATAAAAACAAGCCATTAATAGCTATAGAGCTTGTGAGTCAGCAGAATGGAGTTTTTGCAGCGTCCTCATTCTACTTTGCCTTATGGCATTTGGGATGAACTCCTCAATATCCCTTTCCATCCTTTCTATTGCTTGGCGTCCCTCTTTTATGAAAGTGACCACTTGGTGGAGTCCTTGTTTAGAGAGCACCACTTCCTTCTCCAGTATCTGCCTGCTCTGCCTCCACCTCCTGTATAGAAGCCATACAGCATGTGCTCAGGAGGAAACACCAGTGAGATGGTGCATTGATGAGCCTCATTCCAGCTCACCATGCTTGTGGCCTCCTATAATGGGACAGCACATGGCAGGAATTGTGTAATGGCAGCTACTGCCTGGATGACAGGAACTCCAGGTTCCCAGAATTTGTTATTAAATTTACTTTTTATAATGGGCGTTCACAGTCTGGCGCTAAAAAAACCTATGGGAGATGCACTCTGCAACAATCGCTTCTTCTTCCATTGGTTGGGCCAATACGTGAAGTCAGAAGTGGACTCATTGGTGAGGGAAACAGCTGATTGGCAGTAAACGCAGGGGTGACAGGGCCTAGCAGTTTACTTCTCACCCTAGATGAACAAAGTAGGGGTTGGTCCTTTAAGCACAATGCACAGTTAGCCTAAGTGTGTAATCAGTTTTGGACTGCAGAGGGCGCTGAATATGTGTAGGGAAACTTTTTGATAACTCTGTCACCGTTCCACCTTGTGCACATCCAGCACTTCCTCTGCCATAGCATGCACCCCTAGAAATGCAACCCATTCCATCCTCAGCCCAGTCCTACATAGGAACAGTAGAAAGCCCTGGAACATTCCACTACATTCAATGTAATGTAATATCCTTATATTACACTGTAAGTGGCGCATTATCCCTTATATCATACGCTAATAGTTCTGGGTCATTTGTTCTCCATTAATTGCTCCCCTGGCTGCGTCGGTACACTGATAATCTGTCTGTCATTTTCAAGCCAGTTACAATAGCGCAACATCACCACCAGGTGGCAATTTACCTGGCTGCATAGATTTACACATAACCTTCTTAATGTAACACTTTATGTGGAAATGTATGTCAATTTGACATACATTCCTTTGATGTCAAACCTTGGCACTCCAGATGTTTGGTAAACTGCATTTCCAGCATGCCTTGTTTGCAGAAGCAAGGTTCGACATCACTGCTTTAGACTATAAAAAACAGTATCACAATAAAACAGTGTTTTGTTATATAGCATTATAAGTCTATAAAGGGCATGTCCACCTTCAGATACCTTAAGATAATGTACTGCTCCTCCCCCACCTCAACCGCATTACTATTATTCACAGAAGTGCCCCGATCTTTACTTACCATGCCTCTCTCCTTCGCTGCACTGCCCCGCCCTCTGCTTGCATGGAAATGCAACAGGGGGCGGGACCGTCAGCTGCGTCTGTGATTGGCTGAGAGGCAGCCAATCACGACATGGCTGCTGGGAGTTCAGACCGTGAAGGAGAGAGCATGGTAAGTGAAGATCGGGGCACTTTCTGTGAATAATAGTAATGGGTTGGGGCTGGGGAAGGAGCAGTACATTTATAAAAGGGTTTTTATGGTAGGGGGAGGGAGACAAAATCGGGAGGGGGAGGAGGGGGAGAATTGCTGCAGTGCGCATGCCAAACTTCTTCCGGAGGAGAGACAGAGGCAGGAGTCTCTGCTATCCTCCTGCTGGCCATTTTTGGGACTTTGGGGGGGGGACTACAGGAGAACCATTTGGAGCTGGGATGTGAGGTTAAGATTTTATACACTACACAGTTTGGGTAGTGGTGAGTTCAATTATAGTTTGGGGGTGGACATGCCCTATATTCATTATTAGAATGTTTGGTCTTCTCAATCATTAGCATAAAAGAAAATGACCCTCTTCGCCATTATACTTTGGTGTCTACACGAAATCAGATTAAACAGCCTCTATTGACACTATAAATGGGTTATTTGTCCTTTAATTCTCTGCAGAGTTTTCCTGTTGGTAATTAACAACTTCTCATGATGGAAACTCATAGAAACTCAATGTGTGAAAAAAGGCGAAAGAAATGTCCCAATAATAGCAAACCATTTAGGGAATCGTTCCACAGAAATACATCATGCAGTGAGCCACCCACAAACATCTCTGGTGAAACTTGCTGCTTAAAGAAAACTATACTCAAAATGACGCATTTGAACCTATATTAAAAAAACTGTAAGCAACATTTCCGCGAGGTGTGTACGTTACTGTTTCACTCCATTACTTGTTTGCATAGGCCCATTATCCACCCTGCTCCGATTGAATCTGATTTCGTGTGACAACCAAAGTATAATGGCGAAGACGGGTCATTTTTTCTTTATGCTATGATGAGAAGACCAAACATTCTAACATGAATTATAGGCATGTCCACCCCCAAACTATAATTTAATATCTGTGAGCAGGGCCACATCTACCATTAGGCAGAGTGAGACATCTGTCTCAGGCGGCACCTCTGCACTGAAGAAGAAAGGCGACAAACAGGCAGTAGTAAAAAAAATACCTAAACTGGCAAACGTGCACGAGAAGCACATGACTCCATCGCCCACTACTCCATACCGGTACCTTGAAGTTGGCTTCAACTTCACTTTAACATTTTATATGGTTAGGTAGCTTTAGTTTGGTTTAGGCTAGGTAAGTCTAGTTATGCTAGTTAGGGGCTTGGCATGGTGGAAGGCTTACAAATCTTTTGTCTAAAATCTTTTATACTACAGAAGTATGGCATTTCTAATGTATGTAACAGTTGAACCAACATATATAGCACAGGCTATAAAAAGTTATTTTGATCAACAAAACCTTAAAGGAGCAATATGTAGTGGCAACACAAGCTGTGGAGAGATAAGGATGTAATATCTGTTTCTAGTAATTTATATTATTGCTAATTGACGTCTGAGGAACTGTTTAAATACGTAATAGGGAGTTCAAATTGAAAATTTTACCCACACCCACCAGCGAAGCCATGGCCATTGGCAAAACCATGCCCATGGATAAAGCCAACACCCACTTTAACACGGCGTGCACAATGGGAGGGCATTCAAAAGTTGGCTCAGGCAGCAAAATCCCTAGAAGTGCCCCTGTCTGTGAGGGGCAAGCATGCTCAGTAATCACTATGAGCCACACGTGGAGAGGAAATTACCCACATACAATTCACTACCGACTGTCGCCCTTTCAGTTACAGCAAAACTGCACACAGCAGAATATTTATGTAAAATTCATGTCATAATGAATATCTCTAATAAAATAGGGTCAGATCAACAACAATGGTACAGTGGATAGTTGGGAAGATGATAATTGCAATTCCCTGGAATCCAGACTATTATTGCAGTAACTGTGCTGCCTTCTACTGAAACCATGGTAATATACTGGGTTATTAAACACTATGGGGCCTCGGTGTTTTTATATTATGGGCAAATACATACAAATCTCGCCCGGTATTTGCACTTATGACACAGATGTAATGTCAGTCATATAATACTGCATGGATCTGATTTTAATGACACATGGTATTGTACAGTGTGCTTAATAAAATATGTATGGTATCCTGCACTTTATGACATAGATAATACTTTAACACGCGGGCCTAATATAATACGGTATGGTATCTGCACTTATGACATAGAATAATACTTTACAGCGGGCTATAATATAATACGTATGGTATCTGCACTTTATGACATAGATAATACTTTACAGCGGGCCATATATATACCTGTATGGTATTGCACTTATACATAGATAATACTTTACAGCGGGCCATAATTATCATACGATGGTATCCTCACTTTATGACATAGATAATACTTTCCAGCGGGCATATATAATACTGTATGGTATCTGCACTTTATGACATAGATAATCTTTACGCGGGCCATAATATAATACGTATGGTCTCGCACCTTTATGACAGATAAACTTTACAGCGGGCCATAATTATACTGTATGGATCTGCACTTTATGACATAGATAATACTTTACAGCGGGCCATAATAATATACTGTATGGATCTGCAACTTTATGACATAGATAATACTTTACAGCGGGCCATAATATAACTGTATGGTATCGCACTTTATGACATAGATAATACTTTACACAGCGGGCCATATATAATACTGTATGGTATCTGCACTTTATGACAGATAATACTTACAGCAGCCATAATAAAATACTGTATGGTACTTGCACTTATGACATAGATGGTACTTCAGCAGGCCATAATATAATATGTATGGTATCTGCACTTTATGACATAGATAATTTCAAGCGGCCCATAATAATACTGTATGGTATCTGCACTTTATGACATAGATAATACTTTACAGCGGGCCAAATATAATACTGTATGGGTATCTGCACTTTAGACTAGATAATATTTACAGCGGGCCATAATAATACTGTATGGTATCTGCACTTTATACATAGATAATACTTTACAGCGGGCCCATAATATAATACTGTATGTATCTGACTTTAATGACATAGATGGTACTTCACAGCGGGCCATAATAAAATACTGCACGGTACCTCCCAATTTAGCTCATAATTGGCACTGCGCTGCACCAATTTCACAAAAGACACCAGTGAAACCCAGCGCAATGTATTTAATAAAGGATTTGCACCACTTTTAACTCCACAATGTAAGACAGCTAATGGCTTAAAGTGGCGCTGGGGTAAAATCCCTTTTGATTTACCACCAGTGCAAATCCAGTATTAATACCGAAACCATATTTGTCCGACAAATTGCGGCTCTGGGTAAATGAGGCCCTACAACTCTAACATCACTTACAGCAAATGATAGCCTGCTGGGAGTTGTAGTTTGCACAAGATGGGCATCCCTGCTGTGAAACTAAATTCCATACTTTATTCTAAATACATAAACCATACATTGGGATTTACGTATATTTATTATTGTGCTTTTATTGTAAACATTTGTAACTGTGTGTGTGTTGTTTGTGTAATTGTATAGTATGTATGTATGTATAGTTTATTTATATAGCGCCACGTGGGGACAGTAAGGAAATACAATAATGTCATTCAAGGGGGATAAATACATAGATTGTACAGGTAAAATAATAAATAAATTATATAAATAAGTGCTAGAGCTTAGCCACAAGAGGAAAGGAGGTGGGGGTTTGTGTTGTGTAGTTGTGTGTGTGTTTGTGTCAGAGAGTGTAGCCTCGGACCCAGGTGCGTTGTCATACACAAAATGACAGCTGGGGTTTGATCACATGACCTGTAACCCTGGAAAGTTCATGAGTTGAGGTTTGGACCATTATAGTCAATGGAATGTCCAGAGATAAATGTTTCCATAGATTCCTTAGCTAGAAGATGCACAGAGCAGGATTATCCACAAGGCACCTGCCTAGGGCCCAGGAAACCTCTGGGGGCCCAGATTTAGAAGCAGTAACAATATTATAGTCTATCATATAATGTAGCAAAAAAGGGGCCCTAAATGATGGCCCTGCCTAGGGCCCCACACAATCTTAATCCATCTTTGCACACTTCTATGTTCCCGCTCCTCTGTACTGGATTTCTTTCTTATAATTGGCCCATTAAATCACAAAGTATTGTTTATTTACATGACCACAGCTTTAATAAATATGGTCATAAATTATATTGAAATATAGCTTTGTCAGCCTTTCTCTGTGTAATCCCTTTCTGCCTCTAACTGTTCCTCCTAGAGGTTTCGGGCATGTGCCATTCCCCACCTAACTTCAATCGTGGTGCACTTGACAATGCAAATGTTCTCAAGGCACACCTTATAATTCCTCATATTATGCCACTTTGCAGTGTATATTGTATTCAAATCAATAGAGTAGTGTTAGGTTAAACACTTGGAACACGCTGGCACCTGGGGCTGCTCAACGATCATGGCAGCACGATTTGTGGAGGGTACTTCAGGGAAGGATGCAGAGCACGATCCCAACATTACAACAAGATTAAAGGGAGGTAGAAGACTCTGATGAATTCTCAGAATTCTGATGAAGTGTCCCTGCTGACATGAAACACGTCAGGTGAATTAAGTACCAGGTCTGCCTGTTTTTTTTATGCCAATGTACAATAAAGTTAGATTTTTAGTGCTAAAAAGCCCGCTGGTGTAAATGTCTGTTACAAAACTTTCTTCTCCTCCTCTGCCAGTCAAACAAACTTGAAATGTTCCTGTTGCTAGGATACAGCCTACTAATCAAGCGATCAAGGATGGTTGGAGGAGTGTTTCTTTCTCGCATGCTAGCTTTGAATGACAGTTGAGCAGACAGAATTGTTACGCCCCTTCACAGCATATTCAATCATAATTGAAGGCTAATTGAAGGCAGAGAGAGGCTTGAAATCAGGAAAAAATTTATGTGGGAGGGGCTGCCTACCTTTCTCTTTTTAAACAATTTTTAAAAAAAATGCATTGAGACATACAGTTATCCTTTAAAATCATCTAAAAATGTTATATACAATACATAACATGCTATCACCAGCAATCAATAATATAGTTAATTAAATTTGGCCAGGTTAAGGCACATTTACCACAAGTTTCTTAGTAGGAGTAGCCAATCAGTCCATTAATTCATTGATAGGAATGTACACAAACATATATGCCTATGCATTTCAATAGTTTTGTGGAATCCCAACAGGTAAGTGAGAGGTGCACCCCCTGAGGAAGGGGGTTGGACCCCCGAACGTTCTGTACCTGGCTTGTATGTTGAACACTTAAAGGGTATGTCCACCTAAAACAAAATTTGCTATATGATTGCCCCTGTCCCCCCAGCCCCAACCGCTATATTTATATTTTTTAGAAAGCTCCCCAAACTTTAACTTACCCTCCCCCTCTTTCCTCTGCTGCCGCGCTCCCGGCCCTCTCTTGCGAGAAAATGCAAGCAGAGGGCGGACCGGCAGTCGCGTCTGTCATTGGCTGAGCGGAGCAGCCATCACGAACGCGGCTGCGCGTTTTCATTTCGGTGGGGAAAGAGGGAGTAGTAAAGTTTGGGGAGCTTTCTAAGCATATAAATATAGCGGTTGGGGCTGGGGGGACAGGGGAATCTATAGCTAAAGGGATTTTACACTAGGGGGAGGGATCCTTAAGGGAGGGAGAGGGAGGGGGGGGGAGAAGGCTGCATATACGCATGCCAAACTTCTCGGAGCCAGTAGGAGCAGAGTAATAGGACTCTGCTATCCTCCTGGTGGGCATTTTTGGATCTTTGGGGGGGACTACAGGGAGAACCATATGGAGCTGGATGTGAGGTAAGGATTAAACTACACTACATGAGGGGCCAGTAGTTGGGTGTCATATAGTTTGGGGGGGTGACATGCCCTTTAATAAATGGAATTTTATTCTTACTCTTATCGCAACTTGATATGCCTATGCAGCCTTTAGGTACAGTGCAGTATGCATTACAGTTAGCAGAGTTAAGCAGAGCCTTATACTCATCTATCCCTATTTGAGGTGCAGCCCAGAGGTAAACAGAGCTCTCCTGAATGTTAGAAGCTGGTAAGAGACTGGTGACAGCAGCGGCAGACTCCCCTGACTGGTTCGCCCTACGGGCTTTCTTAGATATTTTTTATTCAAATGTGATTGATTAATGGTGTGATCATATGATTGCAAGCATTGAAATCTTACCAATCACAATTGGATTTGGTCATTCCGCAAACCTATATAAAGCTGCAAACCTCCGGGAGCTCAAAGTTCATTGCAGCTGATGGCAAGAAGAAAGAAGACTTTGGATCAAAAGTCAGCAACACGCGACGTTGATGTCACCACCACACGTTGTGTCACTGACGGCCACAGTGACATTGCCCAACGTTGGTGACATCAGCCGGAGTTGGTGTTGCCAACAAGAAGACACAAGACTTGAAAATGTCTTTTTAGGATCAAGGGGTCCTGTTTCAAGCTGCAGGACCCCCCACAAAGTCTCGTCCCCGTCCCTCTCAGTCTCATTCTCGTACCTCGTCTCGTCCCGATCTCTCTCGTCTCGTCATCGTCTCTTCGTCCCGTCTCGCTCGTCTCGTTGCTCTTCTCTCTGTCTCCCACTATCCCGTCCGGTCTGTCCTCGTATCGTCTCGTACCCGTCTCGTCACTAGTTCGTCTGTCCTCTGTCTTGTCTTATCTCGTCTCCCTCCCTACGTCCTCTATCTCGTCCTCTCTGGTCGTGCTGCCTCCCGCCCCTCTGTCCCCTCCCCCCCCCTCCTTCTCGCCCTCCCTTCAGCCCCCTCACCCCCGCCTGATCCGTCCATCCACTTTTTAATAGCTGCCTTTGGTGTGATCCTCAGGTGTTCTGCCCCATAACATATAGTTATGATTAAAAGAGGAACTCCGAAAAGAATTAATGCAATTCAAATATATTGCTAGAGAATGTATTTAACACACGTTTCGGAAGAGTCCTTTATTAAATGTCACTTGATAAAGGCTCTGTCCAAATATGTGTGTTAAATAATTTTTCTAGCAATATCTAATTGAATTGCGTTAAGTCCTTTCAGAGTGCCTCAACTATACATTCTTTGAAGGCAAAAAACCCCACCAAAGGGGAAAAAATTCCTTTCTGTCTCCAATCCAATCGGAAATTCCCTGGATCAACTCTACTTTATGTATCAATACCAGTAACTTTAACATTCCTTGTTTGCAGAAACTCATCCAGCTTTTTTTCTTCAAGTCTTAAGGGATGTCTGTGTGACATGTTCTGGGAAAATTTGCTTTCCCGAAATTAAAAGTCATTGTTAACCCGCACACTTTTCCTTTCGATAACTTAAACTTCATTATTTCATGGTCACTATTCCCTAAGCCTCTAGTTTCCTTTATCTATAATACGCTCCACGATGTTAGATACTGTATTGCCAGATTCAACAGAGCTCCTTTTCTAGAGGAACCACCTTTCTAGTCAACCACCTTTGCAGCAAATTCAGGAACTCATCGCCCTTTTCTGTGTTGGCAGTTCCACTACCCCAACAATGTCAGGTTAGTTTAAGTGCCCCATAATGAGCACACTCCCCAATATGCAGCCCTTGCCAACTGCATATGAAGCTGACTCACTTCCTCCCTGCTAGCATTTGGCGGCTTATAGCAGACACCAACAATGACATGGCATTATAGCGCAAAGGTTAACTCCGCTTAAAACAATAACCTACCCCCACCAGATTACCAAACCCCATAAAGAGACTGACACCAGACTTGGAACAAAAGCCACAGCATATTTATTATTCTTTATCAATAAGCTTAAGTGCATCACAAACATTATGACATTAAAACTTACCTTGTAAACATGAACATTTTAAACCTTATTTGCAACCTCATCATTCTGGTCCATAGAGCCTGCAACCTTGCCTATATTCCATCAACCCATGAGCCACTCCACTCCAACACCAGCTCAATGGGTGCCATATAATCCATCAACCCATCACCCGCTCCAACACCAGCTCAATGGGTGCCATATAATCCATCAACCCATCACCCGCTCCAACACCAGCTCAATGGGTTCCACCCTGTACCAAAACCAAAACTCGCCTCTCCCAGTGTCTCTCCCTGAGGCCCAATTGCAAATTAAACATGAGTGCAAGAGAATTGTTATGCACTTGCACTATCCCAAACCTGTGCCCTCCCTTTTTCCTCTATGGACCACCGTCACACAGGAGAGCTGTCAAGATATCCAAAGCGGGGATAAAAAAACATCTGAGAAACCATTGAACAAAAACTCTGCTGCCTGACTATTAGGATTCAATTTCAATTTAGGGTACTTATGTCCAGGAGGAAACCTGCCCTGCTTAAGACATTTGCTCCAGGAATGATATCCCCCGCACTCCTGCACTCATGATGAACCTGCAGGCCAAAGCGAATTTACACAAACCCTTCTTGAATGCCCAGCAAACACCTTTTTTATCCCGTGCTCCTTGTTGAACCCCCACAGGCTCCCCTTTGAAAGGGCACTTACTCTGGCTCTGCCTGCTAGGGCACATTAGTTTCAACCAAAGCCCGACATTCCTATGATGCCACCCTATAGAAGGCCTAACCGACATCCGCTGCTGAAAATGTGTTCGTCGTTCCTAACCAAGCTAAACCCCCATAAGTCCTGTGCGCCTCAAATATGGTGTCAAGATAGCAAAACAAGCCCGAACAACTATGCGGTTCCCTTTCTCCTTATACTAGCAAAAATCACAACCAATTGTGAAATGTCCAGGGAATATCTCCTCTCCTTATCCTGTTTCTTGCTTTTTTGCAATTTATTTCCATTGTTTATTTTACATAGGTTTGTAGATATTTAAATTTTTGTGTGTGATATGGCAGCAACATCACCAGGTCCCCTGAACTTCCTGCTTCCTGCTCTGAAACCATGTTAGTCAATCTTCCCTGTGTCTCCTCCTCCCCTTTGCAGCCCCCCTGGTCCCTCCCACTCATGGACCCCATGGTCCCTCCAGTTGCAGAGCCCCGTTGGCCCATTCTCTTACAGCCCCATGTGCCCCCCGTGGGGGTACATAAGCCCCGCCCACACGCGAATGTGCAAGCCCCGCCCACCCGCAGGTGCGCAAGCCCCACCCACCTGCAGGTGCACAAGCCCCGCCCACTCACGGGTGCCGTGGGCCACTCAGACCCCCCCCTACAGAAAACAGCCTTTTCAGGCAGAGTAAGAACTAGTGGGAAAGAAGGGCTGTAGATTCCCTTACGTTCTCTGTCAGGACACAGCAAAGAGGAGGAGGGACTTCCTGTCTTCCTCTCACACTGAGGGAGTCTGGGGCTGTGCTCGCCCGGTGGCACTGTGCAGGAGAAGCCTTAGGAATGTCACATGTCAGCCTCCCACCCATTAACTTTCTGGTCAGTCATTTCTTTATATCTGGCTGTGGAGCACGTAGAGAAGTGGTTGATGGCTCGTTTTTAAGGTAGGAAACTGACCTTTCATTCCAACTGTTTGGAAGCGGGTAATCCTGCACGCCAATCACAACCCGCTTCCCTGCTTAGTCCCACTCCTTTACACACAGCTAGGAGGCGTCAGGGGCTCCAGGCAAAGCAAAGACAAAGTAGAACTGCTGCCAGGCAGGAAACAACAATTACGCCTCACACACTGCAACTGGTGCAGGTTGAATTTCATCGTCCCCAATTCACAGCATAGGAGGAGGAGCCTGGCCCCTCTGTCGCTTCTGCTCCAGCATCAGCCAGAGGGAGGCCAAAGGGCAAAAAAGGATTTCCCCCTGGGGCGCAGAGAGTAGTTCACCCGGCTGTAGCGGTGGCTTCGGCTAGGGATATGGATATTGATGCACAGACTGCAAAGTCTGATGCCAGCACTGATAGAGGGGAATTGGAAATCATAAATGCCAGTGTGAGAGGGCTCACTCCCACGCGTCTTAGGGAATGTGAGGACAGTGGCATGGCAAGGGATAGGAGGCAAATCCATAGGGATGAGATAAAACGGCGACATGGGGAAAGAGGGGGAGATATTCTTTGTCAGAAGAAAGCAGTGAGGAGTCCCGCAGAGGGCACCACAGATTCAAGGTCTTGGGATAATAGCAGATTCTACAGGTCATGGTCTAGTGGTCAGAGATCAAGGGCTTCCAGATCATCCACTTCTGACAGGGGCAGAGCTTCCACAGTCACTGCACATAGGAGGGAGAGGCACAGAGAGATAACACAATAGGAAGGACAACTACAGCAGGTAGCAATCGAATTACAGGTGTCGGTGGGTCCCTATGTGGTGCAAGTTATACAAGATGGTGAGTACTCCTGTGCTGGGGCATAGGAAGCTGCAGGAGGAGGAAATGGCAAGGAGATGGTTCAGGGGCTGAAAGCATTAATGGGAAACCTCAATACCCTGCCATCTGGCTCTACAGTGAGCTCAGCACCAGAGGGGGGGGCTTGTCTGTGTGTTTACTGTTTAGTCAGCGGAAGCACTGAAGGAGTCAGCCCACTGGGGGTTCATTTGGCAGAAGATCTGAAAGCGAAAGTAAGGAAAAACAAGTTTATAGATATCTAGTACCCGATAACCACTGATATGGTGATGGTGGATAAGGAAATAGTAAAAATGAAAAAAGCTAAGAGGAAACCAAAGGTAGCAAAACCTTTTGGAAATTGTCTGCAAGCCTTCTGTGTGCTAATCAGGTCAATAGTCAGAAATTTCCCCAAAAGTGTTCCGATTTGTTTATCTGGTCATGATTTTGGGGATATACAGTAAGACTCAATATGCCGAGGAGTTCAGGAGAAGGTCAGACCATATATGGGATAGAATACAAAGGCAACACTCTTGGCTTAGGATTATGCTAGGATTACAGCGGGCTCTAGCAATTTTTTCCATTAGCACCAGAATAGCAAGCTCAGGCTCCTTTCACACAACAGTAGAGGGGGGGAGGGGGTTGGAAGGACCCTGTTGGTTGTTTAATTAGGGGCATTGCAAGTTTGGGGCAGCGTGCAGGTCCAAGCACGAGTGTTCCTTTTATCAAGGTGGTGGGCACTCCGCGTCAGTGTTTAAAGTGTTTTTAAAAATCCTGGCCTATTAAGAGAAGCATCAGAGGTAGGCCAGCTGACAATGGTGATCGTGGAGGCAATGGAGCCATGGTTAGAGGCCTATCCGTGGAATAAAGCGGCAGGGCTAATCAAGGATTGGTTTTAAAATTCCAGTTTTCACAGTTTCCCATGTTGACAGACAATCTAAATTGAGTTAGGGAGGCCCCTGATGTTGCAAGAGCAAAAATCAAAGGAGACGTGGAATTAGGTAGGATGGCCCTTTGACTGAGCTGTCTTTCGCTAATTTAAGGGTTTCCCATTTGGGACTTTTTGGGACTATAATTTCCCCCACTATTGGCCCCAATCTGTAGTGCATAAAAATCCATACCTTATACCCCTGCTCCAAATGGTTCTCCTGGAAAGTCTACCCAAAATCCAGAAAACTGTCCACCAGAAGCCTGGCCACCAGGGAAATTGTTTCCGCCTCTGAGCTGTCCTCTCAGAGGTGGTTCAGGGCAAAACATGTGTCGGGGGTGCTTAACTGTGTGGCGAATGCTCTATCTTGTTTTCAGTGGGATAAATTCCATCGGTTTAGACCAGACGCATACAGAAGAGGAGCGGAGTGCCCGGATTTCTTATGCAGCTGGTCAGTGGCACCTTCTACCTGGGCAAGTCATGGTAAGGTATGGAGGGAATGGCTGCTCAGGGGAGTGATATTGACCATGTTTTTCAGTCCAGGTTAGAAGTGATGTTAGAATACCGATGATGTGATGTGACAGACTGTTTCCCCTCTTATCCCCTCTCCCCCTCTGGTACTCTTACAGTTTATCATAGATGGATCGGATCAGATATGGTGATTTTATTATGTGAAATAAAATTGATGTTTTATAATCTCCAACAAGCATGATGCCAAGCGTGATGAAGAGAATGTGCGCAAGCTAGGGTAATGGTGGTTGAACTGTGTTGTGCAATACATCAGGCCTGAATTGGTCATTAACTGAATTTTTCTTTTATAGGCATACAACACCCCTTGATTTGGTTGGTGGGGCATTCTTACTTGTTTTGGGTGACGCAGAGAGCGGAGGGGCGACTCTGGGGGGCATTATCTTGAATTTTAGACAGCATCAAGAGGAATCCAGGGGCTAGTGTGGTGGCAGGTTTTGCTGAAGGTTGTACAGGTTGTCAGCAGGGACGATCCAGGGATCCACGGTTATTGTTATTCATGCTTCTGGAATTTATTGTATTTAGTGAAGGCAGACCTGATTAGGTTTCAGGCTCTTTTCGGGTAGGTGGTTATGGTTTGGTTGGATGTCATTCCCAGGGTGCAGTGGCAAGGGGCTAGGGATCTAGGAGCAGTAGAGAAAGCCAGGAGGGTCTAGAATACGAGAATATCCAGGTTTGTGAGGTCTCAGGGAGGAGTAAGTAGTGAGACATTGTCAGTTAAAGTCGATAACAGGGCCCTAATGAGACATGATGGGGTGCATCTTAATGACATTGGACTGGATATTTTGCTCATCTAATTAGTATGCAACTAATCTACCATTTTTAGTACATGGTTGGAATGTGTCGATAAAAGCAGTGGCTTACCATTTCACAGCATTGGTTTTCTTCCCAGATGAGGTCTGCACCTTAAATGGGATAAAATGTGCCAAATTAGGAATGCTAATAAGGCACCTATATTACAGCCTATTGCTGCCACTTAAGGCTCATACACATGTACGACTTTGGCACCAACCATGACGCACACCCACGCCGAACAGCCATTTCGGGCGATAATCGCACGTGTGTATGCGTTCGGTCGGGGGTTGTTTGTTGATCCACCATGGCTGAATGCATAGACTGGTACGATTATCAGGCAAAACAGCCATTCGTTGTGCGCGTGAACAGGCTCGAAGGCCTTGGGTCATGCCCAAATCATACATGTGTACGAGCCTAAAGATATGTCATGTAAAGGATGGCAAAATGGTCATTGGTCTCTTACTGGTCTATTTCTTCAGGAAAAATAACCAAATACTGTAATTATATCAGGGACTCACCTCCCAAAAGTTTTTCTTGACAAATGTTGCTTGATTGTGCGAAATCCCCAGCAATAATGCCTTGGTTTTGGCCCAGGTTATCAGTATTGGGTTTAACTCATAGCCTGTGCACTGAAAACCAAGAGGTGCTGCACCAAAGACCTGTAGGTTAAACAATAAGAATGTAAACCAGATGGAAGAACATGTAGATAGCATAGGAACTACAATGTTTAGACAATTCATAAGGGAACCCCTAAAATGAACTAGTTATACTTTCTACTTTCCTTTTTTCAACAGATATATATTTCACATTTTTCTTAGCACACACTGACTAACAGTAGGGACTGGGAGGGAAGGATAGGTCCCACCTATACATTTGCATGTGCTTTTTATCCGTTTTGCATTTGATTTTGCATTGCTTTTGCATTTGTGTCTGATTGTCCGTGTTTCCAGGAATGGGAGTAGGGAGGGGGAGATGTGTAAGCAGAGCAGTGCCCACAGTGAGGCTGCACAGAACTTTTAAGTGTCGCAGACACTACAAGAAGGCAGTGAGTATTGGAGGGTGCGGGGAATTAGGAGCACTCAAACATTAATAATTTAGTGACAAAGCAAGCACAGATAAACATGTGAGTACCATCATTTTACTTCTCTCAAATTGTAGTTTCAGATAATGTAAAGTTGCGTGAGTGAGTATAGTGACCCTTTACATCAGTATGCTCGAAAGATCTGCCTGTGTGTATTTGAAGAAAGCCAGTTGGCAAAAAAACAGATAAAGTGGGAACAGAGATGAAGGCAGAATTATGGACTGAACTGATCGACCAACATTATATGGATTACAGTTGTTATATAATGACTAATGTACCTCCTATTATATAATAAAAGGATATTTAAGTCACTAAGTAATTCCACGACCATATAAAAATAGAAGGCCACAGGCCCCTAAGGGTGATTTTATATTAATAAAATTTATAACAGGAGGCACATTATTTACTATAATACACACGTTTCAGTGATTCAAATGATGTTGATGACATAGCTAAGCACAGATAAATTAAATGATAGATAAGGATCATTTATAAGCATTTCATTTAAAGTATGTCCAAGGCTCTTACTGTATTATAATACTAAAATGAGAAATATACATATAAATATTAAGATTAATGCTGGCCATACACTAGGCAGACATTAGATTGATTAGACTAATCTACCAAATATCGAAAGACTGCATTTTACTATCAGCAGTTTTCACCTTCTGACTTCCCTGCCACGTTCCCGTCCGATAAAAAAATACTTGCAGAAAGCTGATCCTCTGGTTAACGTCACAAATGTGATGTGTACATCACCACAAAAAAGCACAAATTCATAAACATGTCACGATAAAGATAAGATACAAACTAGAAGTCACTACTCACTGTGTATTTTGTTCCCTGTGCATTGCTATAATGAGCAAGAAACTAAAATACCCTATAAAATGTGTTTGGTTTGGACAACATAGGACAACCATTCATAGATTCATGCACAGGCACAAACATTCAGACATGTGCACACAGACACAACCAACCGCATGCACACAGTGGTACAACTATTCAGACACATGCACACACAAGCCTAACCATTCAGATACTGTACATGCAAACACAGGCACAACTATTCAGACACATGCACGCACAGGCACAATTAGATGCATATATGCACAGGCACAGATACATGTACACACAGGCAACTATGCACACACAGGCACAAACATTTAGACACATGCACAGCTATCTAGACACTTCAGGTTGTTAGCTGGAAGTCTCAAACAGAAAGTGAAGAAGCGCAAGTTTGACAGTTTCCTGCA
The DNA here is from genome assembly GCA_019447015.1 of Hymenochirus boettgeri. NCBI lineage: Eukaryota > Metazoa > Chordata > Amphibia > Anura > Pipidae > Hymenochirus > Hymenochirus boettgeri. Next base: position 369,342,340 of record CM033469.1, on the reverse strand, counting down.
CTGCACCTTCAAAAGGAGAGCTGGTAGGACCACTCGCGCCTACCTCCCAAAACATTTATTATCATTGTGTACTCATTCTGTAAGCCCCTAACTGACTGTGTTCCATCAGTAAAGAACCTCCCCCTTCTTCATTAAAATACTGTATGTTCTCCAATGTCAGGCATGGGAGACTTACCTTTAAAGGGTATGTGTAATGCCAAATGCATTTTTAAAGCACTTACAATGATAGGTTAATGTTCCGGATCGTTAGAGCAGGTAATAATGCCTTCTATGCTTATATAGGTGCAAACTGTTAAACCTGCGCTTATGCACTTTTGAGAGTTCCTGTCAGTGTCCCTGTGCTTGTGAAGGTTTTCATTGTCCCCCACAAGCCCAAAGTCATGTATGTGTGAGATAAAGTAATAAGATTGTAAGCTCTTCAGGGCAGGGCCTGATGTAAATGGATTAATAATTTTTAAGGGCTGTATAATATGAAGCGATGTTTAAGAAACAAAACACATACATACACCATTGTAGCCGTCAATAAGAATTGCAGATCACATGGTACATGTCTTTTGTCTGAGCAAAAATGTGCTTTCTAGTCCTACAGTTCAATATTTATAGAATAACGTGTACAGTGGTGAAGTCCTGGGTTCCAATTCTCCCTTAGACTCATCTGCAAGGAGTTTGTATCTTCTCCCTGCGTGTGGGTTACCTCCAAGCTCTTAAGTTTCCCTCACAATCATAAAAAAAACCTACTGCTAGGTTGTGTGTGTGAGATAAAGTGATTTGATTGTAAGCTCTTAAGGTTCTTACACACGTAAGATTTTCCTCAGACCTCCGAGCCCCCTGACAGAACGCATACTCACACACAACTATCGCCCAAAGCGGGTGTTTGTTGTGAGTGGGGTTTGGTCGGGGCTCGGAGGTCTATGGAAAATCTTACGTGTATACGAATCTTTAGGGACAGGGAATAATGTAAATGGATTATAGAAATGTGAAGAGATTAAATACATACATAGAACTATTGTAGTTTATTAATCAGAGATAAAGATCGAATAGTACACTTCTTGTGTCCGTGCCAAATGTCCTTCCTACAGTGCAATTTTGTCACAGTAGAATAATAATAGCTTGTATAGAATAGCCAATGTAACTTTTATAATGAAATTAAAACCATTTTACTGTACATCTGTGTCTGTATATATGTACAATAAAGCAATGTGGGGCTGCAGCAGAGATGTCTGGTCTTAGTTAGTGCCCCCTTAAAGTTCTTAAATGACCGACTTCCTTTAACCTTTTCATTGAAAAAACAATGAGCATCTATCTTAAAGGGGAAGTTCAGTGCAAATACATGTACTTTTCAAAAAAAAGAGCAGTATTTTTTCATCCCAATGACCTTAATCTGCCAATTCAGCATTTTGTCTTTGTATAAATAAATGCAACCGAAATACTGACTTCCTGTTTGCAGGACCCCTAATAGAGACCATTATGGTCTTGCCCTTGACCCAGTGCCTGGGTTGATCAGTTGCTCAGTAGAGATCTGAGCATCTTTGACCCATCCAACAGCCAATCAGTAGAAATTACTGTTAGGAACATTCCAAGGGTGTGGTGCAACCTAAAATGGCAGCTCACTAATGTTAACAACAGGGAACAGCAAAGGGTATGAAATCAACTGATTTTTCAAAATTGGAGAGAATATGTAGAATAACTAAGAAGGCATTACACAAACTAACAATTTAACAAATATTGATAATTTCCACTGAACTGTCCCTTTAAATGGTCACTATACTCACCGAAACAACTTTACATTTAGTGAAACTACAATTTGAGACAAGTAAAATGATGGTACTCACATGTTTATCTGTGCTTGCTTTGTCATTAAATTATTAATGTTTAGTGACTACTCTTAATTCCCCCCACCCTCCATTACTCACTGCCTTCTTTTAGTGTCTGCTACACTTATGTGTTCTGCACAGCCTCACCATGGACACTGCTCTGCTTACACATCTCTTCCCCCACCCTGCTGTCTTTTCTCTGCTGATTCTCTTAAACTTTCAGAAAGTGTGCTGGCAGGCAGGCACAGAGATCAAGCATGGGTTACATATTATAATTTCTGCTTCTGGAGTGACAGGTCTTTCCCTGTAAATGCTGTGATTAAAATTATGATTTCTCAGAATCTACTGCTCAGATTTAAAATCTGAAAAAAAGTTTTGGAGAAGTGAAATATTGCTGTATCTAGGTACTATTTTTGAAAATTCGACTTTTTAGAGTAAAGAAACCCCTTAAGACTGGTACACTTTATGCAATATTTCGGTCCAATCAACCGATAATCGGTGTATCGGTCGATCTGGCCGAAATAATCGCATGGTTTTCGGCCGAACAATGTCGAATCCACCAAGGACCACATGCTTGGTCACAGTAAACTGTCGGCCACGGCCACTATTGCTGCGATCGACAGCCCTTCCTCCTGACCAACTAGTCGGAAGAGCCGAACGGACGGTCAGGAGGAAAAGTGCCATGGTGTGTACCATGCTTAACTGTTAGAATACAGACACTGTTGTCTCTCTTAAGTTGACTATACACTGTACTTCACTGTCAGACATTCTCACGACACCTGAAGAAGAACAGCCTGACCCATTCTTTTTTTGCGATTGAGTTGCGGGAACGTTGCAAGAACATCAGAAGGTAAGCACCGCTGTGAGTAGTGCAGTAGTCAGACAGATAGATTAGACATTTGTGTAGGGTATGGCCAGAATTATCCTTTGCATGAAGATTTAACCATACAAAAAAAAAAATAACCCCACACTATCTGTATTGTGCTTGATTAACACAAGTTACTGATTGCAACACTGAGATACCCTTTATTCATATCATGTTCCTCCTCAAATGCATTTTATACAGAGGAACCTGAGGTGATAGAAAGCAGGAGGAGCCCAGTCAATAGTATACATTTGGTCTACCATAGGTCTTACCAATCTGCCATCTCCGGACCCAAGGTCAACCAACTTTCCTTTTCTTCCTCTCAAGAGGTTTATTACATTATCAGTCTGTGTTGTACTTGATGGCAAATATGGCACCTGTATTATAAATATAATACAAAAAAAAGCTACATCTGTATGTATATATGATAAAATAATCACAGCTGGTAATAGGTGATATTTAAATATAGTGCATGGAATACCAGCTACAAAATAGCAAACAAACAGTAAATCATATTTATCACTCTCATACTGTGTAAGTCTTGTTAGATACCTTTAGCCTCCATGGAACTTTCCGGAATCCTGGAAAGACAAACATGGCCCATAAACCATACACACTCGCTGTAATGCCAGATACCAGCCATGATAGTCGATGGTTAGATTTGTCATCGTAAAGGAACTTTGTGGTTTTATTGAGTAAAATCATATCAATATTATCTTCCATTTAATGAATCTTTTAAAAAGAAAACAAGAGAAAGGAGGCATTTAACACGAGTGCTGGTTGGATTCTAACTGCAAGTTTTTCTAAGCAGGATAATGACACAGGAAACAAGTGAAAACAGATAGGCCATTTATCCTTTTTCCCTCCCACTAGTAACCTGCAGAGATGGACACTGTTTTAGGTATAGATTTTAGTTCTGGGAATGGATATACATGCAACAATCCCAGGATGTACTTTAACAGGATAGTCTGATATCGTAATATTATTGGATCGTGTATGGGAGATCCTATGTCCACTACTTTTGTCCCACTACTGAACTTGTTGAAAACGTTTTATTGGACCAACACAAATTGCACAATATTGTGATTGTATGATCAGTATTGTTGCATGTATGGACCCCTTATGTAGTAGGCAGATGATGGACAGGTCAATGTGAGGGAGAGGAATTAGCTATGGAAAGTTAGCAGCAAAGTCTGTCAGATCCCACTGGGATATAGGTAGGGACAATGTGGTGTTTATGGGGGCAATGCTGCCCAAGTAGAGGCACCACTATGAAGTATATGGAATCCTGATGACCATGGCAACTGCCTCAAGTCACCTCGTGGCAGACGCATCCCTGGACAAAGGCTCCTGATAACATCTAGTTAGGCTCCTAGTATGAGAGCTTTCACCTGACTATGCCATCATATAAAGCAAATATTTAAGCATTTTGAAGGCAATAGGTGTGCTCACCGGGGCTACATTTAAACAGATTATACAAGCACGTACCTGAGAATCATAACACAAAATACATTTTGGCATATAATTTAATAAGTTATTGGCCCGCAACCCCAAGTGCTATTTTTACCAGCTTATTACATGCATTTGTAATGAGATATTTAAGGATAATTGTTATCCCCATTCTGGCAGAGTAAGCTGTCTCCTCCCTCCATGCAGTCAATCAAAGCTGCGACTGCCGACATCATAACCATGATTGGCTGCTGTTTACTGCTCTGTTTCCTGCTCTGCACATGCTCAAGCTAATTAAAAGTTCATTGTGCAGAAGACGTATGCAGATACCTTTGTCAGAATTGAAGAGAACTTATCATTAAATATCTAGCTACAAATTCATGTAATAAACTGAGTCACCAGTTTTGTGTTTAAATGGTGGACATGCCCTTTAACAAACACAAAATGTTTCCGTCTATGCAGCCAATTAATTAATGGAAAGATGTGGAAGGAGCATGTTGATGTTAGATCATAAACACGGCCTTCAGGCCAACATATTTCTAGTTTATAATACCGGTATATCTTAAGCCATGCTGGGAGAATTTCCCCATGACCTCTAAATCCTGCTTTGCCAGGAAAATCAGTATTGTAGAAAGCTCATTAAACCAAAGGCTATTGACTGGAGAAACTTTTGAATAATGTAATGCTCTTGGTCTCTTGGTCCGCCTTCTCTTCTGTGCCATCACAAAAAAAAACAAAAAAAAAACCCAGCTAATGCACAGGGCTTGTTTAGGGTTACACTTTGGGCAGAATGCTACCAAAATCACAGTATTGTGTAGATTTGTTCCTACAACTTAGTAGCATCTACTTTTTTTCGACACAAAATAATGAAATAAACTATGTTCATCCAAACACAAAATATCAATGTGTACATTGCATATTCTCAGATTTAAAGGGTTTCTCCACTTAAAATAAATGTCCTCTGTGGTCAAGCAGGGTAACTAACTCTTGGGGAAGGGGGTGTTACTGGCCCTTTAATTACGCTAACTGTCCGTTAAATGTTTGCAAGGGGTTGCTAGTGCGGTCATAATTACAGCAAACTGACTCTACTGTAGGTTAACACCCAGGGAGAAAGGGGGAAGTTAAACCTGTCATGAAGCTGTCACCTGGGGCGTAACTACCTGGGTAACATAAAAGAAAAAGTCCCAGAAAACCACTGTGGATGAAACATGGATAGGGGCCCATCATAGTTTTGCTGGGCAAGGGGGGGCAAGTGATGCCTCTGGCTGTCCCATTACAGGCAATGACACACCTCTGACTACTGGGGGGGGGGGGGGACATATATTTACCCTAAGGCTGCCATTGCTGCTGACACAAATAGGAAAGGGGGTTGATCCAGACAAAGCTGGGTGTCGTCTTCTCCCAATTCCAGTTGCAGGTTGCAGAATGGGCCGCGTGTACGAAGTTTACATTGCCGCCTTCTCATGTTTATAAGCCCTTCATTTCCCCAGGCATGAATATAGACATGCAAATTACATAGAGTTAGTGCAATCATTGCAATCAGCCTATTGCTATTCGTGCCAATGACTCCCAATACTGTACATTGCCCTTGGTAATGATTTGTTTTCCCCACTGTGACCGTCTCCATCTCCATACAGCAAGTACACTGAAACCAATGCAGCCCGCACCACCCCATTGAAAATTCCCAACATGCATTTCAGGCTGAGTTTATATTCTCACTTATTGGGAAGGGTGGCAGCCATGTTCCTGCTCCTTTAGGTAAAGGTGTCCCTCACCAGAAATCACAGCCCCTGGCAATGAACATTTCCCCCATTCTCTGTCCAGCTCATTTCATCATTAACAAACTGTCCTGTCCCTATATAGCACATTCCCCCATGTCTTACTCCTAGTTCTTCTCCTCCTTCCCCCCTCCTCACATGTCTCGGAGGCATTCCTCAACCTTCAGACCCTTGTGTGGTTTGAAGGGGTAGGCGAGGCAAAGTCTACTTTGTATAGAGGAATACTGGGAAATGTAGTTCTCTGCCGCCTTCATAATAGTCACAGAACAAAGAAAAGGAACTACATCTCCCAAGCATACTAGTTTTGAACCAATGAGGCTGTTTTGTTTCTGTTTTAATTGGCAGGGCTGCACTATTTACAAAGTGATTACAGTATAACTGCAGTCATTCAGGCTATAAGGCCTCGTACACACGTACGACCTTTGCACAGACAAATGACCACAGCGCATACGGGTGACGAACGGGTGTTTCGGACGATAATCACTTGTGTGTATGCGTTCTGTTGCATGTAGTTTGTTGATCCGTCATGGCACGATAATCGTCCGAAACAGCCGTGCATACATACATTGTGTGTGGGTCTTTAGGGCTAAGCTACAAATGCATTTGTGCATGCGTTTTTCCCCAAACATTGCAATCGTGGCAACGGGTGTAATGAGATTTGCGTTCTGCATTTTTTTCCCACAATCGCACGCCTTTTCCTATCTGTAAAGAAAAGACGCATGCGCAAACGCATCAAAATCGCATGCGATTCCGTGAGCTCTTTGCGGCACAGTGTGGCCGTGCCCTCGGTGTCTGTCTGCCTGTCTCCGCCTACCAAAGTGTGCATTCTGACAAATTATATCCCTCTATGGTGTCTTAGGTTACACTGAAAGTTCCATGAACAGTCACAACTAATGTTACTGATTACATTTCCAAAATAACTACTACTACTTTGTTAGTGGGCAAGCTGTGCATACATAACAAGGTTTGGTTAACTCTTTACAAAATGATTAACCCTTGTTATACTGGATTCAACACTAATTCTCCACACACACAATATTTACATAGTGTAAATTATTAGTGGGCAACAATTTTAACTGTGTTAACAATAATTAGTCTGCACTGTGCTTTCATTCTATTGGCTAATGCAAATACACATCCAGTTAGCAGAACAGAAACTTTTGCAAAGGGACAGTTTTAGGGCTAGGCCACACTAGCGTGTTTTTTATGCATTTGTGCATGCGTTTTTTCCGATCATTGCAATCATGGCAACGCACCAAAAACGCACGTTTTCAGGTGCAATTGCGATTCGGGTTCTGCATTTTTGTGTGCAATTGCATGCGTTTTTCTATTTCTAATGAAAAATGCATCACAATCACACACAAAATCACATGCGCAGTGTGACCGTGCCCTAAGCTTTGGTGCAGATTGTAACCTGGTCTCCCAACATCTAGGACCTCTGGGCAAGCAATTATCACTAAAAGCTACCATTGTCAAGGGCCGCACAATTTGTAGCTGCAGAACTATAACTCCCCTATCTTGTTATCTAATGGTAAATCCAGGCCTGACTTTAGTTCTTCAATCCTGAATGTGCGACTGCTACAGATTATTATAAAAGTCATATCTATAATGTGGTTTAGCTGTGAACCGAGCAGCTAGCTATTAAATTATTACTTGAACTAAAAAAAAGCATTTAATATATTAGAATTTATTGACAAAATCAATTCTGCTTAGCAGATAGTCACATTTGCAGCTTCAGCCAATTTTAATGTTCTTCCTTAATGGATTTATCAGATTGATTATGGTGAATAGTGCTTACACTGTACAGTAACTCCCTTTATAAAATATTTTCTCTGTTCCAGTCTACAGAGCTGGAATTGTCTTAACCAAGGTTTTCCCTACTGGAGCGGGTCCACGGGTAAGTGTCTCCTCCTCTCCTGTAAGATTTAGGGCACGCCCACACTGCAATGCAAACGCAATCGCACACGGAATCACATGCGGTTTCATGTGCGATTTCGTTGCGTTTGCGCATGCAATTGCGATTTAAAATGCGGAACACAAATCGCAATGCACACGAAAATGCACGTTTTTAGCGCGTTGTCGTGTTTTTAATGATATGAAAAAACGCAAGCGCAAACGCAAAAAAACGCAGCAATGTGGCCTAGCCCTTACTGAAGAACGGGAGGTTAGAGATTTACCTCCTGCATTTACCTTCTGTTCTTCAGTAAATCAGTTAGAAACAAACTTACATTTTTGCTGGACATACCCTTTAATGGCATCTTCAATTAATCTATTTTCTCTATATGCAAATTGCATAGGATCAAAGACATTACAGTAATTGACTTTAAAAACAATAATACCAACAACTCAAATACTTTCATAACAACCGGCGTTAGATCAATTGGCTTATACCGTAATCATCAAGTTTTAAAACAATTCGGAACCACACATTGTGAAAGAGATAGATTGAAAATGTCTATAAAAATAGATGCCACCTGTCCAGAATAATACTTTTCAGTAGCTGAAGAGATCCCATCAGGACCTAGCACCTTAGTATGATCCTGTAGTGAAAACAACCTCTTAAAGGGGAACTGTGGTCTCCAAACAAGTTAAGTTTAAATGAAAGGTCAGTTTCCTACCTTTAAAACAAGCCACCTCTCTACGTGCTCCACAGCCCAAGATATATAGAAATGACTGACCAGAAAGTTAATGGGTGGGAGGCTGACTTGTAACATTCCTGAGGCTTCTCCTGCACAGTGCCGCCGGCAAGCACAGCCTCAGACTCCCTCAGTGTGTGAGAGAGACAGGAAGTCCCTCCTCCTCTCTGCTATGTGAAGTCCTGACAGAGAAGGTGGGGGGGGTTCTGAGTAACCCACGGCACCCGTGAATGGGCGGGGCTTAGACACCCGTGAGTGGGCGGGGCATAGACAACCGTGAGTGGGCGCATGGGGCTGTAAGATAATGGGTCATGGGGGGCCTGCAACTGGAGGGACCATGGGGTCCATGAGTGGGAGGGGCCAGGGGGACTGCAAAGGGGAGGAGCAGGACAGATTGACTGACAGATTCAGAGCAGGAAGTGCAGGGGACCTGGTGATGCTGCTGCCATATCACACACAAAAATGTAAATATCTTCAAAACTATGCAAAATAAACAATGGAAATAAATTGCAAAAATTCCTATCAATTTACCTAAAGTCATTTTTGGAGCACAGTTCTCCTTTAACCTCATCTTCTTTTACTAAGAAAGAGGAAGAAGAATGATGAAACTGAGGATAAGCATACTTACCAAATCATGTAAAGATTTCGTTTAATTCATTTGGCAAAGATGGGTCTATACTAGCCATCGTCATAGACGTACCTTTCTTATAGTTAGTAATAATCTGCAGGCTATTCCACATAGCCTGTGGGTTATTCTCCTGGGCTTGTTTCTCCAGTTTTGTTTTATATTTAAACTTAGCATATTTAATTGCATTATTTAATTTATTTCTAGCCTGTCTATAGGCCCCTTTATCACTGCCTTGGATTTCCTAAGAATTCTTTGGATTTCCTGTTATTATAGATGACTACATTTTTTTTTAGTATTTAGTGGTATGAGTAACACATACTGGACAGTGGTGCATGCCTTGTTGTGTTGCCCATAGGTCATTAGTTAATATTTTCCCTACTTAAATGTCAGCATTTAAAGGACATCCCTGTTATTATTAATCATTCCTAAACTATAAGAATATATGGAATCAGAATATCCCAATATCGGAAGATTGGTATCGAGCCTGTATGAGCCCCTTAAGAATAAAATAATCCACTTTCCTGTCATTAAATAAGCTTTGAGAGACTGTGAAACTATTTCAATTGCACCTACACAGACATCACCAGCAGGTGGCTCAGAAACACCAGAATTAACCTTTGGCTACAATTACAGGTTTCTCCTTGTGATGAGCTTGGATGAGGATTTTGTGGTATTTATGAAGAAGTCACAGATTGGGAAAGCTATAAATAGAGACTGCAGACTGGGTTTACTGTGGGGAGTGGGAATTCTGGGTATTATGTACTCCAAATGGTTATTTTACTACAAAGCATTTGACCTAACTTTATAGTTACAGAATGTACTGAGACACTGAACCCTCTTTAGTACAAGTAGAGGGAATATGGTAGAACCATTCAGATATTTCAAGGGAATGATTATTAAGACTAGAGATGGACTAGAACTCGAACCCGAGTTCGAACGGACTCGGACTTCTCTAACTATCCCGGACCCGGATTTTTTATATTTTCTGGACTTTTGATAATTATCGAATGTTCGAACGAGGCGTGTGAATATGCGAGTAAAATGTCTATTATACCTATACGCGAGTAAATATCAAATATCGAATCCGTGAGTAAAATGTCTATTATACCTATACGCGAGTAAATATCGAATATGCGAGTAAAATGTCTATTATACCTATACGCGAGTAAATATCGAATATTGAATCTGCGAGTAAAATGTTTATTATACCTATACGCAAGTAAATATCGAATATCGAATCTGTGAGTAAAATGTCTATTATACCTATACGCGAGTAAATATTGAATATTGAATCCGCGAGTAAAATGTCTATTATACCTATACGCGAGTAAATATCGGGTATCGAATATGCGAGTAAAATGTCTATTATACCTATACGCGAGTAAATATCGAATATCGAATCCGTGAGTAAAATGTCTATTATACCTATACGCGAGTGAATATGGGAATATGCGCGAAAAATGTTTATTATACCTATACGCAAGTAAATATCGAATATCGAATCTGTGAGTAAAATGTCTATTATACCTATAACGCGAGTAAATATCGGGTATCGAATATGCGAGTAAAATGTCTATTATACCGATACGCGAGTAAATATCGAATATCGAATCCGTGAGTAAAATGTCTATTATACCTATACACGAGTAAATATCGAATATCGAATCCGTGAGTAAAATGTCTATTATACCTATACGCAAGTAAATATCGAATATCGAATATGCGAGTAAAATGTCTATTATACCTATACGCGAGTAAATATCGAATATCGAATCCGCGAGTAAAATGTCTATTATACCTATACGCAAGTAAATATCGAATATCGAATCTGTGAGTAAAATGTCTATTATACCTATACACGAGTAAATATTGAATATTGAATCCGCAAGTAAAATGTCTATTATACCAATACAAGAGCAAATATCGAACCTTGAATCCGCGAGTAAAATGTCTATTATACCTATACGCAAGTAAATATCGAACCTCGAATCTGCGAGTAAAATGTCTATTATTCCTATATGCAAGTAAATATCGAACCTCGAATCCTCAAGTAAAATGTCTATTATACCAATACGCGAGTAAATATCGAATATCGAATCCGCAAGTAAAATGTCTATTATTCCTATACGCAAGTAAATATCGAATATCGAATCCGCAAGTAAAATGTCTATTATACCTATACGCGAGTAAATATTGAATTAGCGAATCCGCGAGTCATTCATGGGATAATTATCGAATGTTCGAACGCGAGAGCTCAAAAGTAGCGCACATGAGAGTAAAATCGAGTTTTCGAAAGTCCTTTATATTCAAACATGTTCCCCAGACCATTTCCCAGGTCCCACAGCCATTTACATTAAGTTACCATTGATATTTTAATTGTATTTCATTTAAACTATTTGACTCCCATTGACTTTAATGGGTCAGTTTTTGAACACTCGAACGTTCCATATAGTTCTAAAGTTTGAAAACTGACCGAACTTTCGAAAGTTCGGCCATCTCTAATTAAGATTTGTACAGGAACAGAGAAATGTTACAGTCCCCGGTTAGATGGTGTGATCTGCCAGCTGGCATGGGGGGGCACAGGGTACATTGTTTTCATCATAAAAACATAGGTAATACATACAGAATATTGTTTTGAGAGTCATTATTGCCTTTGACCTAATCATATCAAAATCCAGTAGTATACATCATTCAGTCTGTCAGCAGTAGCCCAGTATACTCAATATCGGCAGTGTGTAGGGCCCGAATCTGACTGACTGTAATGCCGAACAACCATAGTTGGCAATACAGTTGGTCGGGTGAGACGTAAAATTTCCTTCGGTCAGCATCGGCTCCCTTCAATGTAAAAAGAGATGATATTATTGGCCCTTGTATGGTCGCATGGCCGACTGATCCCCAATACGCATATGGGTGATCAGTTGAGTCCATTTGTGTGGTTCCCATCGCATTGTACCGACAGATATCAATGTGATTTGAGGGCTGAGCCCTCAACTGGAGGGCTGACCTAACATTGGTTGGTAAACTGGAGGACTGAATTAAAAGTGTCTGCTGAACTGGAGGGCTGACCTAGCTGTGTCTGTTGAACTGGATGGCTGGAGGTTTCAACAGCCACTGTTAGGCCAACCTCCTGTTCACCAGCCAGTATCAAATCAGCCCTCCAGTTCACCAGACACTACCTCAAACTTCCAGAAGACACACCCACCACCACAGGCCACACCCATTTTTTTTGTCTTTTGCAGCTGGTGTACTGGGGGGCTGACGTAACAGTGTCTGCTGAACTGGAGGGCTGATCTAACAATGTCTGTTGAAATGAATGTCTGACCTAACAGTGTCTGCTGAACTAGACGGCTGACCTAACAGTGCATGCTAAACTGGAGGGCTGACCTAACAGTGTCTGTTGAACTGGAGGGCTGACCTAACAGTGGCTGGTGGACTGGAGGACTGAACTAACAGTGTCTGCTGAACTGAAAGGCTGAATTAACAATGTATGCTAAACTGGAGGGCTTAAGGGCACAGCATCTACTGTTAGGCCAGCCCTCCAGTTTCCCAGCTAGTGTCAAATAAGCCCTCCATTTCACCAGACAATGTTAGTTAGTCCACCCACCATGTCCATCTTCACAAGGCATGTTCACCATCACAGGGCTGACCTAACAGTGGCTGTTGGACTGGAGGACTGAACTAGCAATGTCTGCTGAACTGGAGGGCTTACCTAACAGTGGCAGTTGAACTGGAGGACTGAACTAACGGTGTCTGCTGAACACCAGCCAGTGTCAAGTCAGCCATCCAGTTCACCATGCCACGCCTATTTTTTTGCAGGGAAAATATTGGGAGGGCTTGAAAAGTTTGGCTCAGGTGCCAAAAGGTCCAGAAGCAGCTCTGCTTTTGTCCCTAGACATCTTTACAAAATATTGAAAATATTGAAGCTGTTTTTTAGATGAAGGGAAATTATTTTAACTGCTTTTAAAATGTGAAAGTGTGTTTGAACATTAATAGTCTTGAGGGGAACAATAATTATCCAAACAGGATGCATTGTGGGATTTATAACTGTCTCTGGCACGGTTCTTATAGAGTGGAGGATAAAACGCTTCCTACAGAATGAATAGGAATATGGATGTTCATAGGTTTAGCTCACTAAAGGTCAAGGCTGTAGAAAGGAGCTGGCAGGGATTTATTATGGAACAGAAACGTGTTAGTTTTTACACAATAATACTGCAAATAGAGTCTGTCTTGTCATGACATATTTCCATATCCTATACAGAAATATAATAAAGAATTGAACAGTTCCTGGTATTTATAGTTCAGAATAAGCTGTGAAACAATCACTGACCTGCATGGTGGTTTATTCCACAACCGATAAAGCGGCAATAAAAAAAAAACATTTTATGTTTGGTTAATGGCACTGAATCAACTGCAGGAAAAAACAATCCAAGAAATACAGGCAAAAAGGCCACAGAGCACTCACATTTATGGAGCCTATTTAAATATTAATAGGAGGGGTCATCAGACCAATCAGAGAGAAGACCTGGATTTTGGCCTTTCTCCCAGATAATTATTAATAACACTTTGTACCACATCCGATTGTGCCGGACAGAGTTGGCATCTATATTCTATTAAGCCGACACTCTGATTCCCCATTTATATACATATTATGTACGCACTGTATATGTAAAATGATAAAATGAATTAATTAAGCGGATGCGCAAAAAAGACAAGGACATCCATTTTGTTTTGGAATGTGCAAACAAAGCAATGCGTACAATGTGTATACTAGGGCTCAGCTCCCATAACCCATTAAACTCTGTTTCCCCATTCAAGTCTCTATGTCTCTACATGTAACGGTAATAGGATGTACACCAAGGGTATGTGCAAACAAAGCAATATGTCGAGAGATAGATTAAGATCTAATGGGGCCCTAGACAGGACTGTGATTGGGCCCTTGGTTTGCTGCCTTGTGCATAAACACATATTGAATATGCCATTAGCCCGTGTTGATGTTGTTGGCCTATACCAGTGCACTAATTAACAACTTCCCACAGTCCCACAGAAATGACACTGCATGGGGCCCAATACCCATCTCCTGCCTCCTCACACTGTTATTCATTCATTCACATCTTTGTCACAGTGCCAGTAGTAGCATTATAGACTTTTTGTGATTTATGAATTGCAATGGGATCCTGTTCACTGACTCACGTTCCTTCCTTTCTGGTACTCAAAAGCTTTGAACTCAGTGGACTCGGTGTCTGTTCATTTTCTAATTACTGCAGCTGATTTCTTCCCAGCATCCCTCACCTGTGTGTTGCCTCAAACATCAGCAAATCAATGAATGACTAATTCCGACCTGTTGTAGTCAGCCTTATAAGTCTACATATATACAGTGCATACAGAATATACATATATATGTCTACATATGGTTCAAAGGAAAGGAGCACTCCTGGGTCTTCATATTAATATTTATTCAAACAAACAAAAACCCGTCTACGCATTTCAGCCCATCCGGGCCGTCATCAGGACAACACTAATGTCATTTCCACCTCCACAAATAACCTGCAAAAGACACACCCCCCCCACCATTATTGATATACACCCATGCCGTGCCTACCCCCAACAGATCGCTCACGCCCCCTAAACTGTGCCTAATTGATCGCAAGCTGCGATCACCAAACTAAAGTGCCGCTGCCATACGCCCTCCACATAAGAAAAAGTGCTAGGTGCCTATCTGTACAAAGTCAGTGCTCCAAAGTGAATAGCGCAGAAAGAGAGCGCTAAGTAGATATGTCTACATATACATATATACATATATACAGTACATCTATACATTATATATAAGTCTACTGTACATATACAAATATACAGTACATCTATACATTATATATAAGTCTACATACAGTATATACAGTATATATACATTATAAATAGGTCTACATATACGGTACATATATACAGTACATCTATACATTATATATAAGTCTACATATACATATATACAGTACATCTAAACATTATATATAAGTCTACATATAAGCCTACATATACATATATACAGTACATCTATACATTATATATAAGTCTACATATACATTTATACAGTATATATATACATTATGAATAAGTCTACATATACATATATACAGTACATCTATACATATATATAAATATATTGGATACAAACTCTGAGGCAACAGATAAGTGTACACCAACTTACAAGGACACACAATATACAGGCCTGGTCAATATTCAAAGTAGTGCACCATAGACAGGGACACCCCTGATTGCTGTACATGTTATGTGGGGAAACTGTTTATGTGCACTGTCTGCTTTGTGCCAGACCAACAGAGTAACCCACTGTGTGCCATGCAACTCATAATCATTCCATAAAGCAGTGATCTGGTACATATTGGTGGTAATACCATCTATTCTTCCTGTTTTCTTTGTATGTATGTTCTCTGTATTAAGCTATGAAGGCTGATGCTGAAAGTATTGATTTAAATCCTCCTGTCCTGGTATTTGCAGATGAAATTCCCCAATTAGACGCCGTAGCTCTACCAGGCCCAATTGCCAAGTCCTTAGCCTTTTGCTTAGTGGTAAAGCCAGGCAGGTATACCAAGGATTTACTGTAATACTGAAATAAAAAGTAGTTATCAGTTATTTTTCAATTAGATCTGTATAAGAGTATATAAAGGATAAATCCATTTCTTTAGGTTAACTGGGAATGAGAAATGTTTGTTTATACGTTAGATTATTAGGGCAATGCTATTACAATAACATGATGTTATAATATATGAGGTACCATCACCATTTGCCGTGGTGAATATATATATATATATATATACAGAAATGATGAATCCCAGTTTCGAAACAAACCTGGTTTCTAATTAGAACTGTCGGTTTTTCAAAAATCCGTGGTTTCAACAGACTTTTCGAAATTTTCAAAACTCAGAACTTTTCATTGGAAATCAAATATTTGAAAATTAAAAATTCCTATTGAAAAATTAGAAAATTGCTATATAATACCTGAACATTCCCATCGTAAATTTAACAAATAATCATTTGGGATTGAATCAGATTGTCGGAACTTCAATAGGTTTCATGGAACCACTGTCAGAACTAAACTCGCTAGTTTCATTCTTCTCCAATATACAGAACATGGTAATGAGAATCTCCAATGTTTCCTGCACAAAGCACCAAATTCAGCTTCCAGTGTGGAAATCCATCTAAAATAGAAATGTTGCGCTGCTATTTAAAATAAAACAGGATAACACAGAGGTACATAGGGAGAACGCTCTGGGCTGTGTGTTTCCTTCGGTCACGGCAGACTCCCCCTATAGGGAGTCTACACTGGGCGAGGGAATTTTTCCCTCTATCCCGAACGATTGGCCGACCCGAAGGTTCAGCGGCAACCCATCCTTCAGGAAAGCTATATACACACTGTACCGATAAAGCCCCAATACTGTTGGATCCGATGGTATCGGGGCTTTATCGGTACTGTGTGTATCTAGCTTTAGGTGCGATCCAATCCCGCTTTTAAAATGGCACACTAGTGTGGCCCAACTGATGTGCGTCTATAAGCTACACATATGATCCGTTAATCGGAGCGCATGCAATACGTATTTTTTTGCGCAATTGCATGTGCTCTGATTGTGAAACATTGCATGATCACAATCGCGCGCGCACTGCAACATGCTCTTGCACACCAGGAACGTGCATGTAATCACAAGCTTTAGCGTGCGTGCTTCCATGCACATGTTGCAATGTGGCCTCATCCTTAAAGTTTTCCTCAGCCACAAGGCCGAGGCCCGACTAAGCAATCCGGCCAAGGATGTGTATGGACACTCAGTCATTGATCCATCCTGCCAGAACGCTCGGTCGGCAGTCGGCCTTTGGGCGGAAATTTATTGTTTACGTAACTTTATCTATTTTTTAGAATTCATATTGCAAATGTGTTTTGCTTGTTCTCTATCTCCAAAGCTTCACAACAGATTAGTACATAGAAACCAAGGGAAAACTGTTTTGGTCCCTAGCCTTGTCTGTAATAATGGAAATAATAATCTAAATGCTGGAAAATGAAAGGGAATTATGCAGTAAAATGATATAGTAGATTACAATATACTGCCCAGTCACTTAGATTGTAAGCTTTCTAGGGCACAGACCTCTTTTATTATGTCTTAAAGGGGAAGTTCCATATAATACCTGTGCTTCAGAGCACACATTTCTTATCTCAATAAGGAGAACTAAACCGTTTTTTAAAATCTTGTCCAACGAACACCTATACCTCTTCAGCATGCAATGCTTGGTGCCCTCTCAGGCTGGCACAGAGTGGCTAACATTGCAGCATATGTTATGACCTCACAGTGGTTCCAGGTAGTCCCCATAACAGATATAAATAAAGTGCATGTGTGTCATTTTTTTAGTTTCCAAGCCGCGTATGCGCATTCCATGGAACAGACATGACGTCCATTTCAATTTATATCTTAAATTCTCTACAAAATGTTTGTAAATTGAAATGGTTTCCCCTGAAGAAGAGGTGACAGAGTTTTGTTAAAGAGCTACATGCATCAGAGATGTTTATAATGCAATGATAGACTCAGTTAAGGTGGAGTTATCAGCATGGAAAGGGTTCTTGATATTTATAATGCAATGATAGACTCAGTTAAGGTGGAGTTATCAGCATGGAAAGGGTTCTTGATATTTATAATGCAATGATAGACTCAGTTAAGGTGGAGTTATCAACATGGAAAGCTCTTGATATTTATAATGCAATGATAGACTCAGTTAAGGTGGAGTTATCAACATGGAAAGCATTCTTGATATTTATAATGCAATGATAGACTCAGTTAAGGGGGAGTTATCAGCATGGAAAGGGTTCTTGATATTTATAATGCAATGATAGACTCAGTTAAGGTGGAGTTATCAGCATGGAAAGGGTTCTTGATATTTATAATGCAATGATAGACTCAGTTAAGTGGAGTTATCAGCATGGAAAGGGTTCTTGTATTTATATGCAATGATAGACTCAGTAAGGGGGAGTTATCAATGAAAGGGTTCTTGATATTTATAATGCAATGATAGACTCAGTTAAGGTAGAGTCTGGAGATAATTGATTTTTAAAATGGCTATAAAGCAAGAAAGACAACACGTGACTAGTTAATGTTATTATATTAAAGCAAATGATTTATTTTTAAATAGGGATAGTTACTCTTTATAGATTGGTGTCAATATAAATAAGCAGAGAGAGAGAGAACATTGTCATATTTCATATTAATGTTCCCATTACCTCAATGTAAATAATTGATAGACATTAAATGTCGGTTAAAAGTAAAAGTATTTAAATCTCCATCCCAGAGGGTCATTCGTTTTTATGGTTCAGCTGCCATTTTGAAAACTTGAAATTTATGCTCAAATATTTCTGACTAGGTCTATATTATTAATGTTAGATGGCAATGCCTTGCTGGGAGCTAAACGGAGATTTGTGTGACAGAAGAAGAAATCCATCATGTCTGCCAACCGGTATGTGTGTCTTTATGATAAACGTCTAAAGTCTATAATAATGATTGTGAATCTCAGCAGATTCCAAAGCCACCAATGAAAATTCCTTGTGGTACTTCCTGTAAAGAGGAAGAATTGATAGGTGACATTAATATAAATGAAGTGGGGTGGTTATCACTTTTCTTTCTTTATATAATGTCTAACGGAATATATACTTGTTTAAAATGTATTCAATTATTTTACTACGGAAAGCCATCCAGTTATTCTCACGTTCAGTTTTACCATCCTCTCCCTATAGCACAGGAAAATACAAATAATCTGATTGGAGAATTTCTCTCCCTTTTCCTAAGCATGTCTGAACTCACTGAGCTAGGAGAGCTAGGAGGAGCTAGGAGGACAACTATGATGGGGCCCCTGTCCATGCTTCACCCACAGTGATTTTCTGAAAGGCTTCTATATCTGTCATAGGAAAAATAAGAAGACTAGGCCACCTTGGCTTCTAGGCCTCCTGCGGTTGTTCTTCCTGCTCGCCTGGTAGTTTGCCCCTGCAGTGATTGCAGATCTTTCTATATTAAATGGTTTTAGGCATGTTTTACATTTATTTAATGTAAAGTTTCTGGTGTATTAATTTGGGGAAATGTTTTTAGGGTGATTTTGTTCATCATAGGCTAGGCACACAACCAAGTGATATTTCTGTTTATGTTTAGGTCGGTCAGTCGACCTAGAAAATTGAAGATGTTTTTGTGGATAGCCGCGATCAATGTTAGTCGCCTGTTCATCCAGATTGGACAATCGGACATGCCGGTAAATCACGGCCTATCGTTCAGTCTCCTATGCACCACATGATTGGCAAGTCGCCTGGGATGAATCACTGTCGCGGGACTCTTCTCATGTGTACCAGCCTTAACAGATGTCATAGAAATGACAGTTGTTTTAAAATCCAAGCTGCATCTTGATGCTCATTCAATAGGATCGCAGCGCATGCGCAGGGTAGCGCACATGAATCGCACAACTTTTTGTCACGAGATTTGTGTCCGCTGCCTAGTGGGACCTTGCCCTTAATGTTTCATGGGGTTGCAACACACACGTGTTTATGCATATGATCACACAGTGGTGCCTTTAGGGCTATACATAGTTTACTGCACCTGGCACAATCAATTTCTCCCTTGCCTCGATCCCTGCTGGCTATTGCTTTAGGGCAGGGATGTCGAACCTGAAAACTACAACTCCCAGCCTGATGCCTAGATCTGCCATTGGATGTTTTACATACACTAGAGAGGTTTCAACGCGTGAGAAAATAGCGTGCGCATCGACGAGTTTCACCCACATTACCATGAGATGTGCAGTGATTTGTCCAATATTCTGCATATGGTCCACTAAAAGTGGCGATTGCATGCGTTCCAAAAAAAACGTGGCCACCACGTTGCTTTGCCCTGCGATTCGCTTGTGATAGTTACCGCATGAGAAAACACGGCAGCGTGGCCCAGCCCTAAAGTGTATAAAAATGTCTTAAAGGGCTGGAGAAAGCTCTGTTGGAGACAAGGCCTCCATTTCCTAAATCTAAAGTCTGAAGAAGACAAATGCGCTTGCAAAAATGAAAGCTTTAATTACTGATAAGTCTATGATAAACACCTAAATAATGCATGTTTAGCTGTGAACGATCCATTGCAATATTAGGTGGAGATAAATAATGCAGTAATTCTTTTAGTGGCTCACACAATGTGTTCACATGTTGTAACAGACAGGGAACAATGGAAATACAAGCACTTTGCTTACAATTAGGGTTCCGTTAAAACCTATACAAACAGACAAGGTAGCGTGATGGCGGGCAGGACACTCCCCTCTCCTAGCACGTCTGGCCGGAGTGGCTGCAATCCAATGGGAGAGCTGGATATCTCCCAAAACGGAATCTGAAAATGAAAGTGCTTGCGGATGCTGCATCCTCCATGGACATCAATCTGGAGCCGGACCATCCAAATGTGTATAAAACTTCACTTTTATTCAAATGTTAAAAGCATGTTATAAAGATGGTGGTAAGCCCATTCGAATGCTCACTCAGTTCTCTACTGGCCTGACGCGTTTCGTGCCTACAGGGGGCACTTCATCAGAGGGAAGTAGCGTTGCTACATGCGTTGATTAAATAGTTTTAACCTATTAACATACCTAACAAGGATGTCCTAATTAAACCTTACAGGAAAGGCTATTAATAAAAACTGAATAAACTCAATGAATAATTAAAACAGTATAGATACTTAAAATCCCAAATTTGGAAACTAATCCGTATATACTATAAGAACTGTGTGAAAGTTGGAATGGACTTTAAACTCAGTACAAAAAACAGTTAATCACCACATCACTATAAATAGTTGCAACATAGAATCACTTATAACAGCTTTAGAACAAATAAGATACTTCAGATACATATATGCTATGAATTATCAGCAGTGAAGAGACAAAAATCTAATAAGATACATATTAAAACTACACACTACAAATCTCTAATTTTTGATATATAGTAGGGCTAGTTCCCCCAGCCCCAACCGCTATAATATATTTTACAGAAAGTCCCCCAATCTTTACCTTCCCTCTCTCCTCCGCCGCACTGCCCGGCCTTTTGCTTGCATGGAACTGCAAGCAGGGGGCTGGACCGTCATCCGTGTCCATGATTGGCTGAGAGGCAGCCAATCACAGACGCGGCTGCCGGTAGTTCAGTGAAAAATGTACTAGTTCAGTGAAAAAAATAGTACCTTTAGATACAGCAATATTCCACTTCTCCAAAACTTTATTCTGAGCAGTAGATTCTGAGAAATCATCATTTTAATCACAGCATTTACAGGGAAAGACCTGTCACTCCAGAAGCAAAAATTATAATATGTAACCCATGCTTGATCTCTGTGCCAGCCTGCCAGCACACTTTCTGCAACATTTAAGAGAATCAGCAGAGAAAAGACATCAGGGGGGGAGGGAGGAGGAGATGTGTAAGCAGAGCAGTGTCCATGGTGAGGCTGTGCAGAACACATAAGTGTCACAGACACTAAAAGAAGGCAGTGAGTAAGGGAGGGTGGGGGGAATTAGGAGTACTCATTAACATTGTTAATTTAATGACAAAGCAAGCACAGATAAATAGGTGAGTACCATAATTCTACTTGTCTCAAATTGTAGTTTCAGAAAATGTAAAGTTGTTTTGGTGAGTATAGTGACCCTTTAACATGAAATAGGGTAGGTCTTGTTGGTAGCTGTGCTTGTAAAATCTACAGACTTTAACATATAGTTGCAGCACTTACAGGACCCACACTTGTAGGAACCAAAGCACCTCAACCAATTATCACTAGTCTGTACCGACTTTAATTGTGGGTTGAGGTGGTAGTAATGGTCCCAAGATTGGATCTAGGTGCAACACTGACCAGTGTCTTTTCAAGATATTGAGTATTTGTTTTGATTGTACCGTATATGGGGTTATCAGTGAGAATTTACGTTCTTCACCTGATCTCTCTGTTTCCCATTGTCATTACTGTGACGTTCCTTCTCTTGAATATTAGTGTAGATCTCGGGCTGGACCATCATTCTTCTTTTACCAGATGAATCAATCTTACATTTAGGTGTACTCAACACTGCTCTGTCATATGCCCTCTTAATAGTATTAAAATGATAACCCTGCTCAAGAAATCTGTCCCACATCTTCATAGCCCTTGTTTGAAAACTATCCCATGTGGAACAGATCCTGCGTATCCGCAGGAATTGGCTAGTGGGGACAGAATCTCGTGTAGGTCTGGGGTGATGACCATGATAATGGAGAAGAGTATTCCTAGTGATGTTCTTTCTCTATAAATCCATACATATCGCTCCACTAAGTACCTTAAACTCTATATCCAAAAATGGAATGGAGTGTGGGTTGTTTTCACTGGTAAATTTCAAATTAAACTTATTGGTATTACAGTACTGAACAAACTATGATATCTCCATCTCCGTACCCTTCCATATAATAATGAGATCGTCAATATAACAATAATATTTGATGATGTTCTGTTTGAAGGGGTTATTAGCAGAAAAAATATGAAGGTGCTCCCACCACCCCATATAAAGGTTCGCATATGAGGGAGAAAATAGCCCCCATAGCTGCCCCACATGATTGAGGGAAAAATTGCCCTTCAAATTCGAAAAAAGTATTCGTCAATAGGTACTTAATTCACAAGAGGACATATTCCATCTGGTTCTGGGGTAAGTTATAATAACTTATAATAACTATAATAATTCAACCAGATATCTATAGCTTGTATGCCACATTCATGTGGAATTGAAGAATATAATCGATAGTTAACCACCTATACTCTTTAGACCAAACATAACCACCCAATTTATCAATACAATCACTGGTATCTCTTAAATAGGAACTATTTAAAAGATACGCTACTTCCCTCTGATGAAGTGCCCCCTGTAGGCACGAAACACGTCAGGCCAGTAGAGAACTGAGTGAGCATTCAAATGGGCTTACCACCATCTTTATAACATGCTTTTAAAGTTTTGAATAAAAGAGAAGTTTTATACATATTTGGATTGTCCGGCTCCAGATTGATGTCCATGGAGGAGGCAGCATCCACATGCACTTTCATTTTCCATTAAAACCTACAGAACTGAACAATTCTATTGTCAAAACTACGATCTATACTCCCTACGAAATGGAATGCAGATGGTGCCACCATCAGTGAATCCTGTTCGTAACGCGGGAAGTTCTGATAAATTTCTCCACCTTGCACCATCTCTATTGGGAAGACTTTAAGCTGATGGGATTCAGGTCAGTTCCCCAAATTGAATTAGAATTTCTGTTCTATGAAGATAATTTTCATTGAGGTCACACTTAGGCTTTTTTTTATTATCCATTTGTTTAAATGCACAGATCCTGAATGTAAATGCTGATTACACTAATTATCGATAAAAATAAACAACTGTATTGGCCCTTAATAGCAAATGTGTGTACCCAGCTATAACCCAGGGTCTGTTCTCATGTCCATAGCCCCAGTAGTGTCAGGTTCCCTTCTGCACCTACACTTGGTGGAGGTTTGTTTCCTTGCCATGTGGTATCCAACTGTTCCAAAAACAGTAAATAGAAATGTTGGCTCCATTTGCCCCCCAGCTAAGATCCCAATGAATAAAAGGATTGCTGGGTGACAGGCAGTCACGGCAACTACTGAACTTTTAAAATTCAATACAAAACAACAAGAAGCAAATTAATAACATGGACCAAAAGCAAAAGACCGTGAATCCCAGCACCTGTAATTAGAAATTGGATCCGAGTCCGACACGGAACCCCTCGGTGCTGAAATCCAAACGTTCAGACTTCGGAATGCATTTTCGAGGGTTACCGAACATACAAGATTATTTTCGAGGGTTACTGAACTACAGGTGATTTTCGAGGGGTTACTGACATACAAGATTATTTTCGAGGGTTACTGAACATACAAGGTTATTTTCGAGGGTTACTGAACATACAAGATTATTTTCGAGGGTTACTGAACATACAAGGTTATTTTCGAGGGTTACCGAACATACAATGTTATTTTCGAGGGTTACTGAACATACAAGGTTATTTTCGAGGGTTACTGAACATACAAGGTTATTTTCGAGGGTTACCAAACATACAAGGTTATTTTCGAGGGTTACCGAAAATAACCTTGAATATTTGGTAACCTTCAAAAATGCTTTCCGAACAATCGAAAGTACGTTCCGTTTTCGGATCTTCATGTTTTTCCCAAGATCCATAAATCTGAAAATGTAACGAAACTTAGTGCTTAGGCCATTTCTACCTGTAATCTGTTATGTTGGATTGCTGTATGAAACAGGAGGTAATTACAGGTTGTCAGAGTATAACAGACTGTGTGCGCTCTGCGTCTGCAGTTAGGTAATTAAATAACTGTAAGTAAACAGAACATGAGCCCTTGGGATAACCTGATCCTAAATGCAACCAGACAACCAGTCCTAGCTTAATATGGCAACATAAAAGCTAAAGACAACAAAAGCTAGGTACACACCTGAAAGATTTTGAAAGATGACAGACAGGATCTGCAACATCCTGTCTGTCATTTTTCAAACGATCGGGCTACACACAGTCCTGAGCGCTCCCCCTTGGCCGCGGCCGACTCCCCTATAGGGAGCGCACGCGCGCTCGTTCGGAAAACGAAGGTACACACAGTAACAATAAAGCCCTGATACCGTCGGATCCGATGATATAGGAGCTTTATCGGTACTGTGTGTACCCAGCTTAAGCCTGTTTGGTCCAGATTTATTCCACCAAACTTAAGCTGTATATACATGCTACATAATTGTTGGTTTCGTCCTCCCTGCCATCTGATAGTACAATTAAGACTGCTCGACTGCTCACAAACAGCCTGTCTGTAGAGGGATTGGTTTAAGTCCTTTTTTTAGCAATCTTACAACAATTACTCCAAAGGAAATTTCTTACTTGTGTACAAAGCTTTAGCCCAACCTAACAAAGACATGTAATAAAACAAATAAAAGTTTGTTCACACTTTGTTTTTAAACGTTGTAGCACAACACATAACAACACATATAACAACTCATATAGCTTGTGTTAACACAGAACCATTCATTTTCTACACAATTCAATGTGTCCTGTTCCCACCAGTGTGTTGCTTTAAATAGCGATGCGGAAACACACAGCTAAATGCATTTTTATCTATTGCAGATAACAAATGATGCCATCAGAACTTAGTGGAAAAAATCACACAATAGCACTTATTACACTGTGTGCCATGTTTCCACAATTCCTAGCTTTTGATTTTTTTTTGGTAAAGAAAAATGCATTGCATTTGCGTTTTTGTGTGTTTTACAGAGCGTTGTACTGTGAATGAAGCCTTAAGGCTCGTACACACGTACGATCGTGGGTTCTGACCTGCGACTCATGATGTGTAGGAACGAACGTTTCGGCTGCTAATCAGCCGTGTGTAGGCGAAAGGGTCAACCGAAAGGGTTCATTCGTTCGGAGATCGATTGACTTGGTGGATCTCGAACGACCGTTTCGGCTGATAAAGAGTCTACACATGGGCCGATTAGCAGCTAAAACGTTCGTTTGTACACAGCCTTTAGAGCTGTTAGCAATTGCAAGATTAAATGGGTGATTATAAATCCCTCTACTGTGGTTTCAAAACGTTGTTCCTTTGATGAGATGGATTGACAGATCAATGAGCCAATGAGTGAAGAGTAGTATGAATAAATGTAACACATTGTAATAGACTCATCATGGATATAATATATATTTTATTATATCTTGTAAATGACTTGAACATGCAATTTCATGGAGTGGGTTGACTAAATGTAATCCAATGTAAACCTCTGTAAATTAGAAATTACTTTACCACTTGACATTGCAGATAATTTATCAGCTGGAAATTTTAATTGCAGATTTTCTGCTGTTGTTGAAGTTATTAAAGAGCCTCAAGCAAAACAATGTTTAAGTCTCTTGGTTTATTAAAAACAATAGTTCACCTGTCGGGACCATGTTTACCTTTTCATTTGTTCCGTTTCTTCATACGGATGTTTATTGGTCTCATTGGGAATTTAGACCTTTAATTCTATTCTGACTAGAGAAAAGCAGTTATTTTCCATTCTAATTCCTGAATAATAACGTTTTAAATGAGCCTGAAGTTAAAATGGTGAACAGATTTGGAAACTAGAATGAACCATAGACGTCACCTTCTCAGAATACAGATGGTCCAGGAGGAGCTGGAATGGACTTGAATGGACTAAACCTCTAGATTTTGTCATTTTTCAAGGATAAAGGGAATAAAGTCCCTTGATGAGAAGCTGGGTATGTCTCTTTATGTCCTAGTCAGTTGTATAGACAGATTTTAGGATGTGGGTGTAAACACACCATAATTGTAGTACTGATTGTTCCTGCCGGATGGGTCAGCTCAGGTTAATGTTAACTAAAGGACTATGTGGGCAGTGATTAGATGATGCTGAATAATCTTGCATTATAAAGATAGCAATAAGAGGTGATAATAGTAATCATTAACATAATTCTTTATTTGAAGTACAACTCTAGTCCCCCTCCTTCCTCTCCCATCGGTCATGGCAAATTCGGCCACAGCTGAAAGTGCGAACGATCAATCGTGCGGTCCCATAGGGAACCGCACGGTCGATCGGAATTTACCAACACGTCCGTTTCGGCCGAAAATATCTGCTGGTGTGTACCCAACCTTAAAGGACAACTCCGCCCTCATAAGAACATCTGTAGAAAGAATGGCCTCTTTAAAATATGTTGATATATCATACTTTGTCCTATGAATTCATTACTGTATGCCTGCTATGCTTCTGGATGCCTCATGGAAACTGAGCAATTTAGTGACCTGTACTGAGCCTGGGCATGCTCAGAAGAGGCAGATAGGGGATTAACATTCAGTCATTGGCTGTGATGTCAACTGTCAAATCCATAACTGACAGTTGCTAACTGGAAGAACCAGGAAGCAGAAGCAGGGGCAGAAACAGGACATTGTGCAGGATTTCATGTTAGACTTATATATTTCACATTTCAAACTATTACCGTTTAGGGTTTTGGGGGGTGATTAACCTGTATGTAAATTTTCATTTTAGGGCTGGACTTGCCCTTTAAACTGATTTCGCATTAGTTTCCAGAACACATCCAGGAAGTGGTGCGGACCAGACAAGGGGAGCCTAAATTAATTATAACTTGGGAACTAATGCAAAGCCACAGATAAGGACCTAGTGGTTCAGGTTTTCACCCCGGTTTCTTTAATGGAGAAGAGGGAGGAGTTTTAGACTTTTGTATCTTGCACCATATTTTTAGGAGAACCAAAAATTTGATTGGATATGTCACTAAATTCCCCGTGATGTGCCGTGCGATAGGTCACACCAAAACATCGACAATTGACAGACTAATGGTTTGGTTTACTGATTGGTGGTCTGTTGGTCTAATTTGTCTAAAAGGGCCGATCCTGTTGGTACCAATGCCCTATATTGGTAACTTGTGTACCGCAGCTCTCGAAACCCATGAACTTTCACGAGGACTTGAGATCACTGACCAAAAATTTCCCTCACCTGCAGTCGGCCCTCTGTACAGAAAGAAATGTGCAGCCCTGAATATTCCCCCTATGCTTTATATACTGTGACTGTGTGTCATCTTATAAAGACCTGTACTGTGTGTACCCACCTTAATTTCCTCCTTTATATTGCCACAAGAATGTGTTTGTTAAATACATAGAGATTGCTAAGGTTAACAATAATGTGACTAAAGTTAAAGTGTGTCTATACTTTTGTTGTACTGTCCCCTATTTCTTAGGTTATATGTAGAAACATCTATAGCAGTCAATCAAGTACCTTATTATGATAAACTTTTCTGCTGTGTGCAGTTTTGCTGCAACTAAAATATTGACTGTTGGAATTTTTGAATTGCATGGTTGAAATTTGCCCTCTCAGTACTGGCTCATAGCGATTACTGAGCATGCTTGACTTCTCAGAAAGTCATGCCAGAATGAAGTAGGAGTTGGTAAAGAGTGGGAGGGCTGAGAAAAACAAGTAATGAATTGAAGGCTTGCAGCAAAACACAAACCTCAGAATTAGGGGTACTTACAAGTATTTAATTATAGATTAAGGTAAGGCAAATTCATTTGTACAGTATAGTTCCCTTTAAGGAAATAAAGGGGAACTGTGGTCTCCAAACAAGCTGAGTTTAAATGAAAGGTAAGTTTCCTATTTAAAATGAGCCATCAACCACCTCTCTACCTGCTCCACAGCCCAAGATATACAGAAATGACTGATCAGAAAGTTAATGGGTGGGAGGCTCACATGTGACATTCCTAAGGCTTCTCCTGCACAGTGCCGCCGGCAAGCACAACCTCAAACTCCCTCAGTGTGTGAGGGAGACAGGAAGTCCCTCCTCCTCTCTGCTGTGTGAAGGACCTGCAGCTGGAGAGAAGGTAAGGGAATCTACAGCCCTTCTCTCTGACTATGTGAAAAGTCAGAGTTCTCAGGCTGGGGGAGAGGGCTGTTGCGAGGGGGCTTTAGGGCGGGGGGGGGGGTGGTGTCAGAGTGACCCACAGCACCTGTGAGTGGGTGGGGCTTAGGCACCTGTGAGTGCGTGGGGCCATGGAAACCGTCCACAGTGGGCGGGGCTTAGGCACCCATGTGTGGGGGAGGCCACGGCACCCGCGGGTGGGCAGGGCCACATGGGGCGGTAAGAGAATGTGCCAAGGGGGGCTGCAACTGGTGGGACCATGGGGTCCATAAGTGGGAGGGACCAGGAAGGCTGCAAAGGGAAGGAGACACAGGGCAGATTGACTGACAGGTTTCAGAGCAGGAAGCAGGAAGTGCAGGGGACCTGGTGATGCTGCTGCCATATCACACACAAAAATGTAAATATCTTCAAAACTATGCAAAATAAACAATGGAAATAAATTGCAAAAACTCTCAGGAGAGCAATTCCTATCAATTTACCTAAAGTCATTTTTGAACCACAGTTCCTTTTTAAAGGCCAATATATTCTCTTTATGGTAATGTGTGTTTTTAAATGAATAGTGCTAGGATGGGGAGGGTCATTAGGATTCTTCTAATTTAGAACGTTAATGTAACAATAGGCGTTTGCCAAACCTTAGTAAATAATGCTTAGTTTGGTTAACTGAAGTATAAATAAAATAGGAATTATAGAATTTATAGAAAACAGAATACACATTTTGCTAAATTGTGTTTCAGTATTGCACAGTTCCTTTGCTTTCGCTGAGCCTTATTTCAGCCTAATATGTCTTGAAAAGGCTGCTTAGCTGTGGAAACTGCCTTAAAGCAAAGAGATTTAGGCCAACCTGTCACTTCGATTTAGCGGCACAAATAAAATGCGATGGATACAAGATGTCATGGGGTAACGAACGTGACCTACATTTTAGAATATTCTTTCTCCGATTATGTATATTGCCCATTACTTACGTCCTTGTATAGATAAATGACGGATAAATGTTATAATAGAACCATTTATATACTGACAATCTGATTGATGTTTAAGGCTTTCTGAGAATTTTTGATGGTAATTCAGTTGACTGCTGATATTTAACTCTTACCATGGTTATGGTCAATATTCCACATTATCACTCTGGATGGTTTTATATATCGGTGGTTCCGCTTTGTTTCTGGTTTTGAAATTGTTTGTATTTCTTGCTTTATTTTAACTGCCAGAAAAAAAAACCAAACAATCTAGACTCAGATTTGATATGTAAGACCAGGAGTCTACCAGGAAACGTTAATTACCACTCAACATTGAAGTGGCCCTTTTAAGTTGGGCTGAAGGTTCGAGGTGCAAAGGAGCAGCCAAAAAGCTTTGGCTTTGATTAGGCCATCCCATTGGCCAGTCCATTTCGGGGTGGCCATGTGGCCTGACATCACAAAATCAGTTAAGAGTTGGAGAGTATGGTACACAGGTGTTACCTTGCCAGTGAGTCAAGGGAAACTCACTGGCAAGGTAAGTGAAATGCCGTAATACAGCAGAAAATTTACATGGGGGGTTTTTGGGGTGTGGAGAAGAGTGGTTCGAATTAGAAAGCAATGACGCTGCTGGGGATAGGATGGTGTGGGGGGAGGAGTGCTAAGGATAGGTCCCAGATGGCACATTTTACATTTAATTAGTTTGTAAGCTCTATGGTGCAGGGACCTCCTTTCCTCTTGTGGCTAGGCTCTATCACTAATATAGTTCTATTTATATAATTTATATATTTATGTACTGAACTAGCTATGTATTTGTCCCCCTTGTATGACTTTATTGCATTTTGTTACTGTACATCGCTGCGTCCCCAAGTAAGTGGTGCTTTATATATAAACTATACATACATACATACATATACATACATACATACATACACACAACTTACCAGCTGCACAATCCACCGCTGGATCCTCTGACAGGTAATGACTGCTTGCGGCTGTATGTAAACACTAGCGCTATGAAGACCACCTGGCTGGAATTTGCAACCACTGGGAGGTGAAATTGGGGATTTCCAACAGATGATACAGAACAATAGCCAAGGGGGAGAAAGGATGTAAAAGCCTGTGTTATTGTATTACCCAGGACCACAGGTTGCTACCACAACTTCTTAAATATTTATCACCAAATCCTGCAAATCCACCTAAATTTGCTGCTGAGAGAACAATGCACCTTCCATTAGGACGCTCACCCTCAAGGCGACTGTTTTATTTCGTTTTTGCTAATCTGCAAAGCTTTATGCGTTAGCAGACGTGGAACTGTGACCTAAAGTCCTAACGTTGGGCTCTATTTTGTGTCAGAATGAATAATGAGGGTAGTGCATCCGAGGTAAGAGATGAGAATGTTTGCAGTAGCTCATATCTGTCTGGAACAGGATGAATAAACAAATACAGTGAACAGAGAGATAGTACAGTGCTGGTTTCAGACAATGAGGTGAATTGAATCTTTTTGTTCTCTTCAACAAATGGAGTCTCGACTACATAACTAGTAAATAAATGGTCAAAATGGGAGAGAAAAGAATCTAAGCTAATTACCAGCCAGGAAGGGAAGTTTAGAATTGGGACCCTCAATATGCAGAGGCTTAGCTTCCATTGGCCAAACCAAGGGGAGTATCTAGATATGTCAACAGAAAGACATGAGCGTTAAGTCGGCCCCTTCATGGTTCCTGGTGTTCCCATGTTTCTATATTTCCTGGTGGGCCCCAATACCCCAGTCCGACACTAGGTAGGTTGGAGTGCCAAATTCAGAGTTCTCCATCTTCCAACTAATAAGGTGTTAATAAATGGTAACTTCCAGCTTACAACAGTGGCTACTCGCTATCCCAGGTATACATAGAAAAGAAAATCTTGGCATATAAACTTAGGAAGGTTTCGTATAATCATTTACTGTCCATGGGGATTAGACAATATCCCAAAAACAGCTATCCAGAAATTAAAGGGTATGTCCACCCCCAAAACTATAATCCCCCCACTACTGGCCCCATTGTGTAGTGTAGTTTAATCCTTACCTTACATCCCAGCTCCATATGGTTCTCCTGTAGTCCCCCCCCAAAGTCCCAAAAACTGCCCACCAGGAGGATAGCAGAGTCCATATAGGACTCTGCCTCCTACCTGGCCTCCGGGAGAAGTTTGGCATGCGTACTGCAGCCCTTCTCCCCCTCCCTCTCCCTCCCGATTTGGATTTCCCCCGCTCAGCCAATCACAGACGCGACTGCTGGTCCCGCCCCTCTGCTTGCATTATCTCGCAAGCAGAGGGCCTGGCAGCGTGGCGGAGGAAAGAGGGCAGGTACGTAAAGTTTGGGGAACTTTCTAATAACATAAATAGAGCGGTTGGGACTGGGGGGACAGGGGGAATACTATATCAAAAAATGTTTTTAAGGGTGGGCATACCCTTTAACAGCTGTCTTTTATTTGGGGGGTTATGACATTGGTTTGTGCAATAAAGGGAATAATTTGGGGTCACCAAAAATAAACAAAATAAATTAAGTTTTAATTTAAATGTTCACAAACATGTGCACGGTACTATGGTATAGATAATACACAGGATCGAATCAGATATATGTTGACTTTTGCACGGCACAACACCCAAAGGCTGACGTAGCATTCTGCCCCGAGAATCGATGTATATGGGCACTCGGTCTGCGGTCATTTGTTGATCTGCCAGTGTGGAGTTAGGGAAATTATGTCTCCCGAGATGTTTATCTTCCCTGGTCAGGTGGACATACACTAATTATCCACACACCGCACACCAAAGCCTATGGAACAAAAGGGCGCTGTTACACCATGGACAGTTCTATTGGATCTGGGTATTAAATACCCATATATTTTTTCTATACTCTAATACCCTTTTAATAATGTCATGTTATTTATAAGGTGGTTTTTGTTCATCGTATTTAATGCCTCTTGCATTTATTTTTATCTTGAGCACAGATCCAAGGAAATAATAAAAAAAAGGAAAGTGACTATTGACTGTAATTCAATCAGACAGATGGGCCTGGTTGTTTTATTAAAAAGCTTTATTGTAATATTGTAAGAGTCCAGTTTTAACAAGTGTTCTATTTGTGTACTGTATGTATTGATGACTTGTGTCAAAGGATGTAAGAACCTGTGCCCCTTCCCCCAAACACTGTGGGTCTGTTTTCTTTGTCTGGTCAATAAATTGGGACTTTGACCATCTCTTTCTCTTTACCTGCCACCTGCATTGCTTACTGTCATTTTGAAGTTTGAATCCGGTGAAATGGAACATCGCTAGACTATGCAGCGTTAAGGGTGTGATTCACCAAACCTATTTCAATACCATAATCCTTTGACTCCATTCTGTGCCTGTACTGATGTGCCTGCAGGGAATTTCCTTGGCAATCAATGAACAAATGGTTTACCACCTGCATGCAAGTCTTTATGATGGAATTTAGGGTCCAAGAAGTGGTATGTATCATGATCTCTTTTCTTTGCATTAAGCTACATACAGACATACAAAGTTTCCCATGACTCTAGAAGGTCCAATGAACATCCGTTATGGGCGATAGTCAATTTGTGTATGGGCATTCGGTCAGTCCTCATTGATGGCGGCAGGTTGGATCATTCATGATGCCCGACCGATTGTCCATACGTGAACTGATTCTCGGCCATAATGGACGTTCGTTGTGAAATTAACTCATGTGTATCCATATGCAACAGTGGGAGCTGAAGATGATAAACATGAAATTTCATCGCAACAAGGTGTAATAATACAGGACTGTTCCCACAAAGAGACAATGGTGCCCAGATCATGTCTCCAGCTGACGAGAAGCCTTAACTTCCATTGGTAATGGCACACGCAGTCTCTTTTTAGTTTACAACAAATGGACGCTTACAAGTTTTAAAAGCCGTAAACACTGGGGCAGATTAACCATTCGGCATATGCCCAATAGTGTCTGGGTACTATACTATATTGTGGCTGCAAACATATGTCACAGTTACGTGATGATTTGGGGATCATGGCACCATTATGTCAAGCTTGGGAATTTTACGGACAAGAACTGATTGCTGACTGTCTACTATATTTGCTGGACACTGTTTCTAATATCAAGGGATGCAATTCATTATCCAGTGTACAATTCATAGGACTTTGTCGCTTTCTTCTCCAGCTGTGGTTAAAATACAAGTTATTAGGCTGCTTAAGGGTCCGTAAACAATGTCTGGAAGGCTTCAGGTTGCCTTGGTCAAAACTAACATCCTTTCCTAATAAAGAAATGCTATTTAAAGTATGTGACATCAAGGTCCTTCTAGCGATCTGAAAGATAGACTGTATTATTATTCCATATATTAAATTTCCCTGTAACAAATGTATCTAGATGAGCGATTCTGCAGAATAGGCAGGAATGCTGAGCTGGCAGCGGCTCTTTCCACCATCAGATATATAAATAGCGGCGGATTGCTGCTGAGATAATTCCTGCCTGTGTCTTGCTTGCCTGCCTTTCTCACCTGGCTCTGTGCAATCTGTGTGATTGCTTTAATATAGAGAAAGAAGCCACTGTGCCTCGTCTGAAGACTCGTCTGCGTTTTAACCCTTAATGTGACAGGAATTCAGGAATTTATAAACAACCTGGCAATTTCCAGTATATTTTTATTGTGTCCTGCATAACAATGAGGCTGCATAAAAATGCACCAAAAAGATATAAAGGAAGGAAGATGCACAGCTTCGGACATTGCAGTGGATCACTATATTAAAGTGGGGGGGGGGTAAAGAGCACATATCAATCAAAAGAGCGGGGACAGAGGAGAGACCCCTGTCCCCAAAAGACCCCACAAAATGTCACTACCACATGCAGATAATGAAATACTAACGCGATCTATTAGAGACTCATAGGAAAAAAGCAAGTAAAAAGACTCCCTAGTAGATTCTCGCTATCCCCCAGAGGTAGAGTCAACAGTCACATCTCTTGTCGGGACTTACTGTGAGAAGCCATGTCCGACTACCCCAACCTGCTCCTCTTCACGGACGGACCACACTCTTCACCTGACTGAAGGGAATAACATCCAGAGCCGATCTCCAACGAAGGGTTTCAAGGTCTCAGACCTCCAAGCGAAGGATCCTACCACCGCACTGAAAATATCATACGCGGTCCAAACGAAAAGCGAGAAAGTACAACAAACTACGGAAGCCTCGGCGTTAGTATTTCATTATCTGCATGTGGTAGTGCCGTTTTGTGGGGTCTTTTGTGGACAGGGGTCTCTCCTCTATCCCTGCTCTTTTGATTGGTATGTGTATAAAAATGCAATCGACTTGAATGGGCCAGACGGGAACGTCACAGGAGCGTCGGAAGGTCATAATCACTGTCTGGTAAATGCAGTGTTTAGATTTGTGTTTGGCACAATCAATGTTAATAGCACATGGACAAGTTACTTCACTGGCAGCTACAGAAGGTGCTTAACACTTGTTGGTATACACATGTCTGTCAGATTAAAGAGGATTTGCTAATTATTAGACGTGTCTATAGCTCCAAAACAACCTAACCCAAAGTAGATTGGTCGTTGGTTATTATCAGACTTCTGCTTTAAAGGTCCGCAAATAGAAAAAAGGTCAGTATTTTTTCATCCAAATTACCTTAACCTGCCCATTCAGCATTGTGTCTGTGTATAAATAAATGCAACCGAAATACTGATTCCTGTTTGCAGGACCCCTAATAGAGACCGTTATGGTCTTGCTCTTGACCCAGCACCTGGGTTGATTTAGTTGCTCAGTAGAGATTTGAGCATCTTTGACCCATCCAACAGCCAATCAGTAGAAATTACTGTTAGGAACATTCCACGGATGTGATGCATCCTGGGAAGAAGAAGGACCATTAGAACCTGAAATGTCAGCTCACTAATGTCAACAGCAGGGAACAGCAAAGTGTATGAAATCAACTGATATTTCAAAATGGAAGAGAATATGTAGAATAACTAAGCAGGCATTACACAAACTAACAATTTAACAAATATTGATCATTTCCCCTGAATTGTCCCTTTAAGTAAGTATTGCAGAAGATAAAAAGCAAACCCAGCGGTGAGGCCCTGGCAGTTTAGGTCCTCACCATGGGTACTACTGAAAGCTGGGTCTGGTGGAATGGAGTGGGGGTGAGTATAGTTATCCTTTAATTTAATAATAAGTACACACAACCAGATATTTTAGGCAGGCTGTTATATATTTCTGTACTTCGATATTTCAAAATATCTGCGATAATTTTACACCCATGTGCAACCAATTATGTAGACTGCACAATCAGTTAGGACGAAAATTCAGCTTTGGCTACTTTCACTAATAAACAATAGATGTGTGCAATGTTTCACTGAAGTGTCAAACATATTTCCAAGGCACAGACAAAATAAAATGTTGTACGCTGTACACAACAGTGCCTAAATTACAGCAGATTTTTGTGTGCGCATTGTGTGTTGTGTACGTGCAAGATCGCACAGCTTGGAGGGAACACTGGGCATGTGTATTTTTCATATGCTTTGATTCTAATTATTATTATTATTATTGTGGTTTATATAGCGCCAACATCTTCCGCAACGATTTACAATTACATGTATTCATTGACATCAGGCCCTGCCCTGAAGAGCTTACAATCTAATAACATTTATTTGACACATACAACCTATCAGTAATGTCTTTACAATTGTGGAGGAAAACGGAGTGTACGGAGGAAACCCACACAAGCCCGGGGAGAACATACAAACTCCTTGCAGATGTGTCAAAGGGTGAAATCAAACTCATGACTTTAGCGCTGCAAGGTATCAGTGCTAACCACTGAGCCACCGTGCTGACTATACATATCTAGTGAATCGGAAAGTTTTTATTGTGGGGACATAACTGACAAAACCTGCTTGACCTGTTGATATTGTCCAAGAATTAGTGGCTACAGTGATGGCAATAAGGAAAGATATCCTTGTTTAGTTTGGTTGACAGCACGTGCTGACCTGGTCTATGCATTAGTTCCACACACAAGGCATGGTGTCATCAAGTACATTCTGTAGAAAACATCCAAGTCAGCAAACAATATGGAATTCACAAACTCCTTATCGCAGCTAAGAATTGTGTAAAAAATCTGTACAAAAAACACTGACAGCAAAGAAACAGCAGGACAAGTCAAGATAGTTTGTATGGTGAAAGAAGTTTACAGGTTTAACAGGAATTTGGCTGTGAATGATATTTTATTTACTTTTATGTGTGAAGGTTTCTGTTATTTTTGAATAGAAGGTAAAAATCAATGATTGGTTTTATTTGGGGGGGGGGACTGTTATATCCCACATCCGATGTGCGGACGAGTTTGAGCATTGCTATAGTACTATTTAAGGCTCGCACATCTGATTCCTTCCCGCATATTACTATACATATAGTGTACGCACCTGTATATGTAAAAATGATAAAATTGATTAATTAGGGCGTAGCGCAAAAAAGACAAGGAACATCCATTTTGTTTTTGGCAATGTTGCAAACAAAGCAATGCGATACAATGTGTCAACTAAGGGCTGCAGCTCCCATAAAACCCCTACGTTGTCCTCCCACATTCAAGTCTCTATGTTCTCACATGTACGTATAGGATGTACACCAGTAGGTTATGTGCAAACAAAGCAACTATGTCTGAGATAGATCAAGAATCTCTCCTAGAGGACTGTATTGGGCGCTCTGTAATAGTATGGGCCTTGGTTCTGCTGTGCATAAACACATATTGAATATGCCATTAGCCCGTGTTGATGTTGTTGGCCTATACGTGCACTAATTAACAACTTCCATTCCCCACAGTCCACCCAATGACACTGGCATGGGCCCAATACCCATCTCCTGCCTCCTCACACTGTTATTCATGTCATTCACTCTTTGTCACAGTGCCAGTAGTAGCATTATAGACTTTTTGTGATTTATGAATTGCATGTATCCGGTGTTCACTGACTCACGTTCCTTCCTTTCTGGTACTCAACTTTGAACTCAGTGACTCGGTGTCTGTTCATTTTCTAATTACTGCAGCTGATTTCTTTCCCAGCATCCCTCACCTGTGTGTTGCATCAAACTCAGCAAATCAATGAATGACTAATTCCGACCTGTGTAGTCACACCTATAGTCATACATATATACAGTGCATACAGAATATACATAATATGTCTCATATGGTTCAAAGGAAAGGAGCACTCCTGGTCTTCATATTAATATTTATTCAAACAAACAAAAACCCGTCTACGCATTTCAGCCCTCCGGCCGTCATCAGGAACAACACTAATGTCATTTCCACCTCCACAATAACCTGCAAAGCCCCCCCCCCCCCCCCACCATTATTTATATACAAATCCATGCCGTCCTACCCCACACCATATCGCTCACGCCCCCTAAACTGTGCCTAATTGATCGCAAGCTGCATCACCAAACTAAAGTGCCGCTGCCATACGCCCTCCACATAAGAAAAATTGCTAGGTGCCTATCTGTACAAAGTCATGCTCTCCAAAGTGAATGCGCAAAAGAGGCGCTAAGTATATTGTCTACATATACATATATAATATATACGTACATCTATAACTTAATATAAGTCTACTGTACATATAACAAATTTACGTACATCTATACATTATATTAAGTCTACATACAGTATATACAGTATATATCATTTAAAAGGTCTACATATACGTGTACATTTATACAGTCATACATTATAATTATAATATCTACATATACATATATACTTACATCTAAACATTATATATAATTCTACATATAAGCCTACATATACATATATACAGTACATCTATACATTATATATAAGTCTACATATACATTTTATACGTTATATATACATTATGAATAAGTCTACATATACGCTATTACAAAGTCTTTTTTTTCATCTATACATATATAAAATATATTGGATACAAACTCTGAGGCAACAGATAGTGTACACCAACTTACAGGACACACAATATACAGGCCTGGTCAATATTCAAAGTAGTGCACCATAGACAGGGACACCCTTGATTGCTGTACATGTTATGTGGGAAACTGTTTTGTGCACGGTCTGCTTTGTGCCGAGACCAACAGAGTAAACCCACTTTGTGCCATGCAACTCATACATTCCATAAAGCATGTGATCTGGTACATATGGGTGGTATACCATCTATTCTTCCTGTTTTCTTGTAGTATGTTCTCTGTATTAAGCTATGAAGGCTGATGCTGAAAGTATTGATTTAAAATCCTCCTGTCTGGTATTGCAGATGAAATTCCCCATTAGACGCCGTAGCTCTACCAGGCCCAATTGCCAAGTCCTTAGCCTTTGCTAGTGGTAAAGAGCCAGGCAGGTATCCAAGGATTTACTGTAATACTGAAATAAAAAGTAGTTATCAGTTATTTTTCATTAGATCTGTATAAGAGTATATAAAGGATAAATCCATTTCTTTAGGTTAACATGGGAATGAGAAATGTTTGTTTATACGTTAGATTATTAGGGCAATGCTATTACATAACATGATTTATAATATATGAGGTCCACAGCGCATTGCCCGTGGTGAATATATATTATATATAATACAGAAAATGATGAATCCCGTTTCGAAACAAACCTGGTTTCTAATTAGAACTTGGCGGTTTTCAAAAATCCGTGTTTCAACGACTTTTCGAAATTTTCAAAACCAGAACTTTTCATTGGAAATCAAATATTTGCAAATTAAAAATTCCTATTGAAAAATTAGAAAATTGCTATATAATACCTAACATTCCCATCGTAAATTAACAAATAATCATTTGGATTGAAATCAGATTGTCGAACTTCAATAGGTTTCATGGAACCACTGTCAGAACTAAACTCGCTAGTTTCTTTCTTCTCCAATATACAGAACATGGTAATGAGAATCTCCAATGTTTCCTGCACAAAGCACCAAATTCAGCTTCCAGTGTGGAAATCCATCTAAATAGAAATGTTGCGCTGCTATTTAAAATAAAACAGGATAACACAGAGGTCATAGGAGAACGCTCTGGGCTGTGTGTTTCCTTCGGTCACGCAGACTCCCCCTATAGGGAGTCTACACTGGGCGAGGGAATTTTTCCCTCTATCCCGACGATTGGCCGACCGAAGGTTCAGCGGCAACCCATCCTTCAGGAAGCTATATACACACTGTACCGATAAAGCCCCAATACTGTTGGATCCGATGGTATCGGGGCTTTATCGGTACTGTGTGTATCTAGCTTTAGGTGCGATCCAATCCCGCTTTTAAAATGGCACACTAGTGTGGCCCAACTGATGTGCGTCTAAAGCTACACATATGATCCGTTAATCGGAGCGCATGCAATACTCTTATTTTTGCGCATTGCATGTGCTCTGATTGTGAAACATTGCATGATCACAATCGCGCGCGCACTGCAACATGCTCTTGCACACCCAGAACGTGCATGTAATCACAAGCTTTAGCGTGCGTGCTTCCATCACATGTTGCAATGTGGCCTCATCCTTAAATTTTCCTCAGCCACAGCCAGGCCCGACTAAGCAATCCGGCCAAGGATGTGTATGGACACTCAGTCATTGATCCATCCTGCCAGAAGCGCTCGTTCGGCAGTCGGCCTTTGGCGGAAATTTATTGTTTACGTAACTTTATCTATTTTTTAGAATTCATATTGCAAATGTGTTTTGCTTGTTCTCTATCTCCAAAGCTTCACAACAATTAGTACATAGAAACCAAGGGAAAACTGTTTTGGTCCCTAGCCTTGTCTGTAATAATGGAAATAATAATCTAAATGCTGGAAAATGAAAGGGATTATGCAGTAAAATGATATAAGTAGATTACAATATACTGCCCATTCACTTAGATTGTAAGCTTTCTAGGGCACAGACCCTTTTATTATGTCTAAAGGGAAGTTCCATATAATACCTGTGCTTCAAGCACACATTTCTTATCTCAAAATAGGAGACTAAACCGTTTTTTAAAATCTTGTCCAACGACCACCTATACCTCTCAGCATGCAATGCTTGTGCCCCTCATGGCTGGCACAGAGTGCTAACATTGCAGCATTATGTTATGACCTCACAGTGTTCCGTAGTCCCCATAACAGATATAAATAAAGTGCATGTGTGTACTTTTTTTAGTTTCCAAGCCGCGTATGCGCATTCCATGGAACAGACATGACGTCCATTTCAATTTATATCTTAAATCTCTTACAAATGTTTGTAAAATTGAAATGGTTTCCCTCTGAAGAAGAGGTGACAGAGTTGTTGTTAAGGCACTGCATCAGAGATGTTTATAATGCAATGAAGACTCCTAGGTGGAGTTATCAGCATGGAAAGGGTCTTGATATTTATAATGCAATGATAGACTCATTAGTGGGGAGTTATCAGCATGGAAAGGGTTCTTGATATTTATAATGCAATGATAGACTCAGTTAAGGTGGAGTTATCAACATGGAAGCATTCTGATATTTATAATGCAATTATAGACTCAGTTAAGGGGAGTTATCAGCATGGAAAGGTTCTTGATATTTATAATGCAAAAGATAGACTCAGTAAGGTGGAGTTATCAGCATGGAAAGGGTTCTTGATATTTATAATGCAATGATAGACTCAGTTAAGGTGGAGTTATCAGCATGGAAAGGGTTCTTGAATTTTATAATGCATGATGCCTCAGTTAGGTGAGTATCACATGAGGTTCTTGATATTATAATGCATGATAGACTCAGTTAAGGTAGAGTCTGGAGATAATTGATTTTTAAAATGGCTATAAAGCAAGAAAGACCAACACGTGACAGTTAATGTTTTAATATTAAAGCAAATGATTTATTTTTAAATAGGGTAGTTACCTTTATAGATTGGTGTCAATATAAATAAGCAGAGAGAGAGAGAACATTGTCATTTTCATATTAATGTTCCCATTACCTCTCATGTATAATTGATAGACATTAAATGTCGGTTAAAAGTAAAAGTATTTAAATCTCCATCCCAGAGGTCATTCGTTTTTATGGTTCACTGCCATTTTGAAAACTTGAAATTTATGCTCAAATATTTCTGACTAGGTCTAATATTATTAGTGTTAATGGCCAATGCCTTGCTGGGAGC
Organism: Hymenochirus boettgeri; assembly: GCA_019447015.1. Lineage (NCBI taxonomy): Eukaryota > Metazoa > Chordata > Amphibia > Anura > Pipidae > Hymenochirus > Hymenochirus boettgeri. Next base: position 369,300,645 of record CM033469.1, on the reverse strand, counting down.
TAAACGGAATTTGTGTGACAGAAGAAGAAATCCATCATTTCTGCCAACGGTATGTGTGGTCTGTATGATAAACGTCTAAAGTCTATAATAATGATTGTGAATCTCAAGCAGATTCCAAGCCACCAATGAAAATTCCTTGTGGTACTTCCTAAAGAGGAATAATGATAGAGGTGACATAATAAAATGAAGTGGGGTGGTTATCACTTTTCTTTCTTTTATAATGTCTACGGAATATATACTTGTTTAAAATGTATTCAATTATTTTACTACGGAAAGCCATCCAGTTATTCTCATGTTCAGTTTTACCATCCTCTCCCTATAGCACAGGAAATACAAATAATCTGATTGGAGAATTTCTCTCCCTTTTCCTAAGCATGTCTGAACTCACGAGAGCTAGAGAGCTAGGAGGAGCTAGGAGGACAACTATGATGGGGCCCCTCCATGCTTCACCCACAGTGATTTTCTGAAAGGCTTCTATATCTGTCATAAAAAAATAAGAGACTGGCCACCTTGGCTTCTAGGCCTCCTGCGGTTTGTTCTCCTGCGCGCCTGGTAGTTTGCCCTGCAGTGATTGCAGATCTTTCTATATTAAATGGTTTTAGCATGTTTTACATTTTTTATGTAAAGTGTTCTGTGTATTATTTGGGGAAATGTTTTTAGGTTGATTTTGTTCATCATAGGCTAGGCCACACACCAAGTGATATTTCTGTGTTTATGTAGTCGGTCAGTCGACCTAGAAAATTGAAGATGTTTTTGTGGATAGCCGCGATCAATGTTAGTCGCCTGTTCATCCAGATTGGACACCGGCCATGCCGGTAAATCACGGCCTATCTTTCAGTCTCCTATGCACCACTATTTGCAAGTCGCCTGGGATGAATCACTGTCGCGGGACTCTTCTCATGTGTACCAGCCTTAACAGATGTCCATAGAAATGACATGTTGTTTTAAAATCCAAGCTGCATCTTGATGCTCATTCAATAGGATCGCAGCGCATGCGCAGGGTAGCGCCCAAGAATCGCACAACTTTTTGTCACGAGATTTGTGTCCGCTGCCTAGTGGAACTTTGCCCTTAATGTTTTCTGGGTTTGCAAACACCACGTTTTATGCATTATCCGATCACAGTGGTGCCTTTAGGGCTATACATAGTTTACTGCACCTGGCAAATCATTTTCTCCCTTGCCTCGATCCCTGCTGGCTATTGCTTTGGGCAGGGATGTCGAACCTGAAACTACAACTCCCCCCTGATGCCTAGATCTGCCTTGGATGTTTTACATACACTAGAGAGGTTTCCAACGCGTGAGAAATAGCGTGCGCATCGACGAGTTTCACCCACATTACCATGAGTGTCGTGATTTGCCAATATTCTGCATATGGTCCACTAAAAGTGGCGATTGCATGCGTTCCAAAAAAACGTGGCCACCCGTTGCTTTTTGGGCCCTGCGATTCGCGTGTGATAGTTACCGCCATGAGAAAACGGCAGCGTGGCCCAGCCCAAATGTATAAAAATGTCTTAAAGGGCTGGAGAAGCTCTGTTGGAACAAGGCCTCCATTTCCTAAATCTAAAGTCTGAAGAGACTGCGCTTGCAAAAATGAAAGCTTTAATTACTGTATTCTATGATAAACACCTAAATAATGCATGTTTGCTGTGAACGATCCTTGCAATATTAGTGGAGATAAATAATGCAGTAATTCTTTTAGTGGCTCACACAATGTGTTCACATGTTGTAACAGACAGGGAACAATGGAAATACAAGCACTTTGCTTACAATTAGGGTTCCTTAAACCTATACAAACAGACAAGGAGCGTGATGGCGGCAGGGACACTCCCTCTCCTAGCACGTCTGCCGGTGGGCTGCAATCCAATGGGAGAGCCGGATATCTCCCAAAACGGATCTGAAATGAAAGTGCTTGCGGATGCTGCATCCTCCATGGACATCATCTGGAGCCGGACCATCCAAATGTGTATAAACTCACTTTTATTCAAATGTTAAAAGCATGTTTAAAGATGTGGTAAGCCCATTCGAATGCTCACTCAGTCTCTACTAGCCTGACCGTTTCGTGCCTACAGGGGGCACTTCATCAGAGGGAAGTAGCGTTGCACATGCGTTGATTAAATAGTTTTAACCTATTAACTACCTACAAAGATGTCCTAATTAAACCTTACAGGAAAGGCTATTAATAAAAACTGAAATAACTCAATGAATAATTAAAACAGTATAGATACTTAATCCCAAATTTGGAAACTACTTCCGTATACTATATAGAACTGTGTGAAAGTTGGAATGGACTTTAACTCAGTACAAAAAACAGTTAATCACCACATCACTAATAATGTTCAACATAGAATCACTTATAACAGCTTTAGAAAAAAGATACTTCAGTACATATATGCTATGAATTATCAGCAGTGAAGAGACAAAAATCTAATAAGATACATATTAAAACTACCCTACACCAATCTCTAATTTTTGGATATATAGTAGGGGCATTCCCCCAGCCCCAACCGCTATAATATATTTAACAGAAAGTCCCCCACTTTACCCCCTCTCTCCTCCGCCGCACTGCCCGGCCTTTTGCTTGCATGGAACTGCAAGCAGGGGGCTGGACCGTCATCCGTGTGTCCATGATTGGCTGAGAGGCAGCCAATCACAGACGCGGCTGCCGGATTTCAGTGAAAAATGTACTAGTTCAGTGAAAAAATATTACCTTTGATACAGCATATTCCACTTCTCCAAAACTTTATTCTGAGCAGTAGATTCTGAGAAATCTCATTTTAAATCACAGCATTTACAGGGAAGGACCTGTCACTCCAGAAGCAAAATTATAATATGTAACCCATGCTTGATCTCTGTGCCAGCCTGCCACACACTTTCTGCACATTTAAGAGAATCAGCCAGAGAAAAGAACATCAGGGGGGAGGGAGGAGGAGATGTGTAAGCAGAGCAGTGTCCATGGTGAGGCTGTGCAGAACACATAAGTGTCACAGACACTAAAAGAAGGCAGTGAGTAAGGGAGTGGTGGGGGGAATTAGGAGTACTCATTAACATTGTTAATTTAATGAACGCAGCACAGATAAATAGGTGAGTACCATAATTCTACTTGTCTCAATTGAGTTTCAGAAAATGTAAAGTTGTTTTGGTGAGTATAGTGACCCTTTAACATGAAAAGGGTAGGTCTTGTTGGTAGCGTGGCTTGTAAAATCTACAGACTTTAACATATATTTGCAGCACTTACAGGACCCACACTTGTAGGAACCAAAGCACCCAACGAATTATCACTAGTCTGTACCGACTTTATATGTGGGTTGAGGTGGTAGTAATGGTCCCAGATTGGATCTAGGTGCAACACTGACCAGTGTCTTTTCAAGATATTTGAGTATTTGTTTTGATTGTACCGTATATGGGTTATCAGTGAGAATTTACGTTCTTCACCTGGATCTCTCTGTTTCCCATTGTCATTACTGTGACGTTCCTTCTCTTGAATATTAGTGTAGATCTCGGGCTGACCATCATTCTTCTTTAACCAGATGAATCAATCTTACATTTAGGTGTACTCAACACTGCTCTGTCATAGCCCTCTTAAGTATTAAAATGATAACCCTGCTCAAGAAACTCGTCCCACATCTTCATAGCCCTTGTTTGAAAACTATCCCATGTGGAACGATCCTGCGTATCCGCAGGAATTGGCTAGTGGGGACAGAATCCGTGTAGGTCTGGGGTGATGACCATGATAATGGAGAAGAGTATTCCTAGTGATGTTCTTTCTCTATAAATCCATACATATCGCTCCACTAAGTACCTTAAACTCTATATCCAAAAATGGAATGGAGTGTGGGTTGTTTTCACTGGTAAATTTCAAATTAAAATTATTGGGATTACAGTACTGAACAAACTATGATATCTCCATCTCCGTACCCTTCCATATATATGAGATCGCAATATAACAATAATATTTGATGATGTTCTGTTTGAAGGGGTTATTAGCAGAAAAAATATGAAGGTGCTCCCACCACCCCATATAAAGGTTCGCATATGAGGGAGAAAATAGCCCCCATAGCTGCCCCCCATGATTGAGGGAAAATTGCCCTTCAAATTCCGAAAAAAGTATTCGTCAATAGGTACTAATTCAGCAGAGGACATATTCCCTCTGGTTCTGGGGTAAGTTATAATAACTTATAATACATAATAATTCAACCAGATATCTATAGCTTGTATCCACATTCATGTGGAATTGAAGAATTAATCGATAGTTAACCACCTATACCTTTAGACAAACATAACCACCCAATTTATCTTACAATCACTGGTATCTCTTAAATAGGAACTATTTAAAGATAACGCTACTTCCCTCTGATGAGTGCCCCCTGTAGGCACGAAACACGTCAGGTCCAGTAGAGAACGGAGGTGAGCATTCAAAGTGGTTTACCACCATCTTGTAAACATGCTTTTAAAGTTTTGAATAAAAGAAAGTTTTATACATATTTGGATTGTCCGGCTCCAGATTGATGTCCATGGAGGAGGCAGCATCCACATGCACTTTCATTTTCCATTAAAACCTACAGACTGAACAATTTCTATTGTCAAAACTACGATCTATACTCCCTACGAATGGAATGCAGATGGTGCCCCATCAGTGACTCCTGTTCGTAACGCGGGAAGTTCTGATAAATTTCTCCACCTTGCACCACTCTATTGGGAAGACTTTAAGCTGATGATTCAGTCAGTTCCCAAATTGAATTAGAATTTCTGTTCTATGAAGATAATTTCATTGAGGTCACACTTAGGCTTTTTTTTTTATCCATTTGTTAAATGCACAGATCCTGAATGTAAATGCTGATTACACTAATTATCGATAAAAATAAACAACTGTTATGGCCCTTAATAGCAAATGTGTGTACCCAGCTATACCCAGGGTCTGTTCTCATGTCCATAGCCCCAGTAGTGTCAGGTTCCTTCTGCACCTACACTTGGTGGAGGTTTGTTTCCTTGCCATTGGTATCCAACTGTTCCAAAAACAGTAAATAGAAATGTGGCTCCATTTGCCCCCCAGCTAAGATCCCAATGAATAAAGGATTGCTGGGTGACAGGCAGTCACGGCAACTACTGAACTTTTAAAATTCAATACAAAACAAAAGAAGCAAATTAATACAGGGACCAAAAGCAAAAGACCGTGAATCCCAGCACCTGTAATTAAAAATTGGATCCGAGTCCGACACGGAACCCTCGGTGCTGAAATCCAACGTTCAGACTTCGGAATGCATTTCGAGGGTACCGAACAGACAAGATTTTCGAGGGTTACTGAACATACAAGATTATTTTCGAGGGTTACTGAACATACAAGATTATTTTCGAGGGTTTACTGAACATACAAGGTTTTATTTCGAGGGTACTGAACATACAAGGTTATTTTCGAGGGTTACTGAACATACAAGGTTATTTTCGAGGGTTACTGAACATACAAGATTATTTCGAGGTTACTGAACATACAAGGTTATTTTCGAGGGTTACCGAACATACATGTTATTTCGGGGTTACCGAACATACAAGGTTATTTTCGAGGGTTACCAAACATACAGGTTTATTTCGAGGGTTCCGACACAGGTTATTTTCGAGGGTTACTGAACATACAAGGTTATTTTCGAGGGTTACGGGAACATACAAGTTATTTCGAGGGTTACAAACTACAAGGTTATTTTCGAGGGTTACCGAAAATAACCTTGAATATTTGGTAACCTTCAAAATGCTTTCCGAACAATCGAAAGTACGTTCGCTTTTCCGATCTTCATGTTTTTCCCAGATCCATAAATCTGAAAATGTAACGAAACTTAGTCTTAGGCCATTTCTACCTGTAATCTGTTATGTTGGATTGCTGTATGAAACAGGAGGTATTACGTTGTCAGAGTATAACAACTGTGTGTCTCTGCGTCTGCAGTTAGGTAATTAATAACTGTAAGTAAACAGAACATGAGCCCTTGGGATAACCTGATCCTAAATGCAACCAACAACCAGTCCTAGCTTAATATGGCAACATAAAAGCTAAAGACAACAAAAGCTAGGTACCACCTGAAAGATTTTGAAAGATGACAGACAGATCTGCAAACATCCTGTCTGTCATTTTTCAAACGATCGGGCTACACACAGTTCCTGAGCGCTCCCCCTTGGCCGCGCCGACTCCCCTATAGGGAGCGCACGCGCGCCTCGTTCGGAAAACGAAGGTACACACAGTAACAATAAAGCCTGATACCGTCGATCCGATGATATGGAGCTTTATCGGTACTGTGTGTACCCAGCTTAAGCCTGTTTGGTCCAGAGTTTATTCCACCAAACTTAACTGTATATACATGCTACATAATTGTTGGTTTCGTCCTCCCTGCCATCTGATAGTACATTAAGACTGCTCGACTGCTCACAAACAGCCTGTCTGTAAGGGATTGGTTTAAGTCCTTTTTTAGCAATCTTACAACAATTACTCCAAAGGAAATTTCTTACTTGTGTACAAAGCTTTAGCCCAACCTAACAAAGACATGTAATAAAACAAATAAAAGTTTGTTCACACTTTTTTTTAAACTTTGTCACAACACATAACAACACATATAACAACTCATATAGCTTGTGTTAACACAGAACCATTCATTTTCCTACCAATTCAATGTGTCCTGTCCCCCAGTGTGTTGCTTTAATAGCGATGCGGAAAACACACAGCTAAATGCATTTTTTCTATTGCAGATAACAATGATGCCATCAGAACTTAGTGGAAAAAATCACACAATAGCACTTATTACACTGTGTGCCATGTTTCCACAATCCTAGCTTTGATTTTTTTTTGGTAAAGAAAAATGCATTGCATTGCGTTTTTGTGTGTTTTACAGAGCGTTGTACATGTGAATGAAGCCTTAAGGCTCGTACACACGTACGATCGTGGGTTCTGACCTGCGACTCATGATGTGTAGGAACGAACGTTTCGGCTGCTAATCAGCCGTGTGTAGGCGAAAGGGTCAACCGAAAGGGTTCATCGTTCGGAGATCGATTGACTTGGTGGATCTCGAACGACCGTTTCGGCTGATAAAGTTCTCACATGGGCCGATTAGCAGCTAAAACGTTCGTTTGTACACAGCCTTTAGAGCTTTTAGCAATTGCAAGTTAAATGGGGTGATTATAAATCCCTCTACTGTGGTTTCAAACGTTGTTCCTTTGATGAATGGATTGACGATCAATGAGCCAATGAGTGAAGAGTAGTATGAATAATGTAACCCATTGTATAGACTCATCATGGATATAATATATATTTTATTATACTTTGTAAATGACTTGAACATGCAATTTCATGGAGTGGGTTGACTAAATGTAATCCAATGTAACCTCTGTAAATTAGAAATTACTTTACCACTTGACATTGCAGATAATTTATACAGCTGAAATTTAATTGCAGATTTCTGCGTTTGTTGAAGTTATTAAGAGCCTCAGCAAAACAATGTTTAAGTCTCTTGGTTTATTAAAAACAATAGTTCACCTGTCGGGACCATGTTTACCTTTTCATTTGTTCCGTTTCTTCATACGGATGTTTATTGGTCTCATTGGGAATTTAGACCTTTAATTCTATTCTGACTAGAGAAAGCAGTTATTTTCCATTCTAATTCCTGAATAATACGTTTTAAATGACCTGAAGTTAAAATGGTGAACAGATTTGGAAACTAGAAGAACCATAACGTCACCTTCTCAGAATACGATGGTCCAGGAGGAGCTGGAATGGACTTGAATGGACTAAACCTCTAGATTTTTGTCATTTTTCAAGGATAAAGGGAATAAAGTCCCTTGATGAGAAGTGGGTATGTCTCTTTATGTCCTAGTCAGTTGTATAGACAGATTTTAGGATGTGGGTGTAAACACCACCAAATTGTAGTACTGATTGTTCCTGCCGGATGGTCAGCTCAGGTTAATGTTAACTAAGGACTATGTGGGCATGATTAGATGATGCTGATAATCTTGCATTATAAAGATAGCAATAAGAGGTGATAATAGTAATCATTAACATAATTCTTTATTTGAAGTACAACTCTAGTCCCCTCCTTCCTCTCCCATCGGTCATGGCAAATTCGGCCACAGCAAGTGCGAACGATCAATCGTGCGGTCCCATAGGGAACCGCACGGTCGATCGAATTTACCAACCCGTCCGTTTCGGCCGAAAATATCTGCTGGTGTGTACCCAACCTTAAGGACAACTCCCCCTCATAAGAACATCTTAGAAAGAATGGCCTCTTTAAAATATGTTTATATCATACTTTGTCCTATGAATTATTACTGCATGCCTGCTATGCTTCTGGATGCCTCATGGAAACTGAGCAATTTAGTGACCTGTACTGAGCCTGGGCATGCTCAGAAGAGCAGATAGGGGATTAACATTCAGTCATTGGCTGTGATGTCAACTGTCAAATCCATAACTGACAGTTGCTAACTGGAAGACCAGGAAGCAGAAGCAGGGGCAAAAACAGGACATTGTGCAGGATTTCATGTTAGACTTATATATTCCACATTTCAAACTATTACCGTTTAGGTTTTGGGGGGTGATTAACCTGTATGTAAATTTTCATTTTAGGCTGGACTTGCCCTTTAAACTGATTTCGCATTAGTTTCCAGACAACACATCCAGGAAGTGGTGCGGACCAGACAAGGGGAGCCTAAATTAATTATAACTTGGGAACTAATGCAAAGCCACAGATAAGGACCTAGTGGTTCAGGTTTTCACCCTCACCCGTTTCTTTAATGGAGAAGAGGGAGGAGTTTTAGACTTTTGTATCTTGCACCATATTTTAGGAGAACCAAAATTTGATTGGATATGTTCACTAAATTCCCCGTGATGTGCCGTGCGATAGGTCCACACAAAACCGACAATTGACAGACTAATGGTTTGGTTACTGATTGTGGTCTGTTGGTCTATTTGTCTAAAAGGGCCGTCCTGTTGGTACCAATGCCCTATATTGGTAACTGTGTACCGCAGCTCTCGAAACCCATGACCTTTCACGAGGACTTGTCACTGACCAAAAATTTCCCTCACCTGCAGTCGGCCCTCTGTACAAAAGAAATGTGCCATCCCTGAATATTCCCCCTATGCTTTATATACTGTACTGTGACTGGTGTCATCTATAAAGACCTGTACTGTGTGTACCCACCTTAATTTCCTCCTTTATATTGCCACAAGAATGTGTTGTTTAAATACATAGAGATTGCTAAGGTTAACAATATGTGACTAAAGTTAAAGTGTGTCTATACTTTTGTTTGTACTGTCCCCTATTTCTTAGGTTTATGTAGAACATCTATAGCAGTCAATCAAGTACCTTATATGATAAACTTTTCTGCTGTGTGCAGTTTTGCTGCAACTAAAATATTGACTGTTGGAATTTTTGAATTGCATGGTTGAAATTTGCCCTCTCAGTATGGCTCATAGCGATTACTGAGCATGCTTGACTTCTCAGAAAGTCATGCCAGAATGAAGTAGGAGTTGGTAAAGAGTGGGAGGGCTGAAAAAACAATAATGAATTGAAGGCTTGCAGCAAACACAAACCTCAGAATTAGGGGTATTACAAGTATTTAATTATAGATTAAGGTAAGGCAAATTCATTTGTACAGTATATTCCCTTTAAGGAATAAAGGGGAACTGTGGTCTCCAAACAAGCTGAGTTTAAATGAAAGGTAAGTTTCCTATTTAAAATGAGCCATCAACCACCTCTCTACCTGCTCCACAGCCCAAGATATACAGAAATGACTGATCAGAAAGTTAATGGGTGGGAGGCTCACATGTGACATTCCTAAGGCTTCTCCTGCACAGTGCCGCCGGCAAGCACAACCTCAAACTCCCTCAGTTGTGAGGGAGAACGGAAGTCCCTCCTCCTCTCTGCTGTGTGAAGGACCTGCAGCTGGAGAGAAGGTAAGGGAATCTACAGCCCTTCTCTCTGACTATGTGAAATCAGAGTTCTCACTCTGCCTGAAAGGCTGTTTCCACAGAGTTTCTGGGGGGGGGGGGGTGGTGGTCAAGTGACCCACAGCACCTGTGAGTGGGTGGGGCTTAGGGCACCTGTGAGGTGCGTGGGCCATGGAAACCGTCCACAGTGGGCGGGGCTTAGGCACCCATGTGGGGGAGGCCACGGCACCCGCGGGTGGGCAGGGCCACATGGGGCGGTAAGAGAATGTGCCAAGGGGGGCTTCAACTGGTGGGACCATGGGGTCCATAAGTGGGAGGGACCAGGAGGCTGCAAAGGAAGGAGACACAGGGCAGATTGACTGACAGGTTTCAGAGCAGGAAGCAGGAAGTGCAGGGACCTGGTGATGCTGCTGCCATATCACACACAAAAATGTAAATTCTTCAAAACTATGCAAATAAACAATGGAAATAAATTGCAAAAACTCTCAGGAGAGCAATTCCTATCAATTTACCTAAAGTCATTTTTGAACCACAGTTCTTTTTAAGGCCAATATATCTCTTTATGGTAATGTGTGTTTTTAATAATAGTGCTAGGATGGGGAGGGTCATTAGAGTCTTCTAATTTAGAACGTTAATGTAAACATAGGCGTTTGCCAAACCTTAGTAATAAATGCTTAGTTTGGTTAACTGAAGTATAAATAAAATAGGAATTATAGAATTTATAGAAAACAGAATACACATTTTGCTAAATTGTGTTTCAGTATTGCACAGTTCCTTTGCTTTCGCTGAGCCTTATTTCAGCCTAATATGTCTTGAAAAGGCTGCTTAGCTGTGGAAACTGCCTTAAAGCAAAGAGATTTAGGCCAACCTGTCACTTCGATTTAGCGGCACAAATAAAATGCGATGGATACAGATGTCATGGGGTAACGAACGTGACCTACATTTTAGAATATTCTTTCTCCGATTATGTATATTGCCCATTACTTACGTCCTTGTATAGATAAATGACGGATAAATGTTAAATAGAACCATTTATATACTGACAATCTGATTGATGTTTAAGGCTTTCCTGAGAATTTTTGATGGTAATTCAGTTGACTGCTGATATTTAACTCTTACCATGGTTATGGTCAATATTCCACATTACAACTCTGGATGGTTTTATATATCGGTGGTTCCGCTTTGTTTCTGGTTTTGAAATTGTTTGTATTTCTTGCTTTATTTTAACTGCCGAAAAAAAAACCAAAACAATCTAGACTCAGATTTGATATGTAAGACCAGGATTCTACCAGGAAACGTTAATTACCACTCAACATTGAATGGCCCTTTTAAGTTGGGCTGAAGTTTTCGAGGTGCAAAGGAGCACCAAAAAGCTTTGGCTTTGATTAGGCCATCCCATTGGCCAGTCCATTTCGGGGGGCCATGTGGCCTGACATCACAAACAGTTAAAGTTGGAGAGTATGGTACACAGTGTTACCTTGCCAGTGAGTCAAGGGAAACTCACTGGCAAGGTAGTGAAATGCCGTAATACAGCAGAAATTTACATGGGGGGTTTTTGGGGTGTGGAGAAGAGTGGTTCGATTAGAAAGCAATGACGCTGCTGGGATATGGGATGGTGTGGGGGGAGGAGTGCTAAGATAGGTCCCAGATGGCACATTTACATTTAATTAGTTTGTAAGCTCTATGGTGCAGGGACCTCCTTTCCTCTTGTGCTAGGCTCTATCACTAATAGTTTCTATTTATAAATTTATATATTTATGTACTGAACTAGCTATGTATTGTCCCCCTTGTATGACTTTATTGCATTTTGTTACTGTACATCGCTGCGTCCCCAAGTAAGTGGTGCTTTATATATAAACTATACATACATACATACATATACATACATACATACATACATACCACAACTTACCACTGCACAATCCACCGCTGGATCCTCTGACAGGTAATGACTGCTTGCGGCTGTAGTAACACACTAGCGCTATGAAGACCACCTGGCTGGAATTGTCAACCACTGGGGGTAAATTGGGGATTTCCAACAGATGATACGAAACATAGCCAAGGGGGAGAAAGGATGTAAAAGCCTGTGTATTGTATTACCCAGGACCACAGGTTGCTACCACAACTTCTTAAATATTTATCACCAAATCCTGCAAATCCACCTAAATTTGCTGCTGAGAGAACAATGCACCTTCCATTAGGACGCTCACCCTCAAGGCGACTGTTTTATTTCGTTTTTGCTAATCTGCAAACTTTATGCGTTAGCAGACGTGGAACTGTGACCTAAAGTCCTAACGTTGGGCTCTATTTTGTGTCAGAATGAATATGAGGGTAGTGCATCCGAGGTAAGAGTGAGAATGTTTGCAGTAGCTCATATCGTCTGGAACAGGATGAATAAACAAATACAGTGAACAGAGAGATAGTACAGTGCTGGTTTCAGACAATGAGGTGAATTGAATCTTTTTGTTCTCTTCAACAATGGAGTCTCGACTACATACTAGTAAATAAATGGTCAAAATGGGAGAGAAAAGAATCTAAGCTAATTACCAGCCAGGAAGGGAAGTTTGAATTGGGACCCTCAAATGCAAGGCTTAGCTTCCATTGGCCAAACCAAGGGGAGTTCTAGATATGTCAACAGAAAGACATGACGTTAAGTCGGCCCTTCATGGTTCCTGGTGTTCCCATGTTTCTATATTTCCTGGTGGGCCCCAATACCCCAGTCCGACACTAGGTAGGTTGGAGTGCCAAATTCAGAGTTCTCCATCTTCCAACTAATAAGGTGTTAATAAATGGTAACTTCCAGCTTACAACAGTGGCTACTCGCTATCCCAGGTATACATGAAAAGAAAATCTTGGCATATAAACTTAGGAAGGTTTCGTATAATCATTTACTGTCCATGGGGATTAGACAATATCCCAAAAACAGCTATCCAGAAATTAAAGGGTATGTCCACCCCCAAAACTATAATCCCCCCCACTACGGGCCCCATTGTGTAGTGTAGTTTAATCCTTACCTTACATCCCAGCTCCATATGGTTCTCCTGTAGTCCCCCCCCAAAGTCCCAAAAACTGCCACCAGGAGGATAGCAGAGTCATAGGACTCTGCCTCTACCTGGCCTCCGGGAGAAGTTTGGCATGCGTACTGCAGCCCTTCTCCCCCTCCCTCTCCCTCCCGATTTGGATTTCCCCCGCTCAGCCAATCACAGACGCGACTGCTGGTCCCGCCCCTCTGCTTGCATTATCTCGCAAGCAGAGGGCCTGGCAGCTGGCGGAGGAAAGAGGGCAGGTACTAAAGTTTGGGGAACTTTCTAATAACATAAATAGAGCGGTGGGACTGGGGGGACAGGGGGAATACTATATCAAAAAATGTTTTTAAGGGTAGGCATACCCTTTAACACTGTCTTTTATTTGGGGGGTTATGACATTGGTTTGTGCAATAAAGGGAATAATTTTGGGGTCACCAAAAATAAACAAATAAATTAAGTTTTATTTAAATGTTCACAAACATGTGCACGGTACTATGGTATAGATAATACACAGGATCGAATCAGTAATATGTTGACTTTTGCACGGCACAACACCCAAAGGCTGACGTAGCATCTGCCCCGAGAATCGATGTATATGGGCACTCGGTCTGCGGTCATTTGTTGATCTGCCAGTGTGGAGTTAGGGAAATTATGTCTCCCGAGATGTTTATCTTCCCTGGTCAGGTGGACATACACTAATTATCCACACACACCCGCACACCAACCTATGGAACAAAAGGGCGCTGTTACACCATGGACAGTTCTATGGATCTGGGTATTAAATACCCATATATTTTTCTATACTCTATACCCTTTTAATAATGTCATGTTATTTATAAGGTGTTTTTGTTCATCGTATTTAATGCCTCTGCATTTATTTTTATCTTGAGCACAGATCCAAGGAAATAATAAAAAAAGGAAAGTGACTATTGACTGTAATTCAATCAGACAGATGGGCCTGGTTGTTTTATTAAAAAGCTTTATTGAAATATTGTAAGAGTCCAGTTTTAACAAGTGTTCTATTTGTGTACTGTATGTATTGATGACTTGTGTCAAAGGATGTAAGAACCTGTGCCCCTTCCCCCAAACCACTGTGGGTCTGTTTTCTTGTCTGGTCAAAAATTGGGACTTTGACCATCTCTTTCTCTTTACCTGCCACCTGCATTGCTTACTGTCATTTTGAAGTTTGAATCCGGTGAAATGGAACATCGCTAGACTATGCAGCGTGGGTGTGATTCACCAAACCTATTTCAATACCATAATCCTTTGACTCATTCTGTGCCTGTACTGATGTGCCTGCAGGGAATTTCCTTGGCAATCAATGAACAAATGGTTCCACCTGCATGCAAGTCTTTATGATGGAATTTAGGGTCCAAGAAGTGGTATGTATCATCTCTTTTCTTGCATTAAGCTACATACGACATCACAAGTTTCCCATGACTCTAGAAGGTCCATGAACATCCGTTATGGGCGATAGTCAATTTGTGTATGGGCATTCGGTCAGTCCTCATTGATGGCGGCAGGTTGAATCATTCTGATGCCCGACCGATTGTCCATACGTGAACTGATTCTCGGCCATAATGGACGTTCGTTGTGAAATTAACTCATTTGTATCCATATGCAACAGTGGGAGCTGAAGATGATAAACATGAAATTTCATCGCAACAAGGTGTAATAATACAGACTGTTCCCCACAAGAGACAATGGTGCCCGATCATGTCTCCAGCTGACGAGAAGCCTTAACTTCCATTGGTAAGGGCACACGCAGTCTCTTTTTAGTTTACAACAATGGACGCTTACAAGTTTTAAAAGCCGTAAACACTGGGGCAGATTAACCATTCGGCATATGCCCAATAGTGTCTGGGTACTATACTATATGTGTGGCGGCAAACATATGTCACAGTACGTGATGATTGGGGATCATGGCACCTAGTCAAGCTTGGGAATTTACGGACAAGACTGATTCTGACTGTCTACTATATTTGCTGGACACTGTTTCTAATATCAAGGGATGCAATTCATTATCCAGTGTACAATTCATAGGACTTTGTCGCTTTCTTCTCCAGCTGTGGTTAAAATACAAGTTATTAGGCTGCTTAAGGGTCCGTAAACAATGTCTGGAAGGCTTCAGGTTGCCTTGGTCAAAACTAACATCCTTTCCTAATAAAGAAATGCTATTTAAAGTATGTGACATCAAGGTCCTTCTAGCGATCTGAAAGATAGACTGTATTATTATTCCATATATTAAATTTCCCTGTAATCTGTCCCAATGCACATCCAACTGTCCATAGAGCTGACAGATGAGACGATCTGCAGATAGCAGGAATGCTGAGCTGCAGCGCTCTTCCACCACAGATATATAAATAGCGGCGGATGCTGCTGAATAATTCCTGCCTGTGTCTTGCTTGCCTGCCTTTCTCACCTGGCTCTGTGCAATCTGTGTGTTGCTTTAATATAGAGAAAAAGCCACTGGCCTCGTCTGAAGACTCGTCGCGTTTTAACCCTTAATGTGACAGGAATTCAGGAATTTATAAACAACCTGGCAATTTCCAGTATATTTTTATTGTGTCCTGCATAACAATGAGGCTGCATAAAATGCACCAAAAAGATATAAAGGAAGGAGATGCACAGCTTCGGACATTGCAGTGGATCACTATATTAAAGTGGGGGGGGGGGTAAAGAGCACATATCAATCAAAAGAGCGGGGACAGAGGAGAGACCCCTGTCCCCAAAAGACCCCACAAAACGCACTACCACATGCATAATGAAATACTAACGCGGTCTATTAGAGACTCATAGAAAAAACCCCCATATACACAAAATATCCTAAACACTCAAAACCACCGACGACGTCCCGGTAAAAAAAGCAGTAAAAAGACTCCTAGTAGATTCTCGCTATCCCCAGAGTAGAGTCAACAGTCCATCTCCTGTCGGGACTTACTGTAGAAACATGTCCGACTACCCAACCTGCTCCTCTTCACACGGACGGACCACACTCTTCACCTGACCAAGGGAATAACATCCAGAGCCGATCTCAAACGAGGGTTTTCAAGGTCTCAGACCTCCAACGAAGGATCCTACCAACCACGCACTGAAATATCATACGCGGTCCAAACGAAAAGCGAGAAGTACAACAACCTACGGAAGCCTCGGCGTTAGTATTTCATTATCTGCATGTGGTAGTGCTGTTTTGTGGGTCTTTTGTGGACAGGGTTCTCTCCTCTATCCCTGCTCTTTTGATTGGTAGTTGTATAAAAATGCAATCGACTTGAATGGGCCAGACGGGAACGTCACAGGAGCGTCGGAAGGTCATAATCGCTGTCTGGTAAATGCGTTTTTAGATTTGTGTTTGGCACAATCAATGTTAGTAGCCATGGACAAGTTACTTCACTGGCAGCTACAGAAGGTTTACACTTGTTGGTATACACATGTCTGTCAGATTAAGAGGATTTGCTATTATTAGACGTGTCTATAGCTCCAAAACAACCTAACCCAAGTAATTGGTCGTTGGTTATTATCAACTTCTGCTTTAAAGGTCCGCAAATAGAAAAAGGTCAGTATTTTTTCATCCAAATTACCTTAACCTGCCCATTCAGCATTGTGTCTGTGTATAAATAAATGCAACCGAAATACTGATTCCTGTTTGCAGGACCCCTAATAGAGACCGTTATGGTCTTGCTCTTGACCACAGCACCTGGTTTATTTAGTTGCTCAGTAAGATTTGAGCATCTTTGACCCATCCAACAGCCAATCAGTAGAAATTACTGTTAGGAACATTCCACGATGTGATGCATCCTGGGAAAAGAAGGACCATTAGAACCTGAAATGTCAGCTCACTAATGTCAACACAGCGGGAACAGCAAAGTGTATGAAATCAACTGATTTTCAAAATGGAAGAGAATATGTAAATAACTAACAGCGGCATTACACAAACTAACAACATTTAACAATATTGATCATTTCCCCTGAATTGTCCCTTAAGTAAGTATTGCAGAAGATAAAAAGCAAACCCAGCGGTGAGGCCCTGGCAATTTAGGTCCTCACCATGGGTACTACTGAAAGCTGGGTCTGGTGGAATGGAGTGGGGGTGAGTATAGTTATCCTTTAATTTAATAATAGTAACACACAACCGATATTTTAGGCAGGCTGTTATATATTTCTGTACTTCGATATTTCAAAATATCTGCGATAATTTTACACCCATGGCAACCAATATGTGACTGCAACAGTTAGGACGAAAATTCAGCTTTGGCTACTTTCACATAATAACAATAGATGTGTGCAATGTTTCACTGAAGTGTCAAACATATTTCCAAGGCACAGACAAAATAAAATGTTGTACGCTGTACACAACAGTGCCTAAATTACAGCAGATTTTTGTGTGCGCATTGTGTGTTGTGTACGTGCAAGACCGCACAGCTTGGAGGGAACACTGGGCATGTGTATTTTTCATATGCTTTGATTCTAATTATTATTATTATTATTGTGGATTTATATAGCGCCAACATCTTCTGCAACGATTTAACATTACATGTATTCATTGACATCAGGCCCTGCCCTGAAGAGCTTACAATCTATAACATTTATTTGACACATACAACCTATCAGTAATGTCTTTACAATTGTGGAAGAAACGGATGTGCACGGAGGAAACCCACACAACCCACGGGGAGAACATACAAACTCCTTGCAGATGTGTCCAAGGTGAAATCAAACTCAGGACTTTAGCGCTGCAAGGTATCAGTGCTAACCATTGAGCCACCATGCTGCTCATATAAATATTAAAACATTCTCAAGCATATAATGTCAGTTGCTCCAATAAGCAAAAATGTTCCCCTGTAAAACAGTAATAAATTATAAAGAAAGATTGCTGCTACTTAATTACTGCATTTACATTAAGACTAATTAACATAATGCTATGATGTGATTGCCTTCTGCTAATCTGCTAGTCTGTGTGCCTGTGGTTTTTGCAAACAGCAACAATGAGAAGGTAAAAAAAAACAGTGAATCTGGTTGGCAAGAAAATGGGCCAATAAAAACTTATCTCACATGGGTTCATTCAGTGACATGAAAAATCCTTTACTACCAAATACCGGGGAACAAAGGTCGCCATACACATGATCCGATTACGATGGAAGGTACAAATTACTTTACACTGGCCATAGACACACACGATTGCGCTGGTAACAATCCCATGGAAATTTTGCGATCGGATCTGATAAAATTTACTGTATATTGGGAATATGGATGGACACCTTAAGGCTCGGTACACAAAAGATATTTCCATCTGAAGAACCTGCAGAAAATCAGATCGGTCGAATTGGCGATCGGACATGTCGGTAAATCATGGAAGATCATGTGATACCAACCGATCCAGTCGATACCAACTGGATTGGCCCTTTGTTGGTAATGTGTGTACCGCAGTTATGAGCGTTCCCGGGGCCGATGAGCATTCACCATCTGCCCCCTATACTAGGGAGTTGGCCGCGGCTGAAGGAAATGTGCAGTCCTGAACGTACTCCAACCCTATAGTTTATATAGGGAGAATAGTGAGAACCTGTTGTTGACTACATTGCGGTCAGTCAGGACTGGGCTACAATTTTCATTAGTCGGTATCAGCTCCCTTATGTGGGGCCAATATGATCACCCCATGCATTGGTGCTTGTCAGACAGTTCTCCATGCAGTTGGGTCGGTCCGAATGTTGTGACAGATTCTTTAATCCCACGTGTTTTTCCACTTTTACTGTTTGTGGAAAAATTATTATTTATCTGCATTGTCCATTCCCCAGACTCAGGTTGACTACTATTATTAGTTGTAATCTCCCATTTAATGAATAAATGTCAACCCTAAAAACATTAAAGCAGAACTATAGTGTGTATTAGTTTGTTAAAATGAAAAGTAGCTGGGGCAGGGAGGTAGGATTAGTACATTTTACCTCCCAATATCATTTCTATGAGGAGCTGCATCACAAATAAAACTGCTTCTGCCAGGCATCCTGAGTGCTTCAGCCCTATCTTTAATACAGTAAGGCCCAGGGCCATAACCTGGCAGATGAAAACTGTACGTGCTGTAGCTCCTCATCGAAACAAAATTTGGAGGTGGGAATAATCAAACCAACCTCCCTGCCCCAGGTACTTTTCATTTCTTAAAATACATTTTTAGAGTATAGTTGTCTTTTAATACAGAATCCACTCTAGGGCTGTTAACACAGCTTATTAAACGTCAACTAATATCGCTCCAAAAAGTGGGATTTGTTGTCTGTGGTTTAATCCTTTCTAATAAAGTTAAAGGATAACTGTATTGCCTCAATGCATTTTTTTAAATTTCTTTAAAAAGAGTAAAGTTATGCAGCCCTCCCCATACATTTTTTCGAGCCTCTCTCTGCCTTCAATTAGCCTTCAATTAGCCATTCTGTGAAGGGGGCATAACAATTCTGTCTGTCTCTAACTGTCACTCAGAGCTAGCATTCGAGAAAACACTCCTCCACTCATCCTTGATCAGCTTGATTATGTAGGCTGTATACTAGCAACAGGACATTTCAAGTTTGTTTAACTGGCAGAGGAGGAGGAGAGAGGTTGTAACAGACATTCCCACCAGCCAATGACAAGTGTTATGTTAATCATGGCCCTGGGCCATCTAGGAGGCGGGCTTTTAGCACTCATCTTTGCTGTGTGATATCTTAAGCTGGGTACACACATTAACGATAAAGCCCCGATACCGTCGGATCCGACGGTATCGGGGCTTTATCGTTACTGTGTGTACGCTCGTTTCCCGAACGAGCGCGCGGCCGCCAAACGATCGGGTCGGCTGTACGCTCGTTCGGGAAAGGCCGAAAATTTCCATCGGCCGCGCTAGACTCCCTATAGAGGAGTCTAGCGCGGCCGATGGAAACACACAGTCCCGAGCGTTCTCCTTATGAAGTTCATAGGGAGAACGCTCGGGACTGTGTGTATGCAGATCTTTGAAAGATGGCAGACAGGATCTTACATGTCCACAGTGTGGACATGTAATGGGGGTGATGTTGTTTTTTTTGTTTGATATTGTTCTCCTTTAACTCTTTTCCTCCTTTTCAAAAATGGGTGATTGTTAATGGTATTTATTGAAATTTATGGAAGGTGCTGTCACTGAATTAAAACACAACACAATGGCACGGAAGTGTACCGTATATACTTGAGTATAAACCGAGTTTTTCATGCTGTAAAATCAGCCTGAAAACTTCAGGATGGGTCAGGACCTCACATAGCAAACCATGAAATCTGAGATATGTATCATATATGTATCATGTATTATTCAAATTGCAAATTCAATTTCTTGCCTTAGAGTATGTTCACAGTAGGTATTTTTTTACTGCAGCAGAACATCAATTTTGATTTTGTGCATTGTTTCATTAACACACAATGCATGCCTTTATTTTCAGTGGCAATGCTGTGTGTTAACGTACCAAACTGCATGCAACACAATACATCGCAGCACTGCAATGTGAACTGCGACATTCATTTCTATGTGCACAGGGTTTTGGTGTGATGTTACCACACCAAAACGCACTATAGTGTGTATAGTATAGCCTAAGGGCTCGTACACATGTCCAATAGTGTGCATGACAAACATGCAAGGGAATGTGCGTCGCTGGTTGTTCCACCGAGTTGTGTCACCAATGACAATGAACCTAATGGCTACAAATGTGCAATTATTGGGCCAATGGTGTGTCAGGCATCAAGCACAGTATTGGATGGCTGGAGGAGGCTTTAGGCTATGTACATGTATGTGCAATATTTGATTGTTAAAGGGCATGTCTACCTCCCATACTAAAGTTTAACACACTACTGGCCCCACTGAGTAGTTTAAATAAATCCTTACCTTACATCTCTGCTCCTTATGGTTCCCTTGTAGTGCTTGTCCAAAGTCCAGGAAACTGAGGATTCGTAGCTCTCTTCCTGTCCAAAAGGTTTCTGTCTTCTCCTTGCCCTCTGAGAAGACAGTGGCATGCGCAGGGGAGCCCCCCGCCTTACCCTCCCTCCCACCCTCCTGATCCTTGGTTGCCCTTCATATAGCGTTACATTTTTTATATATATTGCAGGGCATCCCCTCCCATCCCCAACTGCTATATAGGAAGTGTAAAAATAGAATTGAAACTGTACGTGCAGATCTGCGTTCTCTATTGCTGGCAGCCGCGGCTGTAATTGGCTGCCTCTCAGCGAATCACAGCCATGGCTCCCGGTCTTGCCCCCTGCTTGTACTTCCGGCAAGAAGGGAGCCAGATCAGAACGATGCTAGAGTGAGGGTCTGTAAGTAGAGTTTGGATTTTATTTTTACACATCTAACATAGCGGTTGGGAGTGGAAGGGAATGCCCTGCAATATATCAAAAATTAATATCAAGGGTGGACATGCCCTTTAAGACCAATTGGAGACACTCTGGGGGAGATGCAATATATTTCGCTATCGCAACCTACGTGCACTCATTTCCGCAATGTATTAACCACTTTGCGACCGTTAATACATTGCGAAAACACTAGCGGTAAATTGCGACCTTTTGTGCATATTTTAAAGACACCATTGAAGAGGCGTTAATTGCGCAGGCCCCCTGTGACTCTGCATTGTCCTTTAGTGATCGAGAAGTAAGGATCTCTAAACAATAATCACAATAGACACAATACGCATTTGATTGTTGGCTGATGCAGACATTGTGCCCCACAATTATCAACGTGGGTACAAGGCTCTGTGCTGGACCCTTATTTACAAAGCACAGAACTTGCTTTCTACACTATCGTTCTGGGTAAATGCTGTTTTTGCAATTCAATAATGCATTTGCGAATGTGGGTAAATCCCGGTAAGAGATGTTCCCACTGCGGGATTTTAACGCCAGATATTGAATCGCGAGCGTCGGATGTGTTGGGGATTTTTGCGTAACCCACCCATCCAACGCTAATATGGAGTTAGAGTCGCACTGGTAGTGAACAGGTTAGCGCAACTTTAACTCCGTATATTTGCCCGTCGAGTCTGGGTAAATCCCAATGTGTTAAAATTCTAATAAGAAGAACAATGCTGGGAAACAAAGTAGGCTGTGATTAGCCTTTACCTTTCATTGCACTCTCAGCAGTGTATCTGCTTAATGCCGCGAATCTGCATGTTGTTTATTCCTACATTCATATGACTTGATTTATTTGGCTGCATTTTAAGCGCAGTTGAAAAATCCAGATGATAAGGCCAATTCCTCATTATGCCAGACCAGAACGCGCGTGAAAAGCTTTGGTATGCTTTACCGTCTATTTGTGCTGCGATCCCCCAAATAGTCCCCAATCTGAGAGCATGCAATCTGTTAAAAATGCTAATTGCATGCCCACATTTGCCACCCACATTGCCCTGCGCTGTTATGCGATTCTCTAATAGGCTAATGGATGCAAGCAGTCGTTATCACGTGAAAAGACGTGGCAGCGTGGCCTAGCCCTTAACCAGTGTCGGACTGGACTGTTGGGGCCCACCAGAAATCTGAGACCAGGCGCCAACAAGGACAAGTTTAGGGGAGTTCATCTAACATTTCATATCTCTAATATCACTCATTTACATATCCATCTTATGGTGCCTATACATTAGTACTTACCCTCCGACCGACATTCAATCAATATTCCTGGAACCGCCTTTCCCGTTCTTTTTTTGTGACTGACATACAATCGCAAAATGAATGGGGCCAGGTGAGACCTAGAGATCGTATGGCAGTCACAAAAGAAGAACGGGAAAGGCAGTTCCAGGAATATTGATGGAGTATCGCTGATTGGTGGGAGGGTAAGTACTAATGTATGGGCACCTTAACCCCTACCGACTCCTATTGTTTATTAAAATTTATTTAGTAAGGCTGGTACACACCATGCAATATTTCAGTCCAATTGACTGATAGTTCAGTGTATCGTTGATCTGGCTGAATTAATTGTATGGGTTTTCGGACGCGGCCAACTGTTTGTTCATCCGAATCAGACGAATGCACAATCAGACAGGTCGGAAAACCACAGATGATAGTGCAGACATAAACGGACACAATCAACGCAATAGTGTGAAAGGTACTATTGTTTTTAAAAATGGTCCGTTACAAAGATGCCCCAAAAACCGGACCTAGTGTATATGAGCCCTTACTGTCCCTTAGTTCTGTATGTAAATTTTAGCGGTTTTCTTGGGTGAAAGTGCTGTGGGCCCACCGGGGGATTCCCCTGTAACCCTGCGGGCCACTCCGACACTGATCTTAACGATATTCAAGGGTCCTTTTTGGAAGGGGAGTCCTTCAGACCCATTGGATATGGTGGAGATATTTACAGTCCTGTTTGGAGGGCGCCATGGAGTTACAATGAACAGCTCATCATGGGAAATTAGATCTATGACTGCAAGAGTTAAATCAGGTTTCCAAAGAGAGAAAGTCACTAAGGTTGTTTAGAATCTCATCCTTTGAACTCTCCTTCAGTTGCCTAGCAACTTTTATCATGCGCCAGTGATGAATCTATCAGGGCTTATCGTTGGTTTACCTGGATCTTCTGTCTCAGCAGGTGGGACCAGACGTTGAAATATATATTTATACACAATATAGACCACTTGAGAGGTTAAATAATATGACTAATGAATAAAAGTCAAAAAACACCAATGGGAACCTTTCTACCCTGTCTAAAATGATAAAAAAAAACAAATATGTATAGGTAGAGGGGTTGTATTCCTACTGTGGGTTGTGCCGTAAGAAACCGGCCCAGAACTGGTGGTGTTACCATGGTAGAGCCAGGTTTTTTTCATTGACGTACAGAGCCAGGATGTTTGATGGGGGATGCATTGTGGGTATTACAATTAACAAACTAATGTGTTTGTCATGTTACATGTACAGTATATGATGATTTAGTTATGTAAGGCTGGATACACATGGAGGCCAACAGTTCTGTGCCACCGATCATCAGGCCCATAGGACCGCACAATCGGCAGAGATTTACCGACATGTCTGATCCAGACGAATCGTGAATGTTAGTAAATCACGGATGATTGTGTGGCTCCCTATTGGACCATATTTTTCCTGGCCGACTGCTCGCTAGTGGTAAACCATCAGTTGGGACAAATCTCATACCCTGTGTACCCAGCCTAAGAGTTGGCATTAAGAACCTTCCTCTTTCAGTAAGAAGTTCTACCTTTACAGTTGTGACTCCAAACCTGATAATCATAAACAAGTAGTTCTAATCCTTCCTCAGCCACATCTGCAAGGAGCTTGTATGTTCACCTTGTGTGTACTCAGTTTCCCCCACGATCATTAAGAAAGACTTAAGCTGGGTACACACCATACAATAATTCGGCCTGACTGGCTGACATTTAAGTGTCTTGGTCAGTTTGGGCCAAATTAATGTACGGCCTCTTGTTGCGGCCACAACCGACCACCAACCGTTTGTTTGTTGGCATTGGACGAACACACAATTGGATGGGTCGGAAAACCACGGACGATCGTACATTCCTCTATTGACCGGAAACTCCGTTGTGGTTACTGTTGGATGTAGCTGCCTTTGCCGCGATCAACAGTCCTTCCTCCTGGCCGACCAGTTGGAAGCCTTGAACAGTCAGTCAGGAGGAAGGATTGGATCATGTGTACCCAGCTTTCAGTTGCGAAAAACTGTTTGCCATTAGTGAATATTACCCTTTGTGGGCAGGGCCTAATGTGACTGTAAATAATTGCTATACTGGTGCAAAAACCCCCAGTGAATAGCCCCCAAAGAGTCCAAAGGTTATTATTTTAAATATGTCTATTCAATCTGTTGAGTTTTTAGCTGATAAGCACTAATATGACATTTAAGATGCCCAGGAGATGATCAGCCTTTTCCAGGAAGCTGCTGTATCTCTGCACAATCAGTATGGCAACACAACTATGTCAATGCTATTCTTATTATCCTTAGAGGGAGGATTAGCTGCCTGAAGCAGATAGTATTTGCATGACTGATACATGGATATCACAGCATCAGTTAAGCTTTGTACATACGGATGATAGTGAGTGCCGACCCGCGACACACAACGTGAATGAACGGCTGACAAAGTGCCCATACGCAGCACGATTATCGGTTAAAAGGCCAAGCATACACATCGTTTGTCTTCGGCCGGCACCCGAGGTTGCACATGTGTATGAGCATTAAAATGGCCGTCTACATCAATGAAAATCTGCTTTATAGTAACCCTTGCTGGTAGACATATAGTTCTTCCTTGGCATTCCTGTTTTTTTACACTGGTAAAATGCAATAGTGAACAACGTCTTTTACCTAGATAATCAGACAATTAATATGGCACCAGTGGTGTTAACTAAGAATCGCTGGGCCCCCAGCAAAACTATGATATGGCCCTATATCTATCATAGAAAAAATAAGAAGATGGAGTCCCTTGTCTCCGGGCCCCGGATTGCAGGCCCCGCTCCCCTGATAGTTACGCCCCTGTATGGCACTTCCATCATCAGGCGTTATTTTAGTGAATAATTCATGGGACTTTTCACTAGCAAGTGTTTGATCAAGGCCCATGTGGATCTGGGAGTCAACGCTCTAAAGAGAATCTCGGGAACATTATAGCACAAACGATGAGTCAAATCTGCAGCATCAATGTTAGGTTACTTTACACATGAATCACGCAAGGCCTAATGGATATTGCTGTATGAGGGGGAAAGTGCTTCTCATTCATTAATTGTGCAGTTTGTACCAAACTCTTATAAACAACAGATTGGAAAGTATCAGACCTTATGTTTGTGATATAGCAGGATTTACTAAATCCTAAATGGACTGTGATGGGCCTTATCTAGACTGGATAAGACTTATTAACCTTGTGCAAACATACATTATTTATCAAGAGCATTTTGGGCATATTAAACCTCCTTCCACATAGATTACAAAGTGACCTGCCCATATATCTGATCTGACAACGCGCCAAACTCTGCTGCTTTAGATAAACTCTCTCATTCAATAACACACACATACACACAGTGAATGCACATACATGGTGCACACACATGGTTAAGAGTAGAGGAGCACACTACTAGGGTGATGAATTCTTTATTTCGTAATAATTCATCACCCAAGTAGTGTGCTCCTCTACTCCAAAGCTGGGTACACACAGTAACGTAAAGCCCCAATACTGTTGGATCCGACGGTATTGGGGCTTTATCGTTATGTGTGTACCTTCGTTTCCCGAACGAGCGCGCGGCCGGGTTGGCCGAACGATTGTTTGGGAAAGACCGAAAATTTTCACCGGCCACGCTGGACTCCCTATAGAGGAGTCTAGCGTGGCCGATGGAAACACACAGTCCCGAGCGTTCTCCCTAAGATATGTATAGGGAGAACGCTCGGGACTGTGTGTATGCAGATCTTTGAAAGATGGCAGACAGGATCTTGCAGATTCTGTCTGTCATCTTTCAGAAATCTGTACTGTGTGTACATAGCTTTAACCTTGCTTGGATTGTGAAGCCCTGGAAGTAGAGGGCTGAGAGGATCGGCACCTACCAATTTGTTTGCCTAAATAGCCAACAACAGTGTGCTAAAGTACATCCACACACAGTACACACACACCATGGATAGGAGCCTTGGGAATTGTGCAGCTAAAAAATAATGGACAGATATTTCAAAGATCTTTTGAAGCCAAATTAAGACCTTTGCTTTCATATTCATGTTTTTATTAGGAATGAACAACCCATTTGATAGATGCCTAACACGATCTTAAACGATTCAATTGAATTACAGTCGGTCTATCCCCACACCGTCAGGCAGGCCCATGATTTACAGCTCCTCATTGATTTATTAAGGTCCATGATCAGACCTCTCAGGCTCTTCTTTGATTAATACCGACTAGAGGTTTGATTTAAGTAAAACATTGATGACCGTAAATCGAAGACGCCACAAATCTCTAGTTTGCCTGGTGCAGACAACTGCCTTTATCTGATTTACACACAGCGCAAGGGAGAGACTGTTTAAGATGACAAGTAAAGGGATGCAGAGACAGGACTCTGCTATTAATCTGCAGTAGCCAATCTGATGTCATCTAACTGCAGTAACCCAGTAAAAAGATAACATCCGATTGGCTATCAGTAAATACTAGCAGGGGCAAACTTTTGCACTCTTATTGCATTAGCCCCTATAGAGTATTGTAAAAAAAAACACTGCTCTGAGATGTAAAGCACACTCAGACTCCCACGTTCACTATTACCCAGAGAGAGATGACAGGCACTCAGAGGCAGACTCACTCACACATAGACAGCTATACTCACATTGGATAATGTTACTTACTAGTACTGGCACATAATCTCCAACATTGACAGTCACAGAGGGGAAATACATTTGTCACACTGGCGAATCTGACCATGATGCAGCTCTCTGTTCAACCATTCCATGTACAAACACTACCATACAGACACACATGGCTTATTTCATGACATCTGCTCCCTTACTGTAAATCAGGGAGGTAATTAACTCTAGTGTTTACATTGTAACTAGACACTTCCTTTTATACATCTGCTGTATGCACTTTCTGAGCCTAGCCTGCCTTTGTCCTTCTAAAAATGCCCCCTTTTTCTTTTTTAGCCTTTGTCCCTTGTGTCCCCAGCCGATCATCATCTCCTGCTGTTCCTCCCTACATTCCTATGAACTATTAGGTTGGGTACACACCATACAATAATTCAGCCTGACCCACATTTCAGTATTTCGGTCGGTCTGGCAGAATTATTGCATGGGTTCTTATTGCAGGCGCAACTGACCGCTTGTTCATCTGAATCCTCTATGGGCCGCATACTTGTCATGGCTAACTGTCGGACGCAGCTGCTTTTGCCACAACCGACAGTCCTTCCTCTTGGCTGACTGGTCGGAAGCCTCGAGCGGTCGGTTAGGAGGAAGGATTGGAACATGTGTACCCAGCTTAAGGCTAGGTACACACAAGCAGAAATTTCTGGCCAACTGACAGATATTTCCATATTTTGATCAGTTATACAAAAGGATGATCAGACATGTCTGTAAATTAACTTTGAATTGTGTATCTTCTGTCGACTGCAAGATCAGTCTGTTGGCCGCTGCTACTTTTGCAGCAACTGATTATTTCTGCCCAGCCGATTTGTTGATTGAAGATGTCATCAGGACTGAAAAATCAGGTGGTCGTGTACACCTAGCCTTATTCCTGTTCCTTCTATTCCTGTACTGGTCTATTATGTACATCTGCCTCTTTCTGTGCCTCTCATTACTTTCCCCTGTTCCTCGTACCTTTGCATCTGGCTGCGTCCCTCCATGTGCCTTGACTGCTCTCCTCCCTATGCCTCCACTGCACTCCTCCCTGTGCCTCCACTGCACTCCAACTCTGTACCTCCACTGCATTTCACCATGTGCCATTCCTGTGCTTCACTTTTCTCCAACTTGTGCTTTCCCTGCTCTTTTCCCTGTGCTCCACTTTTCTCCTCCCTGGCCTCCCCTATTCCTGTGCCTCCATGATCCATATTCACTTCTGCCACCATCTGGCCAATCCTAAACCTATGCCTCCATCTACATGCCTTTCGCTTTACCATTGCAGGGAGACAGCACTACTTGGTAGAATTGCTGCCAGCTGGAGCGAATTTTGCAATTGCATGACGGGAGTTGTAGTTTTTGAGCGGCGAAAACCTCGTAGAAGTAGCTGCAGGGTCAGTTAAATTGGAACTACAAGTACCAGAAGTGGGCGTGTCCACCTGGCAGTGCTTGTGCTGAAAGCAGAGGGACAGCTCCAGTGCTGATCTTGAGCCGGCCAGGAAGCAGGAGGGGAGAATCTGGGAGAATCTATTGGATTTTTGTTTTAATTTTCCTTTTATTTTTTTTTAAGGGATTTTTTCTTTGCTGCTGGAATATTCCCCCAGCTGTGCAGCCCATCCCCCTCCCCCCACCACACACCAAAAGACAAAGGAAAGAGCTGGAAAGACCATGAGACAAGAAGCTCCCATGCAGGTCAGTATATCCCAACATTTTATACCATTTCATGGTGAGCAGGAACCTTTCAAACGGTTTTATACTATAGCTTGAACAAGGGCTACTGGGAGTTGTAGTTCTCTGGCACAAGATCATATTGTTCAGTGACAGCACAGCGTAATAATCCTACATGATAATGTTCCACTGTGTGCAGCTTGATATTCACATTAAATGTATGAAATACTGCAGTAGGGGAACTTGTCCTTTAACCCTTTAATCTCCAGTCAGTGATAACAGATTCATTCTGAAATCCACTCATTGCCCAGTAGCTCAGTTGCTTGTTTGAATGTTATAAATATAGACCGGTTATACAGAACAAATATATAGGCCAGATACATGGACCAGAGATATAGACTGGATATATAGACCAAATATATAGACCGGATATATAGACCAGATATATAGACCGGATATATAGACTAGATATATAGACCGAATATATAGAATAAATATATAGACCAGATGTATAGACCAAATATATAGACTGGATATATACCAGATATATAGACTGGATATATGGACCAAATATATAGACCGGCTATATATACTCAGGATATAAAGACCAAATATATAGACTGGATATATAGACCAAATATATAAACTGGATACATAGACCAGAGATATAGACCAAATATATAGACTGGATATATAGAACAAATATATAGACCAGATACATAGACCAGAGATACACACTAGATACATAGACCAGAGATATAGACCAAATATATAGACCCGGTACATAGACCAGAGATATAGACCAGATACATGGACCAGAGATATAGACTGAATACATAGACCAGGTACATAGACCAAATATATAGACCAGATACATGGACCAGAGATACACACTAGATACATAGACCAGAGATATAGACCAAATATATAGACCAGGTACATAGACCAAATATATAGACCAGATACATGGACCAGAGATACAAACTAGATACATAGACCAGAGATATAGACCAAATATATAGACCAGGTACATAGACCAGAGATATAGACCAGATACATGAACCAGAGATATAGACTGGATACATAGACCAATATATAGACCAGATACATAGACCAGGTACATAGACCAGAGATATAGACCAGATACATGAACCAGAGATAGAGACTGGATATATAGACCAAATATATAGACCAGATACATAGACCAGATATATAGACTGGATACCTAGACCAGATACATAGACCAGAGATATAGACCAAATTTATAGGCTGCATATATAGACCAGATACATAGACCAGATTATAGGCTGGATATATGGACCAGATACATAGCCCAGAGATAGACTGGTATATAGATCAAATATATAGGCTGCGTATTATACCAAAATATAGGCTGATATATAGACCAGATAACATAGACCAGATATAGAGGCTGGATATATAGACCAGATACATAGACAGAGATATAGACTGGATATATATGCAAATACTATAGACTGGATATATAACCAATATATAGCTGGATATGTAGGCCAAATATAGACTGGATATATAGATCAACATAAAACTGGATATAGAGACCAGTTTTATAGCCGGATGTATAGACCAGATATACAGACCATATAGACCAATATTATACCGAAGACATAGGCCAGATATACCGACCATATGGAGTATAGAAAGAAGGGAAAATGACAATGTAGCAGAATAGCCGAATACATTTTATACCGGCTTATTTCTTAACATGTACCAACCCCAACCCCTCCTCCTTCCCGGTACATTACCTTTAATGACCTTTAAGTACATTACCTTTAATGAGATATTACCTTCTCCTAGTCATGCAGTATGGAAGTTCCCTCAGTTCGGGTCATATGGAATGATAAATTCAATATGCTTAAAAGAGATGTTCTGCACACATTGGGGCCGATTTACCCAGACTGGCTGGGCAAATATATGGTTTTAAAGTCGCGCTAACCGGTTCACTAATGGTCAGCAACGACTATATCAGCGTTGGATGCGCGGGTTACGCAAAAGTCAGACTTTTACCCAGAGCGATAGCGCCTCTACGTAAATGAGCCTGATTATATGTTATGCTTCATTTAAAGTTAATAAATGGGATTTTAAATAAGCCTTGTAAGGTATATTGCCCTATTAAACAAGATGTTATCATACCATATTGTACAGTATAGAATGCAGACAATAGTGTACGTAACTATAATCATACATGACCATGACAGAGACTTTCATATTACCATGACATTTGTACAGTATACCATTGTGTACAGTTACCATGCATACCATATGTCGTATACATGTGTACGATTACCATGCATACCATATGTACAGTATACCATTGTGTACAGTTTACCATGCATACCATATTGTACAGTATACCATTGTGTACAGATTACCATGCATACCATATTGTACAGTATACCATTGTGTACAGTTTACCATGCATACCATATTGTACAGTATACATTGTGTACAGTTTACATGCATACTATTGTACATTACCATTGTGTACAGTTTACCATGCATACCATATTGTACAGTATACCATTGTGTACTTACCATGCATACCATATTGTACAGTATACCATTGTTACAGTTTCCATGCATACCATATTGTACAGTATACCATTGTGTACAGATTACCATCATACCATATTGTACATATACCATTGTGTACAGTTTACCATCATACCATATTGTACAGTATACCATTGTGTACAGTTTACCATGCATACCATATTGTACAGTATACATTGTGTACAGTTTACCATGCATACCATATTGTACAGTATACCATTGTGTACAGTTTACATGCATCCATATTGTACATTATACCATTGTGTACATAACCATGCATACATATTGTACAGTATACCATTTTGTACAGTTTACCATGCTACCATATTGTACAGTAACAATTGTGTACAGTTTACCATGCATACCATATTGTACAGTATACCATTGTGTACAGTTTACATGCATACCAATTGTACAGTATACCTTGTGTACAGTTTACATGCATACCATATTGTACAGTATACCATTGTGTACAGTTTACCATGCATACCATATTGTACAGTATACATTGTGTACAGTTTACCATGCATACCATATTGTACAGTATACCATTGTGTACAGTTTACCATGCATACCATATTGTCCAGTATACCTTTGTGTACAGTTTACCATGCATACCATATTGTACAGTACACCATTGGTGTACAGTTACCTGCATACCATATTGAACAGTATACATTGTGTACAGTTTATACCATGCTACCTATTGTACATTTTACCATGTGTACAGTTTACCATGCATACCATATGACAGTATACCATTGTGTACAGTTTACCATGCATACCATATTGTACAGTATACCATTGTGTACAGTTACCTGCATACCATTGTACAGTATACATTGTGTACAGTTTACCATGCTACCATATGTTACAGTATACCATTGTGTACAGTTTACATTCATACCATATTGTACAGTATACCATTGTGTACAGTTTACCATACATACCAATTGTACAGTATACCATTGTGTACAGATTACCATGCTACTACCATATTGTACAGATACCATTGTGTACAGATTATCAGTGCATACTATATTGTACAGTATACATTGGTACAGTTTACCATGCATACCATATTGTACAGTATACATATGTGTACAGTTTACCATACATACCATATTGTACAGTCCATTTGTTAAGAGATTACCAGTGTGACAGATTACCCATGCTACTATATTGTACAGATAGTATTGTGTACGGACCAGAGATATAGACTGGATATATAGATCAAATATATAGGCTGCGTATATAGACCAGAAATATAGGCTGGATATATAGACCAGATACATAGACCAGATATAGAGGCTGGATATATAGACCAGATACATAGACCAGAGATATAGACTGGATATATAGATCAAATATATAGACTGGATATATAGATCAAATATAGATGGATATATAGACCAATATATAGACTGGATTATGTAGGCCAAAATATAGACGGATATATAGTCAGACATAAAGACTGGATATAGAGACCAGTTTATAGACCGGATGTATAGACCAGATATACAGACCATATAGACCAAATATATATACCAGAGACATAGGCCAGATATACAGACCATATAGGTTATAGAAAGAAGGGAAAAATGACAATGTAGCAGAATAGCCGAATACATTGTATATACCGGCTTATTTCTTAACATGTACCAACCCAACCCCTCCTCCTTCCCGGTACATTACCTTTAATGACCTTTAAGTACATTACCTTTAATGAGATATTACCTTCTCAGTCATGCAGTATGGAAGTTCCCTCAGTTCCGGGTCATATGGAATGATAAATTCAGATATGCTTAAAAGAGATGTTCTGCACACATTGGGGCCGATTTACCCAGCTGGCTGGGCAAATATAAGGTGTTAAAGTCGCGCTAACCGGTTCACAATGGTCAGCACGACTATATCAGCGTTGGATGCGGGGTTACGCAAAAGTCAGGACTTTTACCCAGAGCGATAGCGCCTCTACGTAAATGAGCCTGATTATATGTTATGCTTCATTTAAAGGTTAATAAAGGGATTTTAAATAAGCCTTGTAAGGTATATTGCCCTATTAACAAAGATGTTATCATACCATATTGTACAGTATAGAATGCAGACAATAGTGTACAGTATACTATAACAAGCATCACTATATTGTACAGTATACCATTGTGTACAGATTACCATGCATACCAATTGTACAGTATACCATCGTGTACAGATTACCATGCTACCATATTGTACAGTATACCATTGTGTACAGTTACCATGCATCCATATTGTACGGTATACCATTGTGTACAGATTACCATGCATACCATATTGTACAGTATACCATTGTGTACATTTACCATGCATACCATATTGTACAGTATAACATTGTGTACAGTTTACAATGCATACCATATTGTACAGTATACCATTGTGGTACAGTTTACCATGCATACCATATTGTACAGTATACCATTGTGTACAGTTTTACCATGCATACCATATTGTACAGTATACCATTGTGTACAGTTTACCATACATAACCATATTGTACAGTATACATTGTGTACAGATTACCATGCATACCATATTGTACAGTATACCATTGTGTACAGTTTACCATACATACCATATTGTACAGTATACATTGTGTACAGTTTACCATGCATACCATATTGTACAGTATACCATTGTGTACAGTTTACATGCAACCAATTGTACAGTACCATTGTGTACAGTTACAGCATACCATATTGTTACAGTATACCATTGTGTACAGATAACCATGCATACTATATTGTACAGTATACCATTGTGTACAGTTTACCATGCATACCATATTGTACAGTATACTATTGTGTACATTTTACATGCATACCATATTGTACAGTATACCATTGTGTACAGTTTTACAATGCATACCAAATTGTACAGCATACCATTGTGTACAGTTTACATGCATACCATATTGTACAGTATACCATTGTGTACGTTTACCAAGCATACCATATTGTACATTATACCATTGTGTACAGTTTACCATGCATACCATATTGTACAGTATACACTGTGTAAGTTTACTGCATACCATATTGTACAGTATACCATTGTGTACAGTTACCATGCATACCATATTGTACAGTACCATTGTGTACAGTTACCGTGCATACCATATGGACAGTATACTATTGTGTACAGTTTACCATGCATAGCATATTGGACAGTTTACCATTTGGTACAGTTTACCATGCATAGCATTATTGGACAGTATACCATTGTGTACAGTTTACCATGCATACCAATATGTCAGTATACCATTGTGTACAGATTACGTGCATACTATATTGTACAGTATACCATGTGTACAGTTTACCATGCATACCATATTGTACAGTATACCATTGTGTACAGTTTAATCATGCATACATATTGTACGTATACCATTGTGTACAGGTACCATACATTACCAATGTAAGTATACCATTGTGTACAGATTACCATGCATACCATATTGTACAGTATAACATTGTGTACAGTTACTGCATACATATTGTACAGTATACATTGTGTACAGTTTACCATGCATACCATATTGTACAGTATACCATTGTGTACAGTTACACATACATCCATATTGTACAGTATACCATTGTGTACAGTTTACCATGCATACCATATTGTACAGTATACCATTGTGTACAGTTTACCATGCATACCATATTGTAAAGTATACCATTGTGTACAGTTTACATGCATACCATATGTTACAAGTACACCATTGTGTACAGTTACCGTGCATACCATATTGTACAGTATACCACTGTGTACAGTTTACCATGCATACTATAGTACAGTATACCATTGTGTACAGTTTACCATGCATACCATATTGTTACAGTTATACCATTGTGTACAGTGTTACCATGCATACTATATTGTACAGTATACCATTGTGTACAGTTTACCATGCATACCATATTGTACAGTATACCATTGTGTACAGTTTACCATGCATACCATATTGTACAGTATACCATTGTGTACAGATTACCATGCATACCATATTGTACAGTATTCATTGTGTACAGTTTAACATGCATACCATATTGTACAGTATACCATTGTTACAGATTACCATGCATACCATATGTACAGTATACCATTGTGTACAGATTACCATGCATACCATATTGTACAGTATACCATTGTGTACAGTTATACCATGCATACCATATTGTACAGTATACATTGTGTACAGTTTACAATGCATACCATTTGGACAGGTACCATGCATACCATATTGTACAGTATACCATTGTGTACAGTTTACAATGCATACCATATTGGACAGTATACCATGCATACCATATTGTACAGTATACCATTGTGTACAGTTTACCATGCATACCATATTGTACAGTATACCATTGTGTACAGTTTACCATGCATTTACCATATTGTACAGTAACCATTGTGACAGTTTACCGTGCATACCATATTGTACAGTACCATG
This sequence comes from Hymenochirus boettgeri, assembly GCA_019447015.1. Taxonomy (NCBI): domain Eukaryota; kingdom Metazoa; phylum Chordata; class Amphibia; order Anura; family Pipidae; genus Hymenochirus; species Hymenochirus boettgeri. Next base: position 369,264,704 of record CM033469.1, on the reverse strand, counting down.
TGTACAGTTTACCATGCATACTATATTGTACAGTATACCATTGTGTACAGTTTACCATGCATACCATATTGTACAGTATACCATTGTGTACAGTTTACCATGCACTATAATTGTACAGTATATATTGTGACAGTTTACCGCATACCATATTGTACAGTATACCATTGTGTACAGGTTACCATGCATACCATATTGTACAGTATACCATTGTGTACAGTTTACAATGCATACCAATTGGACAGTATACCATGGTATACCAATATTGTACAGTATACCATTGTGTACAGTTACCAATGCATACCATATTGGGACAGTTACCATGCATACCATATTGTACAGTATACCATTGTGTACAGTTTACCATGCCTACCATATTGTACAGTATACCATTGTGTACAGATTACCATGCATACTATCGTGTACAGTTTATAATTGTGTACAGTTTACCATGCATACCATATTGTACAGTATACCATGTGTACAGTTTACCATGCATACTAGTGTACAGTTATACCATGTGTACAGTTTACCTGCATACCATATTGTACAGTATACCATGTGTACAGTTTACAATGCATACTATATTGTACAGTTACCATTGTGTACAGTTTACAATGCATACTATATGTACAGTGATTACCATTGTGTAAAGTTACAATGCATACCATATTGTACAGTATACCATTGTGTACAGTTTACCATGCATACCATATTGTACAGTATACCATTGTGTACAGTTTACCATGCATACCATATTGTACAGTAACCATTGTGTACAGATTACCATGCATACCATATTGACAGTATACCATTTGTACAGTTTACCATGCATCATATTGTACAGTATACCATTGTGTACAGTTACCATGCATACCTATTGTACAGTTACCATTGTGTACAGTTTACCATGCATACCTATATTGTACAGTTTACCATTGTGTACAGTTTACCATGCATACCATATTGTACAGTATACCATTGTGTACAGTTTACCAATGCATACCATATTGTACAGTATACCATTGTGTACAAGTTTTACCATGCATTCACTATTGTACAGTATTACCATTGTGTACAGTTTACAATGATACTATATTGTACAGTATACATTGTGTACAGTTACCATGCATACCATATTGTACAGTATACCATTGTGTACAGTTTACCATGCACATACCATATGTAGTATACCATTGTGTACAGTTTACCATGCATACCATATGTACAGTATACCATTGTGTACAGTTTACCATGCATACCATATGTACAGTTATACCATTGTGTACAGTTTACCATGCATACCATATTGTACCAGTATCATTGTGTACAGTTTTACCATGCATAATATATTGTACAGTATACCATTGTGTACAGTTTACCATGCATACCATATGACAGTATACCATTGTGTACAGTTTACCAGCATACCAATTGTACAGTATACCATTGTGTACAGTTTACCATGCATACCATATTGTACAGTATACCATGTGTACAGTACCATGCATGACTATTGTACAGTTACCATTGTGTACAGTTACCATGCATACCAATTGTACAGTATACCATTGTGTACAGTTTACCATGCATACCATATTGTACAGTATACCTTGTGTACAGATTACCATGCTACTATATTGTACAGTATACCATTGTGTACAAGTTTACCAGCATACAATATTGTACAGTATACCATTGTACAGTTACATGCTACCATATTGTACAGTATACCATTGTGTACAGTTTACCATGCATACTATATGTACAGTATACCATTGTGTACAGTTTACATGCATACCATGTACAGTATACCATTGTGTACAGTTTACCATGCATACCATATTGTACAGTATACCATTGTTGTACAGTTTACCATGCATACCATATTGTACAGTATACCATTGTGTACAGTTTACCATGCATACATATTCAGATCATTGTGTACGTTTATGATACCATGTACAGATACCATGATAACGTAGTGTACAGAAGACCGTGCATACCTAGTGGAGAGTATGGTGTGCAGACAATAGTGTACAGTATACCATGCATACAATATGTTACATTATACCATGCATACCATAGTGTTCAGTATGCTATGCATGCCATATGAACAGTATCCATGCATAAACATAGTGGACAGTATACAGTGGCATACCATAGTTACAGTATACCATGATTACCGTAGTGTGCAGTATACCATGCATACCATAGTGTACAGTAAACCGCACATACCATATTGTAGGTTTACCATGCATGGAATATTGTACAGTATACTGAACAGCATACCATGCTTAGCGTAATGTGCAGAATACCATGCTTACCATAGCGTACAGTAAACTACGCTTTCTATAGTGTACAGTATACCATGCATACCATAGTCAGTAGAGCAAAGATTCCTATAATAAAAAATACAATATACAGTTAAATTTATCATCCTCTCTTAGTTTAAAGGTTAAGCTTCAAGGACCTTAACACAGCTCTATATTCCTAAAATGCATTGGCTTACATGGAGCCGTGCTAGAAAGGCACAGCTTGATAGACAGCTTATAGCTTCTATATGTTCCCATTCCTATGTGATCCCACTGTACTGCCAGCACGTGTTGTTGGTTTCCTGTCTAGACAGCGACCACTCAATCATATTCCCTGCAAAATGAGCTGATTTTAGTTTGTTCCTGAGTTACAGGATAGGAAAGTAAAGAGTCATTCGAACTGTAGCTGAGCCCCTATAGGGTTATTATTGGTGAAACAGACAGGTGGGGCGGAGCATTAATCTATTAGTCAGCGACTTGGTGCTTGTGTTTATATACTTACCTTCCATTATCTTCCCAGTAATATAGCACAGAGAGAGTTTATAATGTGAAACTATCCATCACTGCACAGTTGCCTTTATTTGCTATTAGTTACCAGACATAGAGCAATAAAGCAATACCCCTAAATATGACTATTACACACTGCTCACCACTGCATAGAGAATACCAGAAAATATGGAAATGTCTCCCTAAGTCAAATTGGATTTTTTGCTTCCCAGGCAGTGGCTAAACCCCTTTGATCAGCTTTAAAGGATAACTAAAGCTAAAATTCTATCATTCCTAATGATCTGTTATCCCCAAAATCAAGGGCATTGTAGTAAAATCTGCAGGTCTACAGAATGGGTCCTGCACACGGGCTGCACATTCTCAGTGAATTCTCTAGCCATTCCGCCAGAGCTGTCAAGTTATTACCGGGTGACCTGCTCATGACCCTGTAAATCAAGGCTGAGCAGTCAGAAACTGATACTCACTAGAAGGACAGGCTTCAAAAATCAGGAAATTAACATGCAAAAACAAAGGCTGCAGACTTGCCAGGTGACAGTTACAGCTATGAAATCTGTTCGGAATCATGAATATTTAAATTTTCCTTAAACTCTTTTACAATAGCCCACCCTGGTATAAGGGAGAAACGACAATCTATATAGAAAAAAACTCCTTTGCATCCAAACTACACGAGAGTAGTAAGAATAAAGGGTAACCACCTGCAATAGATTTAAATATAATATATATAATATATATATATATATAATATATATATATATATATATTATATATATAATATATATATATATATATATTAGCAAAAGTGTGCCCGTTGGTGCACAGTGGGAAATATGTGGGGTATGAAATTTAGGGATTTTTACAAAAATAAATAAAGGCAAGGTGTTGAAAATAAAAGAAATCATATGAAATCTTGGTTCTATTAGTGTCACATCCCCTAAATGAATATTTTGATCTATATTATTAAAACTGTATAGTGTTATAGTTCAATAAAAACACCACAGTGAAATACAACATGTTGTGCAGAGCTTGAATCAATCTTCTCCTTAAATTTCCAAACCAATAATAGATCAATAGCAGATCCATGGATCATTCTATAATTAAAGTTGTCAATCTGTCTTTCAATACTCACCCTCCCCATTAACTTACAGCGGTCACCAGGGATTCTTTTAGAGAGGGATCACATTGGTAAATGTGGATAGAGAGGATATTACTATGGTCAATGTGTTAGAGAGTGATCACTATGGTCAATGTGATAGAGAGGGATCACTATGTAATAACCATTGACATACTCACTTCATTGTCATAGAGAAATGGGCATGGAGATGTTTTACAAGCACTCTGTAATTAGGGAATTAAAACTACAACTCCCAGCATTCCTCTACAAGCAATCTAAGTTAGGGAATTCTGGGAGTTGTAGTTTCCAAACAATGGAGATCTACTGGTTGCTATCCCTGATCTATAGATATATCTTACGTCCAGCAAACAGCAGCTTCCTTTTTGTCTATTGAGAGGGGGGGTGGGGTGGAGTTTATGTGAGAGTGAGAATGTTTCTAGACGTCACATGTTTTACAAAGGAAGTGACATTTAAGTCCTTTAACTTCATACGAACACTCAGAAAATGTTTTGATTCGCTAAACCTGCTGTCAATCTAATATTAAAGCACACATTGGATACAACACTAAAAGGGAAGCGAGAGAAATATGTTCCTTTGTAAGCTTCCATTGCCTCCCTGTAAAACTTCCATGTAGAGGTGTGGGGACTACAAGTACTTTTTGTATTTATAGATTTTGCCATTTTACATTCTATATACTCATACTACATATTGTTAAAATTGATATAACTATTTTATTTGTGCTTAAACAACACATAAACACTGTCCCTAGATTTACTTTTACCCACCTCACCAACATATAGTATCTCGAAAAACCCCATGAAGAATTATAAATTTATTTATATAAGATAAGGGGATTTATTTATAAATATATACTATATATATATATATATTATATATATACCTATGTATGAAATTTATTTCATTTTATTATCTGTATAATTGCTTGCACTTATCCCTTGTTTGTATACTCTGTATTTTATAATGTACAGCGCTGCGACCCAAGTGGCGCTTCTGGGGCATCTTGGTGCCCTAGCGTGATCAGATCACAAGTAGTGTGGCATATCTCTCAAAAAGTATTGGCATGCCACTTTCAGTTCCAGCAGACTTCCCAGTGTATTACCATTAAACCTTCAGTGCAGCAGATTTCCCAGAGTATTGCCATTACTATTTTCAGTGCCAGCAGAGTATTACCATTAACCCTTCCGTGCCAGCAGACTTTTTTGTTAATACTTTCAGTGCCAGCACTTTTCAGAGATATTGCCATTAACATTATCAGTGCCAGCAGTGTATTACCTTTTACCCTTTCAGCTGCCAGCATTGACATGATATATAGTATGTACCTGCTTCCATGTCTCCCTCCATGCATTGTTCATCCTCACCTACTCTAGGTTCTAATTGGAGAGTTGGGTGAAGTAAGAAAGAGGAGGGATAGGGATCTCATGGCTGCTAGTCACAGATATCCCACCCCTCCCGGATCTTCTGGAGTTCTGCTCGAATTGGGGTGGTCTCCACGGAGACCACCCCAACTCCTGGATGGAGAGGAGTCCTGAATCTCCTCCTGTCACCCCCCCTTTCAAGCCCCACACCCCTGGACTGCCCACAACCCCGCCTCCTCCCACCTCGCCCCACCCACAACGTGGCGTAAGTAAATACGTCACGCCGAACCGCCACACCCCGTGTCCCGCCCACGACGTGACGTAAATGACATTGCACCGCCACGCCCCCTCTCCCCCCTGCCCGCAAGTACATAGTGGCAGGGTGGGATGTCTGTAGTCACAAGGGGCCACTGTTATAAAGTTGCAGCTGCTTTTTACCTGGCATTTAGAACTGTTCACCTAGTACTATTAGCTGAGCTCATTCCCCCCCTGACAGGGAGATGCTAGGGAGAACACTGGGTGCCTGGTTTACCATAGGCGCCCCTAGTGCTTTGCTAGGTGGCCATGCCTACAAACGGCCCTGGAGGGGCGTGGCAGTGGCGGGCGTCATGGGTGGAGCGAGGTGGGAGGAGGCGGGGTTGTGGGCGTGACGTGGGCGGTCTGGGGGCATGGTGCGCAAAAAGGGGGCGGGTGGGGAGGAGCTTCAGGGACTCCTCCCGTCGCAGGAGATTAGGATATTTGACACAGATCCTCACCATATTCTCTTTTTGTGAAATAAAATGACTATACAGGGAGTTGAGGTGTGAGGGGAGATTTCTAGCTGGCCCTTTAACCACAGGCACACCTTGGCACGGGCCTACTGTGCCTAATGGTAAATCTGGGGCAAAGTGGCACCTTTAAGCTGGACACTCCCCTACGGTTCGTACTTAACCATTTTACCCATATTGCAGAATGCAACCAAAGAATGTTGGGAGTTGTAGTTTGCAAATATCTGTAGAGGGCTGCATGTCGGACATTCCATGCCATGACTTAATATCTAATATCCCATTAATTTACATTGGGGTGCATTATTATTAACAGCTTACTCCTTTGTGGCCTCTGTTCTTCTCCTCTTGGAACTGTAAGATTATAAGGCTATAATCTTGCAATCCCTCCCATAGATATCCACTACCGGGGGGTAGGTTATAGAGAGATAATGCCCTGTATTGTCTGCCCATTACCAAGCATCACGCTGGGCTAGAGAATGAAAACCAAGACCCATTGATAATGCAGATAGACTGGGGCTTCCAATGGAGAGAAAATGAAATACATCAGGGAATTAGTCAGCCCTGCAGGTGTGGGAATGAGCTGGTCTCCTAACTGGGAGATTCAGCCCATCAGTAGCTACAGATAAACAGGTTGGAGGTCCCAATTGGAAATACCTTGTAGCTATGACACAGATTATTAATAACACATTCTCTGGTCTTGGACTAAACCATGTGGTGGAATTCACTGTGTTTGCTGGTCTCATTGGTGATCCGTCATGTGACACGTTGCTATTGGGAGGAACCATGTTGTGCTGTGGAATTTCTGAATTGCTAAAAGGAAGCTTTAGCTCATCAACCTTGTGGTGTTACCCTGATAATGAGCTTTCACACACAGCATGTGCACTGAGGTTGTTGGTGTGGAACACTGAATTCAGTGGTGAAATACACGAGGGAGGAACCGTAGGTAGTGTATGTGGTTTAAGGGGGATACATCAGGTGTTATATGGGGTGCAGATGTAATCAGTACCTTTTTTTGAGGGGGGTCTGAGTGTGACTGATAATTATAGAAAATATTAAAGGGCACATTCGACACCTCAAATGAAATGGGAAATGGGAAATTATCCCAAAACCACAATATGTTGAAAAGTGACTATTATAGGAAGCAAAATGATATGTATCCCCTTTCCTCTTCCTCAAGCTCTTTTACATGGTCAGAGGAGGATGTTAGGGGAATAGCATTCAGTGATTGGCTGTCATCTGTCACATCTATGACTGACAGCTGCCTAAGCAGAAGAGACAAGGAAAACACATAAACATCAAATGTATATCTATATACATTTTTTATTGCCATTTAATATGCTTGTCAAAAGGGTCAGGCAAAGACTCAATTACAACTCTGATATTTTTATCTCCCTCTATTACTAATTACTAGAGCAGTTATCTAGTGTTGGGTTTGTATGTATTACATCAATCCTAGGCCTAACGTAGGCGCCACTACAATGCACCAGAATTGCGCATGCAGTGCACGTGTCCGATTCTGGTGAGGATGTGTGCGTCCATTATGGAAAACGCATTCGATGCGCAAAAAAAGGTGTATAAAAACCTTGGAGGGTGTCAGGGTGCACCCCTGTGACCCTATACTAATAAGGGTCCAGGGGTGGTGTTAAACTTTGTTCCAGCATTACTCTAATACGATTGGTGGATTTAAACAAATGAACAGGACTTAAACAATGAATAAGGCAATGTGCGCCAGCAATCATTGTATTTACTGCATTAAGTACAGTATAGTTTTTGCCAGCAAAACAAAGCTTTTATAAATAATGTGAAAATAACGATCTTCGCTGTGGCGATGTGCGGTAATAGCAAAACGCTGATATTAGCGAACCTTTATAAAGTGCCTCAAGCTACTTTCTGAACAACAACTGTTCGGCGTTCTGGTCGAGTTGTCACTGGTAGAAAAAACACCTGGAATTGATAGAAAAACGCAACCAGAATGCCGGACAGTCGCTTGTCTGAAATTAGCCTTAGAGAACCTCTGTCTCACTCCTAGCTATAAATATCAGTTTGCTCATTCTAGTTACACTCTTATCAGGGTCATTTACCCTGGCCACAGCGTTCCTTTCAGCCTTAACGTTGCGCAATGATTCGATCGGTTAGGCACCGTTAAGTCTCACTTGCGGTGGCTTTCTGAGTACCGGAGAGGCACTCGCACACGCGTCGCAAAACAATTTACCAGAGGTTTTGTGGCTCTTTGCGCGTACGTTTTTAAAGCCAGCTAATAGAGTCACACAGCTCTATCCTCTAGTAAATCACCCTCTGGCCTTGGGTGAATCTCCTGGATCAGTGTTTGCTCACCCAGACATATGCACTATCACTGTTTACTTACTCATTTATACTAAAACTTTTTGCTGTCGCTCCTAGCTTTACTCTCCGTTTGCTCATTTCTAGTTTCCTACACCAATACCAATGATCTGTAGTAACTAATCTATAAAAGTTTGGACCAATTTTAGGGGAGATGCAATATATTTCGCTATCGCAACCTACGTGGCACTAGTTTTCGTTTCGAATGATTAATCACTTTCCGAGTTAATACATGCGAAAACGTAGCGGTAAGTTGCAACCTTTTGCGCGTATTTTAAGGCACCAGTGAAGAGGTGTTAATTATGCAGCAGAATAAACTAGCACAAAAAAACGGAGAGCAAATGTATTGCTTTGCGCTATGCAAACTAAACAAAATTGGCAATTCCATATATGGTACGCCGTTTGAAGTGTTTTTACTGTTTATTTAAGTACAACAATCCCACCTACATACACACAATGTTTTGGAGTCTTGGCCCCTTGTTAACATATTGGGAATTGATACTTAATATATAGGAAAACCATACGAATTGTAGTTTATATGTTTATTATTGTTTACCTTACTGCAGTACCACTGCATTTAGATGTACCCTTAGGACACCGCGGCCCTTCTCTCTGTGACTGACAGGTGTTTTGTGAACATATGTATGACAGATGGTTTAGTGCACAGAGAAATCTGCTCTTCTGAAAGATTTCAATGTTAGCAATAATGTAACCTTATTTTAAAGTAGAGAATCATTGAATTGTTTGGTTTGATGTGGCTGAATTCTAAAATTTACAGATTTAGGATGGTCACCAAATACAAACCACATTAATGGTATATATCAGCCCAGAGCCATCAGTATTCTCTTTATACTAAGTAACCCACAGCCTATAGCCACTGGTATTAGCAAGACTGTCAATAAGCCCCCCTAGTCAGGGATCCAAAATAGATCCAATAGTTGTTTACGTGTGATGGCCTGTATTGCTTTTTGGATGTATGGGTCCCAGTTGGAGATGTTAAGAAATGACCAGGCTAATACTGCAGGATGTGAATACCAGCTTTAGGCTGGGTACACACAGACTGCCAGGATGAAGATCAGTCAGCCAGGACGAAGTTCGGCTGACCAATCGTGTGGTCCTTAGAAATTGGCGACAACAAATGGCTTGTCTATACCCAGCCTTAAAAAGATAAAGAACACAAGTTGGGCACAGGAAATACAACATTTGCTTGCTTTGTCTGTTTTGTCTGTGTTGTTTTTTGTGCAAATCTATGTGAGCTCCTCATATCCTATGGTATGTGGTGTATAGACTCATAGTATATGGGCACAGTGTACTCTAAGTTGATGGAATTCATATTACCTCTCTCCTTGCAAGAGGCTTCTGTACAAGACTCCAGATAGTGACAGAAAGAACATTGACCAGAACTTTGATTATATGTCAAGCTGCTAATTATTGGTAATAGCAGCGTGGGGAAAAACCTCCTTCTTATTTGCTATGCCGATGACTCCTTCACGTCTGCTTTTGTCAGCACAGTCGGTATTGATTTCAAGGTGAAAACAGTCTTCAAAAACGAAAAACGAATCAAGCTACAGATCGGTGGGAAGTGTTACAATTATTATCTGTAATAATCCTTACATTAACCCATAACTCCATCTAGGATTGTTAATATAACTCCCAACGGGTTAACTTCCCACTGACAGACAATCCACGTTGACTTTCTTAATGAACCCACCCTAACCTGCCCTTCCCCCCCTTAAAGAAGGGAAAAACAGATACACATCGCAAGATTCTGTCTGTCATCTTCGACAGATGGGAGTACATACATTCACCAAGCTTCTCCCTATATAAAGTCTATATAAATTATAGGGATTGTTTGTGACTGCCATACGCCCTACAAAGCAGGCCGTCCGTGAACAGCGAAATTTTCGCTGAAAAAGACCATTTCTGGAGCGGAACCTGTGTCGGCATCAAAAACGACATTTGAGCAAACACACTTACCGATAAAGGGACAATCCAGTTGGTACCTATGGGATTTGCCATTTAGCGGAAAGTGTGTACCACACACATTCCACTCATTACTATAGAATTCAGTGGGGCCTTTGGATGCGAGGCACCCAAATCGAGCTAAAGAGACCATCAGACGACCCACACCACAACAGAACATGGGACCGAACACAAAAACAACACAGGCAGAGAGAACACCACAGGACAACACAGACAAGAGACACACAAAGACAGACAGAGAACACACCAAGACACACACATACAATAGACAACAAGGACACGCACAGACCGATATAACACACCACATACCACACACAGACAGAGAACACCCAATCAGCCAGACATAGATATACACACACCATAGACACACAAATAGACATGACACCCCACCACACACACATACATGTAACACACCACAAACATCTATACACACACCCCACACACACACAGACAGGAACCACACCCATACACAACACAACAAGACACACCACAGACACACAAAACACAAACAAAAGAGGATATAGAGAACGAGATAGAAAGTATATAAGAAGTACTATAACACACCACCAAACACACACACGCATATAATAGCCAAAAATGCAGCAATGCGCGAGTGGCCTAAATCACACCCCCTATAAAGGTTGTGAACGTTGGAAAATAGATTATTACGGGTTATACACTACACTATTACCCAGGTGCTGTGGTCCCAAGCCCGTTGCTAAATTAAAAACCGATCATTCTGTCAGCTTAAATTCTCATACAGCGATCTCTAAATGCAGAAACTGATCATGGACTCACCGCTTCCTGTGAGTGGTTCCGGGGCCACTCCCCTGCCGGACGCTTGCTTGGTTCCAATATAGCACCAAATAGAAAAGGAGACTTTTGGCATTCTAGAAGTAACCGCAGCGTACACGTATGAATCCAGTCACAAACATCTTTATTGAAGTCAAACATGCCTTAGCGAGTAATTGCCTGAAGCTTCTGCCCTTAATCACAGGCTCAGATTATTAGACACAATAAGCAGCTATGCACAAAAAAAGTCTCGCAGCCACCGAAACAATGTACCAAGCCGTTAGCAGCTCTTGTAATATGGAACCTTTAATGCCAGAAGATAGCTGTGTTACAGATTCGGAATGTGTGACTCATTTGGAATGCACAGAGAGCGCAATCTTTCAGGGCAATAGAGAACGATACCGACTCTCCTTATATAGCCCCATGCCCTAAGTATATTTACCAATAGAAACAAATATGTCCCCATTATTGTCAACAGACAGACAAGTAAGTCATGTGGAATTGACCCTGGCCTTTTATTTCTAGAGTCTGTGTGGAGTCAAGTTGATTGGCCTATTTTCTAGCAACATTATCAATCATTTGTTACCGAGTTGATAAAAAAAATGTATCTACAGCGGATGCTGAATAAGGAACCTCAGTGTTTTGACAATTCCACGAATGTACATTTTTAAGTAATGACGATTTCCAATCCACCCTGGGTGGTTATAAAAGAAAAACACTCTTGGTGTTGACATATTACTCTCATCTTGCCCAGTCCTTTATTTAAATGAATATGGATGTGACAGTGTTGAAGAAAATCTGCAGCATCCGTTCTGCTGACATCACATTACAGTTGGAATATATCGTTGCCACATTAGAATACTGACGAGCACGATCAAGTGACAGCTATGAAGTGGCAAAACCTAGTGCAAACCTGCATCCCTTTAAATATAAGAGAATGTTCCCAGGTCTAGGACAAGCAGCCTGGCTGAAAATCACATCTTATTCACAAGTTCCAGTCTGGCCCCGTTCCAGTCCATCTTGGCACAATACGATCCAGACCTTTCATTATTTCCTTTGACATTCTTATCACTTCCATTCACATTGAGCAGTTCATCTTAAAGGGCCAGGTGGAGATGTGATGTTTCACACCTTTGTTTTTTTCCCTGTTGTCCAACTTTACATGGTATAGTCACTGCCATGAGTTGCATTAATGCCGAATTCAGTCACCATTTTTGCAATAGGAGAATACATAGACCAGAGATATAGACTGGATATATAGATCAAATATATAGACTGGATATATAGACCAAATATATAGACTGGATATGTAGGCCAAATATATAGACTGGATATATAGATCAGACATAAAGACTGGATATAGAGACCAGTTTTATAGACCGGATGTATAGACCAGATATACAGACCATATAGACCAAATATATATACCAGAGACATAGGCCAGATATACAGACCATATAGAGTTATAGAAAGAAGGGAAAACTGACAATGTAGCAGAATAGCCGAATACATTGTATACCGGCTTATTTCTTAACATGTACCAACCCCAACCCCTCCTCCTTCCCGGTACATTACCTTTAATGACCTTTAAGTACATTACCTTTAATGAGATATTACCTTCTCCTAGTCATGCAGTATGGAAGTTCCCTCAGTTCCGGGTCATATGGAATGATAAATTCAGATATGCTTAAAAGAGATGTTCTGCACACATTGGGGCCGATTTACCCAGACTGGCTGGGCAAATATATGGTGTTAAAGTCGCGCTAACCGGTTCACTAATGGTCAGCACGACTATATCAGCGTTGGATGCGCGGGTTACGCAAAAGTCAGGACTTTTACCCAGAGCGATAGCGCCTCTACGTAAATGAGCCTGATTATATGTTATGCTTCATTTAAAGGTTAATAAATGGGATTTTAAATAAGCCTTGTAAGGTATATTGCCCTATTAAACAAAGATGTTATCATACCATATTGTACAGTATAGAATGCAGACAATAGTGTACAGTATACTATACCATGCATACTATATTGTACAGTATACCATTGTGTACAGATTACCATGCATACCATATTGTACAGTATACACATGTGTACAGTTACTCATGCATACCATATTGTACAGTTATACCATTGTGTACAGTTTACCATGCATACCATATTGGTACGTATACCATTGTGGTACAGATTACCATGCATACCATATTGTACGTATAACCATTGTGTCCAGTTACCATGCATACCATATTGTACAGTATACCATTGTGTACAGTTTACCATGCATACCATATTGTACAGAACCATTTGTACAGTTTACCATGCATACCTATTGTACAGGATACCATTGTGTACAGTTTATAAACCAGTGATACCATATTGTACAGTATACCATGGTGTACAGTTTACCATACTACTATTGTTACAGTAACCATTGTGTCCAGATTACCATCATACCATATGTACCGTATACCATTGTGTCAGTTACCTACATACATATATGTTACAGTATACCATTGTGTACAGTTTCCATGCATACCATATTGTACAGTAACCATGTGTACAGTTACCATGCATACCATATTGTACAGTTACCATTGTGTCAGTTTACCATGCATACCATTTGTACAGTATACCATTTGTGTCCATATAACATGCATACTATTTTACAGTATACCATGTGTACGTTTACCATGCATACCATATTTACACGTATACCTATGTGTACAGTTTACCATGCATCCAATATTGTACAGTATACCATTGTGTACAGTTTACCATGCATACCATATTGTACAGATACCATTTGTTTACAGTTTACCATGCATACCATTTGTACAGTATACCTGTGTACAGTTTACCATGCACTACCATATGTGTACAGTATACCATTGTGTACATTTACCATGCATACATATTGTACAGTATACCATGGTGTACAGTTTACCATGCATACCATATGGTACAGTATACCATTGTGTACATTTACCATGCATACCATATTGTACAGTATACAATTGTGTACAGTTACATCATACCATTTGACGTATACCATTTGGTACAGTTACTGCATACTATTGTACAGTATACTTTGTACGTTTACCATGCATACCATATTGTACAGTATACCATTGTGTACAGTTTACCATGCATACTCATATTGTACTATACCAGTTACATTTTTACCATGCATACCATATTGTACATTATACCATTGTGTACGATACCATGCTACCATTTTGTACAGTATCCCATTTGTACAGTTTTTACCATGCATACCATATTGTACAGTATCCCATTGTGTACAGTTTAACCATGCATACCATATTGTACAGTATACCATTGGTGTACAGTTTAACCATGCATACCATATTGTCCAGTTACCATTGTGACATTTACCATGCATACCATATGTACAGTATAACCATTGTTTACAGTTTTAACCATGCATACCATATTGTACATATATACCATTGTGTACAGTTACCATGCATACCATATTTACAGTATACCATTGTACAGTTTCCCATGCATCCATATTGTACAGTATACCATTGTGTACAGTTTACCAACATACCATATTGTACAGTAACCATGTGTACAGTTTACCATGCATACATATGTACAGTATACCATTGTGTACAGTTTACCATGCATACCATATTGTACAGTATACCATTGTGTACAGTTACCATGCATACTATATTTACAGTATACATTATTGTGTCAGTTACCATGCATACATATTGTACAGTATACCATTGTGTACAGTTTACCATGCTCACCAATTGTACAGTATACCTTGTGTACATTTTACCATGCATACCATATTGTACAGTAACCATGTGTACAGTTACCATCATACATATTGTACAGTATACCATTGTGTACAGTTTACCATGCATACCATATTTGTACAGTATAACCATGTGTACAGTTTACCTGCATACCAATAATTGTACAGTTATACCATTGTGTACAGTATTACCATGCATACCTTTGTACAGTATACCATTGTTTACAGTTTACAATGCATACTATATTGTACAGTTACCCATTGTGTACAGTTTACCATGCATACCATATTGTAACAGTAATCCTTGGTGTGTGTCCAGTTTACCATGCTACAGTGACCCAGGAGATAGTGTACAACGTACATGCTAGGAGTTGTACAGTCGCACATTGTGTCAGTCATACCGAATGTACAGATTACCATGAAGGCGATAGAATGTAACAAACAATATGTGTACATTCCATAACGCAGAATGTACACTTATAACAGCAACATGGAGACAGAAATCGCGAGCAATCACTGTACCATAGCAGAACAGTGTACAGATACAGATACCAACTTGTGTATACATGTGTCAGGCCATCTGCATACCAATTGTACA
Organism: Hymenochirus boettgeri; assembly: GCA_019447015.1. Classification (NCBI taxonomy): domain Eukaryota; kingdom Metazoa; phylum Chordata; class Amphibia; order Anura; family Pipidae; genus Hymenochirus; species Hymenochirus boettgeri. The sequence continues at coordinate 369,249,128 of CM033469.1, read as the reverse complement.
GTACCATGTGTGACAGTTTACCATGCATACCATAGTGACATAACATTGTGTACAGGTTACCAGGCATACCATTTGTACATATACCATGTGAGTACCATGCTACCATATTGCTACCATATGGTCGACTTGGATACCATATTGTATACAGACACCATGCATACCATATGGGACATATAAAATCCATGTGTAGTTCCCAGCTACCATATTTACAGTATACCAGTGTGTACAGGTACCATGCCATACCAGTGTACAGTATACCATGTGTACATACCAAGTCCTACTATAGGGCACTATATACCATTGTGTACACAATTACTACAGTGCATACATAGTTGTACCAGTATCCCATGTGTGTACAGTTTACAATGTCATACATATTGTACGCTTAGTACCAGTTGTTTACGTTTAACATGCATACATATTGTACATTACCATTGTGTAAAGTTACAGCATACCATATTGTAACATGTATCCATTGTTGTACAGTTTACAATGCATACTATTGTCAGTTCAATGCATCCATATATTGTACAGTTACCATTGTGACATTGTACCCTGCACTCCATATTGTACAGTATAACCATTGTGTCAGTTTACCAGGCATACCATATGTACAGGATACCATTGTGTACTTACATGCATACTATATGTACAGGTTACAATGCATACATATTGTACAGTTACCATTGTGTTACAGTTTAACATTGCATACCATAGTAATATACGTACAGTATTAAAAAAACCATTTTTTTTTGTTTGGTGGGGGGGGGGTTTTACCGTTTAAATGCATACCATCACCCAGAGCGTATTGCAAGGACACACTACATTTTAACAATGTCAAAAACACACTTCCATAGCCAAACTTTATAAGAATACAGTGTCAAATGCAAATTGTTGAGTTTCGTGTAGTGGTCACACCCGTAATGCATAAGTGACCGACATGATTTTATGACGTATACATCCAGTGGATGTGAGCTACGTTGTACCACATTCAATACGACAATGAAGAAAGGTACGATACAGACGAGACACAGTGTAACATACACACACCATGCAAGGCTCAGTATATAGTACGTTGACCATGTGTACATTCCCAGCATCCCACTTGTACCAGTATACCATTGTGTACAGTTTACCATGCATACCATATTGTACAGTATACCATTGTGTACAGTTTACCATGCATACCATATTGTACAGTATACCATTGTGTACAGTTTACCATGCATACTATATTGTACAGTATACTATTGTGTACAGTTTACCATGCATACCATATTGTACAGTATACCATTGTGTACAGTTTACCATACATACCATATTGTACAGTATACCATTGTGTACAGTTTACCATGCATACCTATTGTACAGTGATACCCATTGTGTACAGTTTAAACCAGCGATACCATATTGTACAGTATACCATGGTGTACAGTTTACCATGCACTACTATTGTTACAGTATACCATTGTGTACCAGATTACCATCATACCATATGTACCGTATAACCATTGTGTCCAGTTACCTACATACAATATGTACAGTATACATTGTGTACAGTTTCCATGCATACCATATTGTACAGTAACCATGTGTACAGTTACCATGCATACCATATTGTACAGTTACCATTGTGTACCAGTTTACCATGCATACCATTTGTACAGTATACCATTTGTGTACATATAACATGCATACTATTTACAGTATACCATGGTGTACAGTTTACCATGCATACCATATTTTACACGTATACCTATGTGGTACATTACCATGCATCCAATATTGTACAGTTACCATTGGTACAGTTTACATGCATACCATATTTGTACAGCATACCATTTGTTTACAGTTTACCATGCATACCATTATTGTACAGTATACCTGTGTACAGTTTACCATGCTACATTTGTACAGTATACCATTGTGTAACATTTACCATGCATACAATATTGTACAGTATACCATGTGTACAGTTTACCATGCATACCATATGTACAGTATACCATTGTGTACATTTACCATGCATACCATATTGTACACGTATACCAATTGTGTACAGTGTATCATCATACCATTTGACGTATAACCATTTGTGTACAGATTACTGGCATACTATTGTACAGTATACCTTGTGTTACGTTTACCATGCATACCATAATTGTACAGATACCATTGTGTACAGTTTACCAATGCATACCATATTGTCTAATACAGTTACATTTTTACCATGCATACCATATTGTACATTATACCATTGTGTACGATACCATGCATACCATTTTGTACAGTATACCCATTTGTACAGTTTTACCATGCATACCATATTGTACAGTATCCCATTGTGTACAGTTTACCAATGCATACCATATTGTACAGTATACCATTGTGTACAGTTAACCATGCATACCATATTGTACCAGTTAACCATTGTGTACAGTTTACACATGCATACCATATGTACAGTTAACCATTGTACAGTTTAACCATGCATACCATATTGTACAGTATATACCATTGTGTACAGATTACCATGCATACCATATTGTACAGTATACATTGTACAGTTTCCATGCATACCATATTGTACAGTATACCATTGTGTACAGTTTACCTATCATACCATATTGTACAGTAACCATGTGTATCAGTTTACCATGCATACCATATGGTACAGTTACCATTGTGTACAGTTTACCATGCATACCATAATGTACAGTATACCATGTGTACAGATTACCAGCATACATATTTACAGTATACATTATTGTGTACAGTTTCCATGCATACCATATTGTACAGTATACCATTGTGTACAGTTTACCATGCCATCACCATTGTACAGTATACCTTGTGTACAGTTTTACCATGCATACCATATTGTACAGTAAGTACCATGTGTACAGTTACCATGCATACCATATTGTACAGTATACCATTGTGTACAGTTTACCCATGCATACCATTTTGTACAGTATACCATGTGTACAGTTTACCTGCATACCATAATTGTACAGTTATACCATTGTGTACAGTTACCATGCATACCCTTTGTACAGTATACCATTGTTACAGTTTACATGCATACATATTGTACAGTATACCATTGTGTACAGTTTACCATGCATACATATTGTAAGCAGTAATCCTTGGTGTGTTCCAGTTTACCATGCTACAGTGACACAGGAGTGTGTTACAGTTACAATGCTATGGATTGTACACGTACCATTGTGTCAGCGTCACTACCATATTGACAGATTACATGAAGAGGACAACCATGCAAACATATCGTGTACAGTATGCCATAACGAGTGATACAGTTACCTAGCAACGAATATGACATTATACGATCGTCGACAATACCACTGCTGAGCCAATGTCAGCAACCATGTGGTACAGAGTACGCAAAATGCATATAAAGCGCATAATTGTCAGGTATACCTTGTGTACGAGTTAGCATTGTCATACACATGATTGTACATATCCATGTGTACAGGTTTACCAGCTACTCATATTGTGACATTGTCACCGAACATTGTGTACAGTGGTACCATGCATACATCTTGTACATATACAGGGTACATTACCATGCTACCATATTGTACAGTATACCATTGTTACAGGAACCATGCATACCATATGACATATAAATCCGTGTACGTTTACCATGCATACCATATTGTACAGTATACCAGTGTGTACAGGTACCATGCATACCAGTGTACAGTATACCAGTGTGTAATACCATGTCCTACTATAGACTATACCATTGTGTACAGTTATACCATGCATACATAGTGTACGTATCCATGTGACATTACATTCATACGATTGTACTTGTACATTGTTTACGTTTACCATGCATACCATATTGTACATTACCATTGTGTACAAGTTGACCACGCATACCAGATATTGTAACATTATCCATTGTGTACAGTTTGCAATATAGCTACTATTGTTCAGTTTCAATGCATACTATATTGTCAGTGTACCATTGTGACAGTTGTACCTGCACTCCATATTGTACAGTATATACCATTGTGTACAGTTTACAAAGCATACCATATTGTACAGATACCATTGTGTACACAATGCATACTATTGTACAGTTACAATGCATACATATTGTACAGTGTACCATTGTGTACATTTAATGCATACCATAGTGTACAGTATAAAAAACCATTTTGTTGGTGACCGTTTAAATGCATACCATACAGGTACAAGACCACTACATTTTACTGTCAACACACTCCATAGCCAGAACTTTTAAGTACAGTGCAAGCAATTGTGTGATCTTAGTGGTCACACCGTAATGCATAAGTGACCGACATATTACGTATAATCCATGATGTGACTACGTTGTACCACATTCATACCAATGAAGAAGTACGATACAGACGAGACACAGTGTACATACACAATGCAAGGTCAGTATATAGTACGTTACCATGTGTACATTCCAGCATCCCACTTGTACAGTATAACCATTGGTGTCAGTTTACCATGCATACCATATTGTACAGTATACCAGTGTGTCAGTTTACCCATACATACCATATTGACAGTATACAGTGTGTAACAGTTACCAGCTACCAATGTACAGTATACCATGTGTCAGTTTACCATACAAACTATGTACAGTATACCATATTGTACAGATACCATTGTGTACGTTTACCATGCATACTATATTGGACAGTATACCATTGTTACAGTTTACCATGCATACTATATTGTACAGTATCCTATTGTGTACATTACCATGCATACTATATTGTACAGTATACCATTGTGTACAGTTTACCATGCATACCATATTGTACAGTATACCATGCATAACGTAGTGTACAGAAGACCGTGCATACCATAGTGGAGAGTATAGTGTGCAGACAATAGTGTACAGTATACCATGCATACCATATTTTACATTATACCATGCATACCATAGTGTTCAGTATGCTATGCATGCCATATTGAACAGTATACCATGCATAACATAGTGGACAGTATACAGTGCATACCATAGTGTACAGTATACCATGATTACCGTAGTGTGCAGTATACCATGCATACCATAGTGTACAGTAAACCGCACATACCATATTGTAGTTTACCATGCATGGAATATTGTACAGTATACTGAACAGCATACCATGCTTAGCGTAATGTGCAGAATACCATGCTTACCATAGCGTACAGTAAACTACGCTTTCTATAGTGTACAGTATACCATGCATACCATAGTCAGTAGAGCAAAGATTCCTATAATAAAAAATACAATATACAGTAAATTTATCATCCTCTCTTAGTTTAAAGGTTAAGCTTCAAGGACCTTAACACAGCTCTATATTCCTAAAATGCATTGGCTTACATGGAGCCGTGCTAGAAAGGCCACAGCTTGATAGACAGCTTATAGCTTCTATATGTTCCCATTCCTATGTGATCCCACTGTACTGCCAGCACGTGTTGTTGGTTTCCTGTCTAGACAGCGACCACTCAATCATATTCACTGCAAAATGAGCTGATTTTAGGTTTGTTCCTGAGTTACAGGATAGGAAAGTAAAGAGTCATTCGAACTGTAGCTGAGCCCCTATAGGTTATTATTGGTGAAACAGACAGGTGGGCAGGGAGCATTAATCTATTAGTCAGCGACTTGGTGCTTGTGTTTATATACTTTACCTTCCATTATCTTCCCAGTAATATAGCACAGAGCAGTTTATAATGTGAACTATCCATCACTGCACAGTTGCCTTTATTGCTATTAGTTACCAGTACATAGAGCAATAAAGCAATACCCCTAAATATGACTATTACACACTGCTCCACCACTGCATAGAGAATACCAGAAAATATGGAAATGTCTCCCTAAGTCAAATTAGATATTTTTGCTTCCCAGGCAGTGGCTAAACCCCTTTGATCAGCTTTAAAGGATAACTAAAGCTAAAATTCTATCATTCCTAATAGATCTGTTATCCCCAAAATCAAGGGCATTGTAGTAAAATCTGCAGGTCTACAGAATGGGTCCTGCACACAGGGCTGCACATTCTCAGTGAATTCTCTAGCCATTCCGCCAGAGCTGTCAAGTTATTACCGGGTGACCTGCTCATGACCACTGTATAATCAAGGCTGAGCAGTCAGAAATCTGATACTCACTAGAAGGACAGGCTTCAAAAATCAGGAAATTAACATGCACAAAACACAAGGCTGCAGACTTGCCAGGTGACAGTTACAGCTATGAAATCTGTTCGGAATCATGAATATTTAAATTTTCCTTTAAACTCTTTTACAATAAGCCCCACCCTGGTATAAGGGAGAACTGACAATCTATATAGAAAAAAACTCCTTTGCATCCAACTACACGCGAGTAGTAAGAAATAAAGGGTAACCACCTGCAATAGATTTAAAGTCATAATATATATAATATATATATATATATAATATATATATATATATATATATATATATATATATATATATATATATATATATATATATATTAGCAAAAGTGTGCCTTTTGGTGCACAGTGGGAAATATGTGGGTGTATGAAATTTAGGGATTTTTACAAAAATAAATAAAGGCAAGGTGTTGAAAATAAAAGAAATCATATGAAATCTTGGTTCTATTAGTGTCACATCCCCTAAATGAATATTTTGATCTATTTATTAAAACATTGTATAGTGTTATAGTTCAATAAAAACACCACAGTGAAATACAACTGTTGTGCAGAGCTTGAATCAATCTTTCTCCTTAAATTTCCAACCAATAATAGATCAATAGCAGATCCATTGGATCATTCTATAATTAAAGTTGTCAATCTGTCTTTCAATACTCACCCTCCCCATTAACTTACAGCGGTCACCAGGGATTCTTTTAGAGAGGGATCACTATTGGTAAATGTGATAGAGAGGGATTACTATTGGTCAATGTGTTAGAGAGTGATCACTATTGGTCAATGTGATAGAGAGGGATCACTATGTAATAAACCATTGACATACTCACTTCATTGTCATAGAGAAATGGGCATGGAGATGTTTTACAAGCACTCTGTAATTAGGGAATTAAAACTACAACTCCCAGCATTCCTCTACAAGCACTCTAAAGTTAGGGAATTCTGGGAGTTGTAGTTTCCAAACATCTGGAGATCTACTGGTTGCCTATCCCTGATCTATAGATATATCTTACTGTCCAGCAAACAGCAGCTCTCCTTTTTGTCTATTGAGAGGGGAGGGGTGGGGTGGAGTTATGTGAGAGTGAGAATGTTTTTACTAAGACTGTCACATGTTTTACAAAGGAAGTGACATTTAAGTCCTTTAACTTCCTACGAACACTCAGAAAATGTTTTGATTCGCTAACACTGCTGTCAATCTAATATTAAGCACACCATTGGATACAACACTAAAAGGGAAGCGAGAAATATGTTCCTTTGTAAGCTTCCATTGCCTCCCTGTAAAACTTCCTGAGGTGTGGCTTAACTGTCCATTTTGAAGATCCCATTACAAAACAGGAGTGGGGACTACTAAGTACTTTTTTTATTTATAGATTTTGCCATATTTACATTTCTATATACTCATTACTACATATTTGTTAAAATTGATATAACTATTTATTTAGTCCTTAAACAACACATAAACACTGTCCCTATGTATATTACTTTTACCCACCCTCACCAACATATAGTATCTCCGAAAAACCCCATGAATAATTATAAATTTATTTATATAAGATAAGGGGTATTAATATATATTATATATATATATATATACTAATATATATATATATATATATATATATACCTATGTATGAGAATTTATTTCATTTTATTATCTGTATAATTGCTTGCACTTATCCCCTTGTTTGTATACTCTGTATTTTATAATGTACAGCGCTGCGTACCCAAGTGGCGCTTCTGGGGCATCTTGGTGCCCTAGCGTGATCAGATCACAAGTAGTGTGGCATATCTCTCAAAAAGTATTGGCATTGCCACTTTCAGTTCCAGCAGACTTCCCCAGTGTATTACCATTAACCCTTCAGTGCCAGCAGATTTCCCCAGAGTATTGCCATTACTACTTTCAGTGCCAGCAGAGTATTACCATTAACCCTTCAGTGCCAGCAGACTTTTTTGTTAATACTTTCAGTGCCAGCACTTTTCTAGAGTATTGCCATTAACATTATCAGTGCCAGCAGTGTATTACCTTTTACCCTTTCAGCTGCCAGCATTGACATGATATATAGTATGTACCTGCTTTCCATGTCTCCTCCATTGCATTGTTCACTCCTCACCTACTCTAGGTTCTAATTGGAGAGTTGGGTGGAAGTAAGAAAGAGGCAGGGATAGGGATCTCATGGCTGCTAGTCACAGATATCCCACCCCTCCCGGATCTTCCTGGGAGTCTCGCTCGAATTGGGGTGGTCTCCCACGAGACCACCCCAATCTCCTGCGATGGAGAGGAGTCCTGAATCTCCTCCCTGTCACGCCCCCCTTTTCAAGCACCACGCCCCTGGACTGCCCACAACCCCGCCTCCTCCCACCTCGCCCCACCCACAACGTGGCGTAAATTACGTCACGCCGCACCGCCACACCCCTTGTCCCGCCCACGACGTGACGTAAATGACATCGCACCGCCACGCCCCCTCTCCCCCCCTGCCCGCAAGTACATAGTGGCAGGGTGGGATGTCTGTAGTCACAGGGGCCACTGTTATAAAGTCTGCAGCTGCTTTTTACCTGGCATTTTAGAACTGTTCACCTCAGTACTATTAGCTGAGCTCATTCCCCCCCCTGACAGGGAGATGCTAGGGAGAACACTGGGTGCCCTGGTTTACCATAGGCGCCCTAGTGCTTTGCCTAGGTGGCCCATGCCTACAAACGGCCCTGGAGGGGCGTGGCAGTGCGGCGTCATGGGTGGAGCGAGGTGGGAGGAGGCGGGGTTGTGGGCGTGACGTGGGCGGTCTGGGGGCATGGTGCGCAAAAAGGGGGCGGGTGGGGAGGAGCTTCAGGACTCCTCCCCGTCGCAGGAGATTAGGATATTTGACACAGATCCTCACCATATTCTCTTTTTTGTGAATAAAATAGACTATACAGGGAGTTGAGGTGTGAGGGGAGATTTCTAGCTGCCCCTTTAACCACAGGCACACCTTGGCACGGGCCTACTGTGCCTAATGGTAAATCTGGGCAAAGTGGCCACCTTTAAGCTGACACTCCCCTACAGGTTCGTACTTAACCATTTTACCATATCTGCAGAATGCAACCAAAGAATGTTGGGAGTTGTAGTTTGCAAATATCTGTAGGGCTGCATGTCGGACATTCCTGCCATAGACTTAATATCTAATATCCCATTAATTTACAGTTGGGGTGCATTATTTATTAAAGCCTACTCCTTTGTGGCCTCTGTTTTCCTTCTCCTCTTGGAACTGTAAGATTATAAGGCTATAATCTTGCAATCCCTCCCATAGATATCCACTACCGGGGTAGGTTATAGAGAGATAATGCCCTGTTATTGTCTGCCCATTACCAAGCATCCACGCTGGGCTAGAGAATGAAAACCAAGACCCATTGATAATGCAGATAGACTGGGGCTTCCAAATGGAGAGAAAAATGAAATACATCAGGGAATTAGTTCAGCCCTGCAGGTGTGGAATGAGCTGGTCTCCCTACTGGGAGATTCAGCCCATCAGTAGCTACAGATACACAGGTTGGAGGTCCCAATTGGAAATATACCTTGTAGCTATGACACAGATTATTAATAACACATTCTCTGGTCTTGGACTAAACCATGTGTGGAATTCACTGTGTTTGCTGGTCTCATGGTGATCCGTCATGTGACACGTTGCATTATGGGAGGAACCATGTTGTGCTGTGGAATTTCTGAATTGCTAAAAGGAAGCTTTAGCTCATCACATTGTGGTGTTACCCTGATAATGAGCTTTCACACACAGCATGTGGCACTGAGGTGTTTGTGTGGAACACTGACATTCAGTGGTGAGAAATACACGAGGAGGAACGTAGGTATGTTGTATGTTGGTTTTAAGGGGGATACATCAGGTGTTATATGGGGTTGCAGACTTGTAATCAGTACATTTTTTTGAGGGGGGTCTGATGTGACTGATAATTATAGAAAATATTAAAGGGCACATTCGACACCTCAAATGAAATGGGAAATGGGAAAATTATCCCAAAACCACAATATGTTGAAAAGTGACTATTATAGGAAGCAAAATGATATGTATCCCCTTTCCTCTGTTCCTCAAGCTCTTTTACATGGTCAGAGGAGGATGTTAGGGGAATAGCATTCAGTGATTGGCTGTCATCTGTCACATCTATGACTGACAGCTGCTAAGCAGAAGGACAAGGAAACACATAAACATCAACTGTATATCTATATACATTTTTTATTTGCCATTTAATATGCTTGTCAAAAGGGTCAGGCAAAGACTCAATTACAACTCTGATATTTTTCATCTCCCTCCTATTACTAATTACTAGAGCAGTTATCTAGTGTTGGGTTTGTATGTATTACATCAATCCTAGGCCTAACGTAGGCGCCACTACAATGCACCAGAATTGCGCATGCAGTGCACGTGTCCGATTCTGGTGAGATTGTGTGCGTTCCATTATGGAAAACGCATTCGATTGCGCAAAAAAAGGTGATAAAAACCTTGGAAGGTGTCAGGTGCCACCCCTGGACCCTATACTAATAAGGGTCCAGGGGTGGTGTTAAACTTTGTTCCAGCATTTACTCTAATACGATTGGTGATTTAACACAATGAACAGGACTTAACACAATGAATAAGGCAATGTGCGCCAGCAATCATTGTATTTACTGCATTAAGTACAGTATAGTTTTTGCCACAAAACAAACAGCTTTATAAATAATGTGAAAATAACGATCTTCGCTGTGGCGATGTGCGGTAATAGCAAAACGCTGATATTAGCAAACCTTTATAAAGTGCCTCAAGCTACTTTCTGACAAACAACTGTTCGGCGTTCTGGTCGAGTTGTCACTGGTAGAAAAACACCTGGAATTGATAGAAAAACGCAACCAGAATGCCGGACAGTCGCTTGTCTGAAATTAGCCTTAGAGAACCTCTCTGCTCACTCCTAGCTATAATATCAGTTTGCTCACTTCTAGTTACACTCTTATCAGGGTCATTTACCCTGGCCACAGCGTTCCTTTCAGCCCTTAACGTTGCGCTAACTGATTTCCGATCGGTTAGCGCACCGTTAAGTCTCACTTTGCGGTGGCTTTCTGAGTACCGGAAGAGGCACTCGCACACGCGTCGCAAAACAATTTACCAGAGGTTTTGTGGCTCTTTGCGCGTACGTTTTTAACGCCAGCTAATAGAGTCACACAGCCTCTATCCTCTAGTAAATCACCCTCTGGCCTCTGGGTGAATCTCCTTGTATCAGTGTTTGCTCACTCCCAGACATACTGCACTATCACTGTTTACTTACTCATTTATACTAAAACTTTTTGCTTGCTCGCTCCTAGCTTTACTCTCCGTTTGCTCATTTCTAGTTTCCTACACCACTACCAATTGATCTGTAGTAAACTAATCTATAAAAGTTTGGACACATTTTAGGGGAGATGCAATATATTTCGCTATCGCAACCTACGTGCACTAGTTTTCGCAATGTATTAATCACTTTCCGACCGTTAATACACTGCGAAAACGCTAGCGGTAAGTTGCAACCTTTTGCGCGTATTTTAAAGGCACCAGTGAAGAGGTGTTAATTATCGCAGAATAAACTAGCACAAAAACCGGAGCAAAATGTATTGCTTTGCGCTATGCAAACTAAACAAAATTGGCAATTCCATATATGGTACGCCGTTTTGAAGTGTTTTACTGTTTATTTAAGTACAACAATCCCACCTACATACACAACAATGTTTTGGAGTCTTGGCCCCTTTGTTAACATATTGGGAATTGATACTTAATATTATAGGATAAACCATACAGAATTGTAGTTTATATGTTTATTATTGTTTACCTTACCTGCAGTACCACTTGCATTTAGATGTACCCTTAGGACACCGCGCCCCTTCTCTCTGTGACTGACAGTTGTTTTTGTGAACATATGTACTGACAGATGGTTTAGTGCACAGAGAAATCTGCTCTTCTGAAAGATTTCAATGTTAGCAATAAATGTAACCTTATTTTAAAGTAGAGAATCATTGAATTTGTTTGGTTTGATTGTGGCTGAATTCTAAAATTTATCAGTATTTAGGATGGTCACCAAATACAACCACATTAATGGTATATATCAGCCCAGAGCCATCAGTATTCTCTTTATTACTAAGTAACCCACAGCCTATAGCCACTGGTATTAGCAAGACTGTCACTAAGCCCCCCTAGTCAGGGATCCAAAATAGATCCAATAGTTGTTTTACGTGTGATGGCCTATGTATTGCTTTTTGGATGTATGGGTCCCAGTTGGAGATGTTAAGCAATGACCAGGCTAAATACTGCAGGATGTGAATTACCAGCTTTAGGCTGGGTACACACAGACTGCCAGGATGAAGCGATCAGTCAGCCAGGACGAAGTTCGGCTTGACCAATCGTGTGGTCCTTAGAAATTGGCGACAACAAATGGCTTGTCTATACCCAGCCTTAAAAAGATAACAGAACAAGTTGGGCACAGGAAATACAACATTTGCTTGCTTTGTCTGTTTTGTCTGTTGTCTGTTTTTTGTGCAAATCTATGTGAGCTCCTCATATCCTATGGTATGTGGTGTATAGACTCCATAGTATATGGGCACAGTAGTACTCTAAGTTGATGAATTCATATTACCTCTCTCCTTGCAGATGGCTTCTGTACAAGACTCCAGATATGGACAGAAAGACACATCTGACCAGAACTTTGATTATATGTTCAAGCTGCTAATTATTGGTAATAGCAGCGTGGGGAAAACCTCCTTCTTATTTCGCTATGCCGATGACTCCTTCACGTCTGCTTTTGTCAGCACAGTCGGTATTGATTTCAAGGTGAAAACAGTCTTCAAAAACGAAAAACGAATCAAGCTACAGATCTGGGTAAGTGTTACAATTATTATCTGTAATAATCCATACAATTAACCCATTAACTCCATCTAGGATTGTTAATATGAACTCCCAACGGGTTAACTTCCCACTGACAGACATCCACGTTGACTTTCTTAATGAACCCACCCTAACCTGCCCTCTCCCCCTTTAAAGAAGGGAAACACAGTACCAATCTGCAAGATTCTGTCTGTCATCTTCGACAGATGGGAGTACATACATTCACAAGCATTCTCCCTATATAAAGTCTATATAAAGTATAGGAGATTGTTTGTGACTGCCATACGCCCTACAACAGCAGGCCGTCCGTGAACAGCGAAATTTTCCGCTTGAAAAGACCATTTCTGGAGCGGAACATGTGTCGGCATCAAAAACGATCATTTTTAGCAGAACACACTTTACCGATAAAGGGACAATCCAGTTGGTACCTATGGGATTTGCCATTTAGCGGAAATGTGTGTACCACACACATTCCACTTCATTACTATAGAATTCAGTGGGGCCTTTGGATGCTTTGAGTCACCCAAACACTGTCGATCAACACATATACATGCAGACATACACACACACATACATATTTACATACCATACACATACATATACACACACATTCATATATACACACCACATATACACACATACATATATACACACAACATACATACATATATACACACCAAATACACACACATACATATAGACACACAGTACACGCACATACATATATACACACCACATACACACACATACATATATACACACCATATTCAGCCATACATATATATACACACACCATATACACACAAATATACATTTATACACCCCCTACACACACATACATGTATACACACCACAAACATATATACACACCCCACACACACACATACATGTATACACACCCCATACACACACATACATTTATACACACCACATACACAAACACACATACAAATATATATATATATATATATATATATATATATATATATATATACTGTATATACACACCACAAACACACACACGCATATATATAGCCAAAAATGCAGCAATGCAGCAGTGGCCTAAATCACACCCCCTATAGCAGGTTGTGAACGTTGGAAATAGATTATTACTGGGTTATAACACTACACTATCTACCCAGGTGCTGTGGTCCCAAGCCCGTTGCTAAATTAAAACCGATCATTCTGTCAGCTTAAATTCTCATACAGCGATCTCTAAATGCAGAAACTGATCATGGACTCACCGCTTCCTGTGAGTGGTTCCGGTGCCACCTGCCCTGGACAGCTTGCTTGGTTCCAATATAGCACCAAATAGAAAAGGAGACTTTTGGCCATTCTAGAAGTAACCGCAGCGTACACTGTATGAATCCAGTCAAAACATCTTTATTCGAAGTCAAACATGCCTTAGCGAGTAATTGCCTGAAGCGTTTCTGCCCTTAATCACAGGCCTCATGATTCTTAGACACAATAAGCAGCTATGCACAAAAAAAGTCTCGCAGCCACCGAAACCAATGTACCAAGCCGTTAGCAGCTCTTTAATATGGAACCTTTAATGCCAGAAGATAGCTGTTGTTAAAGATTCGGAATGTGTGACTCCATTTGGAATGCACAGAGAGCCGCAATCTTCTCAGGGCAATAGAGAACGATACCGACTCTCCTTATATAGCCCTATAGCCCTAAGTATATTTACAATAGAAACAAATATGTCCCCATTATTGTCAACAGACAGACAAGTAAGTCCTGTGGAATTGACCCTGGGCCTTTTTATTTCTAGAAGTCTGTGTGGAGTCAAGTTGATTGGCCTATTTTCTAGCCAACATTATCACCTCATTCTGTTACCGAATGTAAGTAAGAACCACACATATAGATTCAGAGAAAAGGGTCCCATTTATTCAACCCATTTATTCAATACAACAACCGAGTGTTGATGTTTCGGGGGACCTCAGCCACCCTTCACCAGGTGGCTGAGATCCCCCGAAACGTTATTACTCGGTTGTTGCATTGAATAAATGGGTTAAGGACCCTTTTCTCTGAATCTATGTGTGCAGTTCCTACTTTGCTGTTTGCTATACCTTTAGGACATGGCAGGACGTCCAGACACCAGCACCACAGACCATATCTACAGCACATGCTAGTGCTAAGGGTTTGCCCTTTTCTCAAATCTTGTCATAACATAAGACTAGTGACTTTTTAGAAGCTGCTTCGATGCAGCTAGAATGTAATTTTTTCCCATTAGTTCACGTAATTGAATAGCAGACACATCATTTATTTTATTAAGATCATGCAGGAGTGAAACTGAATGGAACGCCTACATATACAGACCACAGGCGCATTGAGGCTTGTAAGCAAAAAATTAAATAATTGAAAGATAATGTTGTTAGTCAATATATTTGGTGGAAAGCAGACTGAGCAGCATTGGTCTGCAGAAATGAGTGAAGGTTGTGTAGGATGAAATTACAATTGGGAGAATGTAAACCCTGGGGCCCTTTCAGATGTTTCTGATCATTTTAATTAGATACAGTTTTATATTAAAAAAATTACCCTTCCCACTGTCCCTCTCCCTGTATGTTTCAGACATTCTGCTGAGACAGAGAAGTCTTAATTGATGGCATATCTCTCAACAGGTGCTAGACATATTCTCTGCTGCTATACCTGTAATCTATGTGCTGTAAAGCAGCAGATGAGGCATCTTTATGACCAATGGCTGTCAGCCATTGGTCATGACATCAGCTTCATGGCTTTGAATGATGGCTGGTATTGGAACTTGCAGAGAAAAAGAGAGAGACACGGCAAGGGATCTTGCTGTGTAAGGGCTTATTCACACTAGAGCGCATTTTAATGCGTTTTACAACACACCAAAACGCAGCGCACATAGAAATGAATGGCACCATTTACATTAAAGCGCTGTGATTTTTGTTAAATGTGTTTTTAGGGCATCTTAATCCGTAAATGCCCTAAAGTTAACTGGGTAGACATGCCATTTAACTGGGTAGCAAGTAAGCGTAGGATAGAATGGTTGAGCCAGGTCTTGGATAAATGTGATACACAAATGTGATAAATGTGGCACATTACATAAATCTTCTCACGTCCGAACACTACGCACATTTCTTTCTCTAGTGGGTGTGGGTGGTTTATACAAGGCAGTATGTGTGAGATTTTAAAACATGGCAGCAGTTTCCCCTGGGACCATGAATAGTCAGACAGTAAAATGAAGTATAACTTTCTCTTTAACAACCTTTAAAGGTGTCTGGCATTTCTGTTCCTGAATTTCACATAGTTTAGATTTTTAGATCTAAAACTGAAAACCTTTTAAAGCGCACAGTGAAAGCTGTTCTTTATTATAGAAAATGCTCTGTTGGATTTGTGTTAGGAAAGATCTAAGGCATCCAAACTGTTCGACATCATTAAATCTATTCTCGGCACAATATTTTATCTAAAAAATGTTCCATATTTAAAGGATACATGGTAGTTTCCTCAAAAAGCAAGAATTATCATAACCCGCATACATGGTAGTTATGACAACCATGGGCCCATTGTAAAATCACAACCTAAAAAAAGTATTTTGCAAAATTCAAGCTCCATGTATAGTGTATAAACATACAGGGTTATTCAATAAAAGTTCTTATCGTTTAAAATGGTGCTAATTTTGCCCCAACCAATGAGATCTTAGCTTTCAAATGTTAAATAACATCTGATTGGTTGGGGCAAAATTAGCACCATTTTAAACGATAAGAACTTTTATTGAATCTCCCTGATAGTGTATAACTAAAAGGTTTTGGTAAAAAAAAAATAATTTTATATCCCCCAAAATATCATATCAATATCCCAAACACCAAGATCACAAAACTTAACTTGCTCTCTGACACATTAGATATACCGTATTCATTCTTACGGTGGCCATACACCAGCACGATATTACTTACCCGACCGACCGCTCACGCGACGTTCCTGCCGGAACCACCTCTCCCGATCTTATATACGACCGACATGCGATCGCAAAATGAATGGGATTTTGCGATCGATATGCGCGTCGTATATAAGATTGGGAGAGGTGGTTCCGGCAGGATCGCAGGAACGTCGCGTGAGCGGTCGGTCGGGTAAGTAATATCGTGCTGGTGTATGGCCACCTTTATCCTCTTCTCCCTAGCTGTTTCCTCGACTGCACCTACAAGCTCTTTTATGAGCTAGCACACATGCAGAGCAGGCGGCTTTGGGAACAGCTTTCAGTCATTGTCAGTCATTGGCCATTATAAATATGTGATTATATTATCTACCACAGATGTCAGTTTGACATCTGTGGTAGATAATATTTTAAAAAGATATTAAGATATAAAAAAAATTAAGGGATAAGATATTAAAATGTATTTTAGATCACAACGTTATAAGGAGGAGGAAGACTAGCAGAATCAGTTTTCTTTGGGCTGGTGCTCCTGACAGAAACAATATTGGGAGGTAGGAATTGCCCGTCCTATATCCCTGTCCCAACAACTTTTCATTTTAACTGTTTTTTTAAAAAAAACTTTATACACACTATAGTTCTCCTTTAATATAACCAATCCGATGGTATTACATGTTTTCTAACTAGAGTAGACTTTAGTCCTGTCTCATTTCTGTTGACTGCAGCAATCTGTGTAATAATCTATGTAATAATCTGTAATAATCTGTAATAATCTGTGTAATAATCTATTTATGTGTAATAATCTATGTAGTTATTATGGAATGTGACATTTTATTATTATGCCAGGTATTTTCAGGCTTTTATAGTGAACACAAGGAATGGGCAGTAGGAGCCAATTTTCAGTGCAGTTGACCAACTGCATAAAATAGGGAGAAGTCAATAGCATTGACTCCTCCCTTCATATATTTAAAATGTTTCGCACCAGCCCCCATTTAATCAGCCATTCTGTGCTTTCTAGATAACCCGAGTGTCTGATTCTGTTATTTGAAATATTTTGTTATTCGTTTCTGTCAATTGTGAGGGAAAGCTTCCTCTGTGTTAATGTAACGTGTCAAAACATAGCAATCCGATGCTTTGTTATAGGCTTTGTGTCGTGTCTAATAGGTTGTCATTACAAACCTAGAGAAGGGGATCTCATTTTGTACATGATGTCTGGATGTTCTGAGCTGTGAAATGGCAGCCAGTGAACAATAACCAAATGATCTCGCAGTACAGGGTCATGTCTGAACGCTGATCACTGGCAAGGAACCTCATTAGTACATTAGTCATTCATTGTACTTTGTATGGAAATATCTCGCCACCTGTTTTAATTAAAGTTATTCATCTCTCGGTGATAAGTTACATTTAACTTGTTAGATTTCTTATTAATAAATACAATAAAGGTCAATATATGATATTATCCTTCACATGTGGAATGTGTGGGGTTGATTCATCGTAGGTGTGATGTAGATACTGTGGAAGTAATGGAAGCTGCTATAATAGACAATGTACAAGAAATTACCATCAGTGTTTGGATTATAGGAGTCTAATAGGGGACTGATGCAATAAGCTCTTTGTAGAAACCAATCAAATGTTAGTTTACAGATTTCTGATAAAGGGCCAATCCCATTGGTTTAACTGTGTACGGCCAAAACGATAGTTTCCAACGTTGATGAACGTTCCTCGGCGGCATCGAGAATGATTGTTTCAAATGGAAAATTTCCCTCAGTCGTGGTCAGTCTGTACTAAAGTATAGGGAGTCAGTTTGTAGGGAGTATGGCAGTCACCAACTTTCTCCCTATACTTTATATAGACATTATATAGGGAGTATGGCTGTCACTAACGTTCTCCCTATACTTTATATAGACTTTATATAGGGAGTATGGCAGTCACTAACGTTCTCCCTATACTTTATATAGACTTTATATAGGGAGTATGGCGGTCACTAACGGTCTCCCTATACTTTATATAGACTTTATATAGGGAGTATGGCAGTCACTAACATTCTCCCTATACTTATATATAGACTTTATATAGGGAGTATGGCAGTCACTAACGTTCTCCCTATACTTTATATACTTTATATAGGGAGTATGGGCGTCACTAACTTCTCCTATACTTTTATAGACTTATATGGGAGTATGGCAGTCACTAACGTTCTCCCTATACTTTATATAGACTTTATATAGGGAGTATGGCAGTCACTAACGTTCTCCCTATACTTTATATACTTTATATAGGGAGTATGGCGTCACTAACGTTCTCCCTATACTTTATATAGACTTATATAGGAGTATGGCGTCACTAACGTTCTCCCTATACTTTATATAGATTTTGTATAGGAAGTATGCAGTCACTAACGTTCTCCCTGTACTTTATATGACTTTATATAGGGAGTATGGCAGTCACTACATTCTCCCTATAACTTTTATAGACTTTTATAGGGAGTATGGCAGTCACTAACGTTCTCCCTACACCTTATTTAGACTTTAAATAGGGAGTATGGCAGTCACTAACGTTCTCCCTATACTTTATATAGACTTTTATAGGGAGTATGGCAGTCACTAACGCTCCTACAATATATGATTTTATATAGGGAGTATGGCAGTCACTAACGTTCTCCCTACACTTTATATAGACTTATATAGGGAGTATGGCTGTCACTAACGTTCTCCTTATACTTTATATAGACTTATATAGGGAGTATGGTAGTCACTAACGTCCTCCCATACTTTATATAGACTTATATAGGAGATGGCAGTCACTAACATTCTCCCTACTTTATATAGACTTTATATAGGGAGTATGGCAGTCACTAACGTTCTCCCTGTACTTTATATAGACTTTATATAGGGAGTATGGCTGTCACTAACGTTCCCCTATACTTTATATAGACTTTATATAGGGGTAGGCTGTCACTAACGTTCTCCCTATACTTTATATATACTTTATATAGGGAGTATGGCAGTCACTAACGTTCTCCCTAACTTTATATAGACTATATAGGGAGTATGGCAGTCACTAACATTCTCCCTACACTTTATATAGACTTTATATAGGGAGTATGGCTGTCACTAACGTTCTCCCTATACTATATAGATTTATATAGGGAGTATGGCAGTCACTAACGTTTCCCTATACTTTATATAGACTTTATATAGGGAGTAGGCAGTCACTAAGTGTCTCCCTGTACTTTATATAGATATATAGGAGTATGGCAGTCACTAACGTTCTCCCTTAACTTTAATAGATTATATAGGGAGTATGGACAGTCACTAACAGTTCTCCTATACTTTATATATACTTTATATAGGGAGTATGGCTGTCACTAACGTTCTCCCTATACTTTATATTCTTTATATAGGGAGTATGGCATGCACTAACGTTCTCCCTCAACTTTATGAATTCTTTATATAGGGAGTATGGCAGTCACTAACATTCTCCCTATACTTTATATAGACTTTATATAGGGAGTATGGCGGTCACTAACGTTCTCCCTATATAAAGTCTATATAAAGTATAGGGAGAATGTTAGTGACTATATAGGGAGTATGGCAGTCACTAACGTTCTCCCTATACTTTATATAGACTTTATATAGGGAGTATGGTAGTCACTAATGTTCTCCCTATACTTTATATAAACTTTATATAGGGAGTATGGCAGTCACAAACGGTCTCCCTATACTTTATATAGACTTTATATAGGAAGAACGATCGTGACTGTTTGTACTCCCATCAGTCAAAGATGACGGACAGAATCTTGCAGATTGGTACTGGGTGTACCCACCTTTACTGTAGTTAGAGTACATCCAATGGAGGCATCTGATTGGTTTATAAACTCTCTAATCAATTGAGTTGATAAATAAAGAATATTCAGGGAGATGCAATATCCTGTGCTAAAATAAGTGCAAAAACCATGCTAACAGATGTAACATCGTGTTTTGGACTCATTTTGCACTGTCTGCGCTATTCCCAAAGACTTTATAAAATAGAATAGTGCAAGTGATGCGATACATTGCGCTTGTTTTTTAAATTGTGGCTTTAAAGGGTATCTCCATCGGGATTTTAACTTTCTTTCTTCCTGTAAATGCGCTATGTCTTACCTCCTTACTAGGAGAAACTTACCGCGTATCGCTCCAGTGTCGGCTTCTCTGACAGTCTCCGCCACGTCCACGCTCCTTTGCACTGTGTGCGCGTGTGCACAAAATGCAAAGGATTGAAACCTTCGGGGAATGTCCGTGCAGTCGGAGGCTGTCAGCAGAGCTGGAGCAATACGTGGGTAAGTTTATCACTCACATTCACACCATGCAAACACAGTCGCAGTTATTGCATCTTCCCTATTGTTCATAAAGCAGGTTTCCCACCTATTCCGTCAGCTTTGGGAGTCTCCCAATTTTGTGGGTGGTCTCCCGCAAGACCATGGGAAACTCCTATGAGGCCCTGGTGTCCTGGGAAACTCCTGTAAACATGCTACTATTCACTGGTGTGTGGGGTTGTGTTTAGGGGTCAGCTTGTGGCTGTCAAGGAGGAGTGGTCCAGGGTAGAGATGGCCGAACTTTTAAAAAAGTTTGAAAGTTCGAACACAGCCCATTAAAGTCAGTGTAGGGTAAATAGTTCGGAAAGTTTGGATGGTATATAGAAATGTAAACTTACCATACAGGCCTCTGGGACCTGGGCGATGGTCTGGGGAACACATCCGTGCACGGGTAACCACAAAAAATGGACGTGGCGCACACACATGCTACTTCCGGTTTCCGTGGGCCACATTCGGTAATACTCAAACATTCGTTAGAACAGTCGAAGATTTTTTAACGTTCGGTAAAACTCAAACTGGCGATTTCCAAAATCCCGAGTGCCCGGGGATTTCCAAAATTGCCCGCTCGAGGATTGCCGAATGCCCGACAATCCCACAACCGGATGTTTGAGGTCCCGCAGCTCGAACCGGGACCCCACTCCCCGGCACTTATAAGTGACCTTCTGGCACTGACAAGTGCCTTTGTGGGGGGTCCTGTAGCTCGAAACCAGGAACCCCCCTGGTCCTAAAAAGGACCTTTTCAGGTTTCGGAGTCTTCTTGTTGGCAACACCAAAACCACTGATGCCGCCAACACCGGGCGATGTCACTGCGGCCACAAGGTGTTGGTCTTCTTTCTTCTGCCATCAGCTGTGATGACTTCTGAGCTCCGCGGAGGTTTGCAGCTCTTTATATAGGTTTGCAGAAGGACCAAATCCAATTGTGATTGGTTAAGATTTCAATTCTTGCAATCATATGATCACATTAACCAACATTCAATGATTAATCCTGCAAGTCCGGAAAATCAAAATAGTTCGAGTACAAACTAATTTGAATAGTTCGAGTTCGTCCACAGTACAGGGAACAAGGAACTGTGACAATTGGTATAGATATGTTGCTGGGGGGACCACTAATTTTTATAGCATGTAAGAAGTAGATTCTGTAACTGCCTGAGAACCTGATCTGTGCCTAACAGAGGTGAGTCTCTGTGCTGTAATATGATTGGCTTCTAGGGGCACTCCTGCAGCTTCCTTGTTTTGAACTGTGTACACTAAGAGTTCCACCAAAACAAAGAGGTGGATAATGAGAGCTGACTCCTTGTACCGACAGGGGTCATAAATCAACCAACAACGACAGCAAAGGGAGAGGTGATTGTGTTGTATTTTTTTTAAATGTGCTATTTTGTGCTATTTTGGACAATATTTTCTGGTGACTTTAGTTCCCCTTTATGGACCTGAATGACCTGAAGAGTTTTCCCTATTTTAGAAATACATTGGTGTTCTATGTACAATGTACATGAAATATTGTTTTGTCATTTCTAAATGAAGCTAATATTCCCATGTTCAGCAATGCATAAATTACAACTCCATTGAAACACAATTTATATGCTGGCAGGTTTAATTCTTGGCTTATCGTTGGTTATAGATGAAACTATTAAAATATGGCGCACAGATACAAAAATAGATTTTTGGCTGAGATCAAAATGGCTCATTTCCGCCTGAAGGAAATGGGGATAGATAGCAATGATGAAGCTTAATCAGGCAAAGAAAGGCATCTAATGATTATTACAGATTGCATTATCTCATTACAGATTATTACGATTGACTTTTCTTTTGATGATTAACGATTTAACAACAGATTGGAACATGATTAGAAATATATCTGTTTCAGACATTATTAAAGGAGAACTGAAGCCTTTTTCAAAAGGGACACACTCCTACCATTAAATTGACTCCAGGATCATGCTTCTAGCTTCAGTCTATACAAAGTTACAGCAGTATAAAGGGCGTTTTTTTTCTTGCTAGTATTGTATCTGTGACACTAGAATTCTGGGGTCTGCCTCCAAGTTTAAGGTTGGAGCATGCCCACTGCTGAGACAGAGCATCATCATCTGCATTATAAGCCCCACCCCATAACTTCTAAATAATTTTTAATGCTATCCACAAGCCTTTTCCTAACGTGTCCATAGGTAGAAGATAGGATAGAATGGTTGCAGGTCTACTAGCTTCAGAAAAGATTGATTTTTGGGGGTGGGGCTTCTTACACAGAACATCATGTGACTGTCACAGACACTCAGTCAGTTGGGGCAGACCAGGAACTGTAACTTTACAAGCCTATATGAAAGAGTTGTGTTAGAGCACTTTTATGGAGACCACTGCTAACTTTTAAAGGCCAATAAGGATAAGGACTTAACCACTAGGCCCTCATCCTTTGGGGTGCATTAGATCACAAGCAATACTTAAAGTTGTGCTTGATAGTCAAGCCTAGTACTCTACCCACTGGGACCCAGCCTGAAAAGGTACACTCAGAAGGCAGCACATCTTAGAACCTCACCGGGTACATTACAAAAGGAGAACCTAGTGTATGCACAGAGTATTCAGCACTTTACAATTACTTCATGCATTTGCATCAAGCCCTGTCCCAAAGAGCTTATTCTACCCTATCTCTCTATCTATCTATCTCTCTATCTATCTATCTATTTATCTATCTATCTAGCCAAGTAAGCACACACACATTAACAACCACATAGACCATTACTACAGGGATATAGGTTGGTTGTTGTATCTCCTTATTAGCTCAGCTCATATGTATTTGTTACAATCTTCTTGTGCCCATCAAAGGATTCAGTAAAACATCTGAAATTTCCAGTCTCCCCAACAATCCAAAATTCTAAATAATCAAGATGAATAGCCCAGCAATGTTTGTAGTCCCGTAGCGGTAGCGCCATACTGAATGAATTGAAATATTAAGGACACAGACATGATGCATTAGTCTGGCTATAGGAGTTGCATATACTGCATATTCACCTTTTGATGTTCCTGCAACTTTTTTCTTTGTGATTGACTTACTATCTCAAACTGAACGAGCCAGGGGTGAATGTCATAGGAATGTCTATAGTAGCACAAAAACGAGTGTTACCTAGGCAGGAAAAACACTTGGGAACGCTCAAAACTGATCAAAAATTTCTCCCAACCGCGGTCGGCCCCCTGTAGAGGGAATCGGCTGCAGCTGAAGGGAATGTGTCATCTTTTATTGTTCTTGTGTGTACTCTACTTAACAGTGAACAGTATTGAATGTGCATAGGGATTGTTGTGTCATTGTACATCCATGTGTTGCTTTCCAAATGAGTTTGTAACACATAGATTATCACCCCCTGGTTTCTTCCTTACCTTTTTTACAGCTTCAGAAATGTTATCAAGAAAATAAAATTATTTAAAAGTGTGAGATTTCATTATCAGCTGAATAAGAAACGTTCCCCAGTATCTGTGTATCGATATCACAACTTAACTGTGATTCCTTCCATCATTATCACCTCTTACCCTTTCTTTATATAGTTACATGGGAGGGATGACAGAGAGACCCTGATATCCTTTCCTTACTGATTCTTCATTGTTCATGTTATTTTTAATCATTCATTTACTTACCAATTGCTTCACATTAATAGATACCATTTAGTATATCTAAAATACAATATAGTATATAGATATCTGTTGGCTGATTTATCCATCATTTTTTATGTTTCCATATATGTTTTATGTACATGATATATTACTTTGATAAAAAGAGTATTAGCAGTCATTACTAATCATTGTGATGGCTTATTCTGAACAGAAGTTGACTTTAAATAAGGTTACCTGATATTCCCGAAAATATGATTGGTCTAAATTTAATCTGAATGAATACAAAACCAATCAGATTTTTCAAAATCAGTAGCCTTAGTGATTACTTCAATTCAGATTAGGGTTTAGCCAACCATAAGGCTGGGTACACACAGACTGACTGGTTGGCTGGGTTGAAATACTGTCAGCTGCAGGGAAAATAGCCGCAGACAATTTTTTGCGACCAATCGTTCAAGCCATAGAAAACTGCACAATATGTAAACATTTACTGCCATGTCCAATTGAAGGTTTTACCAGTTTTCCAACCAAGTCGTCTGAAATCCAAAAAGAACCATATTCTGTAATTGTAGAAGTATGACTGCGGACATAAATCTACTGCAGTGATATTGTAAAGCTGATCATACAATTGCAATACTGTGCCTTTATAAATATGACCCATAGTCTGACCCAAAATTTAGAAAAGCCATGGGACTGCCATATTTGGAAAATTAGTCTCTAGGCATCTGGTTGCTGCTGGTGGATCTATGAGACAAGTAGAATGTGACCTGGTAAGCTCTGAGAGTCTCTAATTGAGTAGCATCTCATTCATAAAAAGTAGAACATACTTCACACATTATAATTGGCTCAGGTGGTTGGCCTGTCCAAGCTTTGTTTACAAAAAGTATTTTTAAATTATAGATTGTAATCCACCTATGCTCGGATTATATTAAGACCAGCACGGAGAATGCTTCTACCAGGAAAACCATATAGAAAATATGGAAGAGCCTCAGGCAGTATTTAAAGGGCATCTATAGTGAAAAAAACACATTGCCCCTTTGCAAAGTTAAATTCATGTACTCTGTGCTGCCTTTATCCTATCTCTGTCAGTGAATATGTTTAACCATGTTGTCAGATCTGTGTGCAGCACTCCCCTCTTCCCCCTCCCCTCTGTTACCTCCTCCATGTCTCCGGCTAACCGACAAGCTTATCAAAGTTCAACATTCTGAAAAACACACCACGCACAGTGGCCAATAGTAAGCAAGCTGTCCTGGAGACACGGAAGAAGAAGGAGAACAGTACAGTTTACGATCTCTCACTGTGTGACCCATCATCAATCAGTGAAAGCTATTAAGAAGAGGGGTCAGGTGCAGCCGTATATCTACCATCAAAGCTACCTCTCTCCCCCTGCTAATGCTCTTATCTCTATGTTTATTACAGAACAGGGAGGGGGGATCACATCATAGGGATTTGATTGACAGTCCAAGTAGGAGTAGAGGAATGCAATCACGTATTCTTCTAACTGGTGTCTCTCAGGACAGAGAGGGAATCTGAACAAAGTGAAGACACTCTGGTTGTTGTGGGAAATATAGAACTCATGGAAAGAAAGAAAAAAAAGTTCATTTTCCCACTATAGATGCCCTTTAAACTGCAATTCATTTAACTTTTTTTTTTACAAGAAAGACCAATATGAAAATAATTAATTAGTACAATATGTTTGGAAATTCTGTTTGAATAAATGACTGGAGGGGCTAGACTCACATGTACAAAGCTTATAGGGGTGGAAGGAACACACGGAGAGAATTCTTTTCACTGGGAAAGTCCAACAGTACAGAGGATTATAGCTTAAAGTTTAAGCCCAAAACTGCACAATGGGCCATTGTTTAGGCAAGTCATAGACAAACCTGTACTGCATTTAAAATGTAGAAAAGGGGAAAACCCACCCCAAACTAAATTATATGTGGACTAAGGATTCCCTCAAACCTCTAGACCACACTACTCTAGACCACACTTCCTGAAGTGAGCTAACTTCCTAACATTAATTTTGCCTAAGCAGCTCCCGCAGCCGCCCATTTTGGGTATGTAATGCAGAGTTGCTCTGCAGGAAGATAGTCCAAGCTTATATGGGGCCCTGGAATGTGCACTGATCATCTTTTTCTTTGTTAGTAATAGCAATAAGGGGTTTAGTCAACTAAGATTTCTAATATCAAATTCAGCAAATTATTCACTGAAACCTGAGACTGAAAACCCAAGTGTAGAGCCTTCAGGCAGGTTGCGCTTGTCAAGGCAAAAGGTGTTAATTAACAGAAGAGACGGTTCAAAATCTATTTATTCCTTGACCCACTTTTTATTAAACCAACTAAGCTTTAGATAACCCACTGGAAAACCATGGGGAGTCACAGGTTTTAAATAACCTTGGGTGTATTCACTGGGGGTTTGGGGTGAGGAAGTTTTTTTGCGTTTTATGGTCATGCTGCTTTATCAGAAAGGTTCAACATTTATATTTGTTTTTTGTAAATACCTTTAATTTATGGTGTTAACTTGTGTGACTTCACAGCAGAACCTTCCAGGGATAGGACAACTCTGTAGCATTTATCGAGGCACAACTCCCAGCATGCCTCTGTCAGGTTTGCAACAGCAGGATTGGTCCCTGTAGTAAAAATGTTTTGTTCTGATTCCGGCTGTTGCTTGAATATTTGAATGTGTGTAGCTAATTTTATTTATCATTTAAACACAGAAAGCTAACAATGTTCTGTCGCACGTGTTATTTTATGGCAGGGAAGCTGTGCTGGTATACAGAAAAAAATGTGTTAAAGAGTAGCTAACAGTTTCATTGATTTACTTTTTTATTTTTCAGAGGTTTAGAGATATTTTCACTGTACAGTGTTCAGAGAGCCCTGTAAACCCAGAAATACATTCACTCTCCAGCCACCTGTACAAAGAGCCATCTGTGCTGACGATTGTTTTCCAGCAGTGTTGGGCTGTGGGGGTTATATAGATAATAACCTCTCAGCACAGTGTAGGGAACACTACCAGGAGAAATGGGTTGTGTCCAGTTTGCAGTCCTACACTTACCTTACTTACCATAGATCGGGAAGCAATCATAATGAGCTACGGTATAGGCTCCAAAGTGGATAGTTCCTCTGTTAGGGCTGCTGCAAATACAGGGATATACAGAATTCCTATGAAGTTGCCCTATAGGCCATTTGCATTCCTGGAATTAAAAGTCTTGAAATAGCTATAAGGACTAAGAAATCAGACAAGTTGCCCTGGACATTTCCCCAAAGAGGGGAAATGTCACCAGATATTCTATCATCTTATTGAAGAAAAATGCTGACAGATGGACAGATCTCTATAAACCAGCATTTTGCATGTATAGCCCTAATTATATGACCTTGGAGATGTTTCCTAAAATATCCCAAGACATGGCGCCAATGGTCCTATTAATGGACAATCCAAACCAACTCAACAGGCAGGTTTGTCATGTTGTCCACAGCTTTACTATCATTAACCAGGCTCAATATGATTAATAATAATAATAATAATAGTAATAATAACAGCGCACAGATCTACACAGCTGGTAGGATTGAGAAACTGAAGGAACACATTGTACATTTACTGCAAAGAACAAATGGAAACCAAACTTCTCAGCTGGTTTGTCTCTTTCAAACAGTCTGAGTTCAACATCATATTAAATGGTACATAAAGCAGCACAGCCAAACAATATTAATGATGCCTAGGAGCTGGTCTAGGGGAGAGCAAAAAAGTCTTCCACTCCCAAGACCCAAACTCAAAGGAGCATGTTTATTATTAAGTGCAGTATTGCAAAATTATCATACCGTGCCTTTAACAACGTTGTAAAATACTAATCACTGACTGTAACAATACATTGTGGTACCATCTATGGATGCTTTCTATTTTACTTTACAGCTGTAGAAGGATTGTGGAAGCACTCCTTAGGCTAAATTATAACTACATTTTACGGAAGTGCTACTGATCTGGTCAAACCTGTTTGTACTGTAGAGCTGATTTGAATTGTGTGCATGGTAAAGACCAGCGGTATTTGTGCAGCCTGGAACACACAGGTCAATTTTGATCTTCGATTCTTATCCGACAGACTACCAATCGATAAATTGATTTCTCTGCTCTACATTATGGATGTTCACCAGAAAGATGTCGAAGGTCGAATTGGCTTTTTTCTGGTATCCAGGAGATATTATACATAGAGGCTTCTCCAATCAGCATGGTCTTAATTATGGACGTAATTTAGAAAGAAGACTATTCTATTTAAATAAGAAATCCTTGTGCATCTAGGTCAATGTTAAAGATATTTTGAAGGTGATATATGGTAATTTGCTTCTCGCTTTATTAAACAAGTAGAAGGATAAGGATGCGGTGTGAATTTAATTCAGCAATCCTAGAATCCAAACAGCCAGAGATTTGACAGAATTTAAGATCTCTGCCTGGTTTCTTTTCTTACAAATGTTTATAAAAGTTAGGAAGATGAATATGTATTTCTGGAGGGAAATGAGCCTCTCGCCCACATATCTGTTTGGTGCCAGGATTCATTTGGGTTATTTGCTGTCTGGAAGTGTTTTGCAGTCACAGAGTTTTATTTATCTGTGAATGTGTAAAATCTTTGCTGGATCGCTACACAGTATGCATGTAATATAAGGTAAAATAATTTGCATGTAATATAAGGTAAAAAAAAAATACAGATGTACGATTTTACACTCAGCAAACGAAACGAGCAGCAACCGAACGGCTGAAACACACATAAATCGTAGCACTCATTTGTCGTTGGTCGTGTACAAAATCTCACATCTGCACTAGCCTTAAAGGATAACGGTTTTGTCTAAATCAGTCTGGGATCTGTCCAGTGGGAAGAAGTGCTTCTTGAACATGTCTTAGTTAGTTGGTTGGTCGTGGGCCAAAAGGGGGTGGAGCAACAACCATATAATTGTCCTTTAAACTAAGTGAAGCATAGAAGGAAATCATTGTAATCCCTCACAAATCTCACACTACCTAGAAACCTATCTATCATCTCTACCTATCGAGTTGATATGGATAGTAGTATGGACAGATATGGTCACAGCAAGTATACTGCAGTATTAGCCCAAAAACTTAGGTTTTTACAAAGCTTAACTATGTCCCTACACTTTGCTTTAACAAGTGAAGACCTTGGATAATATATATACTGTATTTGATGGAAGTAAAATGACAACATGAAAGATCTAGAAACATTCATGTTAACTGCATAAAGTTATTCATTACAATACAATTCATGGGTAGCTCGGTGGCTCAGTGGTTAGCACTGATGCCTTGCAGTTTGTTTCCACCCTTGGACACATCTGCAAGGAGCTTGTATGTTCTCCCCGTGTTTGCGTTGGTTTCCTCTGGACACTCCAGTTTCCCCCACAATCATAAAGACATACTGATAGGGTGTATGTGTCAAATTAATGTGCTTAGATTGTAAGCTCTTTGGGGCAGGGCCTGATGTGAATGTATACATGTAATTGTAAAGCTCCACGGAAGATTTTGTCGCTATATACTGTAAATCCACAGTTATAATAATTATAGGTTGTGCAGTGATGGTACTGTCATTGATGCCAACCAGATTGATACTCCCTTTTCATTCAGGGAATGAGTAACAGTAAATAACGTATAGGAAGTGTTTCATTTCCACAATATCCTGCCCCATTATACTTCCATTGGCCAGGTTTTGTGCTTTTGTTTTGGTTGTTATATTGCATATATTACCACAATAGCATTTTTAGGTAAGGTACACACAGGGTAACACCCTGTGTAAAATTTCAATTTATTGGGTCTAAATATCACATGGAATTTGTACCTCAACCAACATGTTTTTTTCCGATTTTGTTTTGCCAGATCAGGCGTACATTAATACACATGATTGGGTGTCGGGCAGAAATATCAGCTGTGGGTTTTTTTCTCCCAAAAGATCTACCAGGCGGACTACTGCATCTTTACAATAAACTGCCCTATATCCCTGGGTAGTATATCGAATGCAGGGAACACACTGGTCAGTTTTTTGACTGGTTTGCCTGAATCGGCCCTGTTTGCCCTGCCTTACTGTAGATTACAATAACAGATTTCATCATCTATCTAAACTTTCGGCATATCTTTTCATACTTTGTTATCGTAAAATGTTGTTATTTAACACGACGGTGATTATTTTACACTGGTTATTTAGCACAGTTGTCGTTATTATACACGGCTATGTAAAATAAGGATGTACATTGTGCCTTTATTTTTTGGTTTCTATTGAGTAAAAATGCCATATGTTATTTAGAAGAAACCAGCAGTAACTATGTCAAATAATAAAGGCACAAGGTACATTATTATTTTACATAGCCGTGTAATATAATTACCCTTGCCAACAACCGGCAATATTTTACATAAATGCCGTTCCCTGTTTCCATTGTTGGTTCATCTCTATTCTTGGCCCATTTGCCGGGTATTTAAAATACTGTAATGGACATAAAGATAATGTAGATCACAGCCAGCATTTAACTTTGCACAACTGTATGCTGGCGAATGACTGCTGTGTATGGCTACATACAATATTTCCACCGATATTACCGTGTATAGATCGGTCAGGCAAAAATATTGTATGGTGAAGGTGCAGGTGGCCACGAGGGATCTCAGTTACCCATTTGTCCAGATCAGACGAACAGACAATCAGGTAACTTTTTGTCATAACCAACAGTGATTTGTCCCGGGCCGTCTGCTAGTTATTGGCGAACCTTTGGTCAGGACGTGTTAACCCAGCCTATCAGTTGGCCCGATCAAAGCAGCAGTTCCAGAAGAGTCCCAGACAAGACATATGACATCAGTGCATTAGGATACTTATTGTTTTGTGTGTTTCCATAATTCACTTTCTTGTTGTATAGAGACTAAGTGCTGTTGTATAATTGAAGAGCTTTTTGTCTTTGTAATGTGATTACAATTCCAGATCCATGGCTGTGTCTCTACCTTTCTCACGCTTCTTATCTTTCTAATTAGGTTCTGTTTTGCGTTTTCGTGCCATTTGGTCTTTTTTTACCTGCTGCCTCGGCCCGATAACAAAATCTGAATGTGCTGAGAATGTATTAATCCCTCTAAAAGCTATGGGATTGGACTAGGTGTTTATTTATGGCATTTCTAAGCACCACCTTTAGCGAAGCTTGAATTTATGAATCGTTCAAAACCCGCACCAGAAAACCGATCAACTGAAAAATCCATGTTTAAAAGTAAATTAGGAGGAAATTCTCATACAAAGACATTTTGCTGTGTTAATGCAGAGAAATGCAAAGCTGCATCTGTGCAGAGTTTTGTCAGACAGAAATAGGAGGATTGTGGATAGCTAATAAATAGAGGTGTGGGGACTTATAGATTCCAATATAGATACCAGTAAGTAACCCCTTACTGAATGCTGCTGTCCTTACAGGGTGGACCTCTCATCCTGCCTAGAATGCCTAAAGTTGGCCATACACATTGCTGATATTAAGCAAATATGCTAATTCAGTTAAAGCCCCAGCAAGTGCACCAGTCCCCCGGGTCTTAACGTATCTACCGGTGAGCGCACCTGAGATTTCCTGTATGTTGGTTATAGCTGTCAGTATAGAAGGATCTATCATATTTAAAGCTGGGACTCTGCCGTCATATAATTATGTTGCCTGGGAGCTGCTGTATCAGATTCATAAGGGCATACTGTATTTATAAAGGCACGGTATTGTTAAATTGTTAACATAAATGTTAAATGATTGTAAATGACTGCAGATGCACAATTACGATTGCAATCTTACAATTGTGATCACAATTGTAATTGTATGATCGCCTATACAATACTATTGGGGTACTTTAGTACTGCATGGTATTGTATGGTCGCCTGGTCGTGAATATACGACTGCAGATGTAAAGTACTTTTATGATAATCCACAGTATGAGAAGTTTCTGATACCATGGTTTATTATAGATATCCAACCATAATAAACTCTTTTAAAACTGTTTAATCCATGTATAAACAGACTAGCAAAATACCCGCGCTTCGCAGCGGAGATGTATTGAAATAACGTTTTTAGTAAGAAAGCAATAATGTATCAAGATTGCTGTAATCACTCGGCACTTGATATATTAAAGAAAGACAATTCAATAAGCTTTACGATAATGCAACACTCATTAACTTTAATTTAATATTATATTTTTTATCAACGATGAATTTTGGTGATGAAATAACCCCACCACCCCTCCGTCGCCCCTAATACCCCCCACTATTCTCTCTGTCCACCCTCCAAACACTTCTCCTTACCTCAGCCAGTCCCCGCACACACCCTGAATTTTTGGTAAAAATCGGTCCAGCTGTAGTGTGCAGGAGTTCAAAATTCTATTCCCCCCCCCATTCACCCCCACCCTAAAAAAAATATTTTGTTAATCTTTTACTGGTAAAGGAGTATATGCATACCAAATTTTGTGAAATTGGACCAACCAGTCTGTGCAATGTCAGATATCACGTTAAGGTGCAATGTCAGAACTCACAGTTAAAGGTGCAATGTCCGATACTCACCGTTACAGGTGGAATTTCGAAACGAAACCTGCTTAACTTTTGTAGTAAGGTGCAATGAATGAGCCTGCCAAAATTAAGCCGTGTGCCTCCACGGCAAGTTGGAGAATTAGTGTGATGAGTGAGTGAGTGAGGGCTTTGCCTTTTCGAAACAAAACCTGCTTAACTTTTGAAAGTAAGGTACAAGAATGAGCCTGCCAAATTTAAGCCGTCTGCCTCCACGGCAAGTTGGAGAATTAGTGATGAGTGAGTGAGTGAGTGAGTGAGGGCTTTGCCTTTTCGAAACGAACCTGCTTACTTTGTGAAGTAAGGTGCAATGAATGAGCCTGCCAAATTTAAGCCGTTGCCTCCACGGCAAGTTGGAGAATTAGTGGTGAGTGAGTGAGTGAGTGAGGGCTTGCCTTGTTAGTATCGAAACGAAACCTGCTTAACTTTTGTAGTAAGGTGCAATGAGAGCCGCCAAATTTAAGCCGTCTGCCTCCACGGCAGTGGAGAATTAGTGTGTGAGTGGAGTGAGGGCTTTGCCTTTTCGAAACAAAACATGCTTAACTTTTGTAAGTGGTGCATGAATGAGCCTGCCAATTAAGCCGTCCTGCCCACGGCAAGTTGGGATTGTGATGAGTGAGTGAGTGGGTGAGGGCTTTGCCTTTTCGAAACCAACATGCTTAACTTTGTAAGTAAGGTGCAAGAATGAGCCTGCCAAATTAAGCCGTCTGCCTGCACGGCAAGTGGAGAATTGTGATGAGTGAGGCAAGTTGGAGAATTAGTGATGAGTGAGTGAGTGAGTGAGTGAGGGCTTTGCCTTTTCGAAACGAAACCTGCTTAACTTTTGTAAGTAAGGTGCAATGATGAGCCTGCAAATTTAAGCCGTCTGCCTCCACGGCAAGTTGGAGAATTGGTGATGAGTAGTGATGAGTGAGTGAGTGAGGGCTTTGCCTTTTTCGAAATGAAACCTGCTTACCTTTGTAAGTAAGGTGCAATGAATGAGCCTGCCCAATTTAAGCCGTCGCCTCCACGGCAAGTTGGAGAATTGTGATGAGTGAGGCAAGTTGGAGAATGAGTGATGAGTGAGTGAGTGAGGAGGGCTTTGCCTTTTCGAAACGAAACCTGCTTAACCTTTGTAAGTAAGGTGCAATGAATGAGCCTGCCAAATTTAAGCCGTCTGCCTCCAGGCAAGTTGGAGAATTAGTGATGAGTTAGTGATGAGTGAGTGAGTGAGGGCTTTGCCTTTTCGAAACGAAAACTGCTTAACTTGTAAGTAAGGTGCAGTGAATGAGCCTGCCAAATTTAAGCCGTCTGCCTCTACGGCAAGTGGAGAATAGTGATGAGTTAGTGATGAGTGAGTGAGTGAGTGAGGGCTTGCCTTTTCGAAACGAAACCTGATTAACTTTTGTAAGTAAGGTGCAATGAATGAGCCTGCCAAATTTAAGCCGTGCCTCCATGGCAAGTTGGAGAATTAGTGATGAGTGAGTGAGTGAGGGCTTTGCCTTTTCGAAACGAAACCTGCTTAACTTTTGTAAGTAAGGTGCAATGAATGAGCCTGCCAAATTTAAGCGTCTGCCCCAACGGCAAGTGTGGAGAATTAGTGATGAGTAGTGATGAGTGAGGGGTGAGTGGTGAGGGCTTGCCTTTTCGAAACGAACCTGCTTAACTTTTGTAAGTACAGTGCATGATCGCCTGCCAAATTTAAGCCGTCTGCCTCACGGCAAGTTGGAGAATGAGTGATGAGTGAGGCAAGTTGGAGAGAATAGTGATGAGTGAGTGAGGAGTGAGTGAGGGCGGCAAGTTGGAGAATTAGTGATGAGTGAGTGAGTGAGTGAGTGAGGGCTTTGCCTTTTCGAAACGAAACTTGCTTAACTTTTGTAAGTAAGGTGCAATGAATCAGCCTGCCAAATTAAGCTGTCTGCCTCCACGGCAAGTTGGAGAATTGTGATGAGTGAGTGAGTGAGTGAGGGCTTTGCCTTTCGAAACGAAAACTGCTTAACTTTTTTGAAGTAAGGTGCAATGAATGAGCCTGCCAAATTTAAGCCGTCTGCCTCCACGGCAGTTGGAGAATTAGTGATGAGTGAGGCCAGTTGGGAATATGTGAGTGAGTAGTGAGGGAGTGAGTGAGGGCTTTGCCTTTTCGAAATGAAACCTACTTAACTTTTGTAAGTAAGGTGCAATGATGAGCCTGCCAAATTAAGCCGTCTGCCCCACGGCAAGTTGGGATGAGATTAGTGAGAGTGTGATGAGTGAGTGAGGGCTTTGCCTTTTCGAAACGAAACCTGCTTAACTTTTGTAAGTACAGTGCAATGAACCAGCCTGCCAAATTTAAGCCGTCTGCCTCCACGGCAAGTTGGAGAATGAGTGATGAGTGAGGCAAGTTGGAGAAATAGTGATGAGTGAGTGAGTGAGTGAGTGAGGGCGGCAAGTTGGAGAATTAGTGATGAGTGAGTGAGTGAGTGAGTGAGGGCTTTGCCTTTTCGAAACGAAACCTGCTTAACTTTTGTAAGTAAGGTGCAATGAATGAGCCTGCCAAATTTAAGCCGTCTGCCTCCACGGCAAGTTGGAGAATTAGTGATGAGTTAGTGATGAGTGAGTGAGTGAGTGAGTGAGGGCTTTGCCTTTTCGAAACGAAATCTGCTTAACTTTTGTAAGTAAGATGCAATGAATGAGCCTGCCAAATTTAAGCCACCTGCCTCCACGGCAAGTTGTAGAATTAGTGATGAGTGAGTGAGTGAGTGAGTGCTTTGCCTTTTATTAGTATAGATAGAAACATTTCGATCTCTATCTTGATGAAGGTCTTAGATAGATAGAGAAACGTTGTAATTTGTTTACACATGGAATAAACTGAGAGTGCTCTGGAGTTTATTATGGTTGGATATTTACAGCTATGAATAGGAGACCTGGGGGATGAAAGAAGCTGGATTTTCAGTACTGGTTCCATAACATAAATGCAGGGAGATTCAATAAATGTTCTTATTGTTAAAAATGGTGCTAATTTTGTCCCAACCAATCAGATAGATGGCTTTCCTGAAAGAGTGCGTGGCTTCCGAACGTTTTGGATGGCCAAGCGGTCACTCTGGAAAGACCTATAATTTCCCTCAGCTACAGTAGTCTCGCTATAGGGGAGCATAGGGAGAACGCTCTGGGCTGTGTATTCTAGTCTTTGAAAAATGACCCACGGGATCTTGCAGATACAGTACGATCTGTGATTTTCAAAAATCTTTCGTGTGTGTACCCAGCTTTAGCTTTCAAATGTTAAATAAAATCTGATTGGTTGGGGCAAAATTAGCACCAGTTTAACGATAAGAACTTTTATGAATCTCCTTGATGGTGTTGTTAGACACCTTTTTGCTGTTTTAATAAATGTGTACTTTAAGTCTGAATGAATCAGATTGAATGGATAGTTTTCCCATCATTGATTGACCCAGGGAGCAAATTGGGGCCCTTAGTAAAATTTCCATATTTTTGTTACCATTGACATGTGCATAATTCTTCCTAAAGTAGCAGTAGTATTGTATCATTTGTTTGTTGATCTGTCCCCTATTTCTTTAGATATCCACATTTCATCTCACATAGATTTCTCCTGTTGTTTAACTAACTTATTAAAGGACATGTCCACCCCCTAAACTAAAATTCAACCCACTACTGGTCCACTGTGAAGTTTTAAAAATCCTTACCTTTCTGCTCCTTATTATTCCCCTGCAGTGCTTGTCCAAAGTTCAGGAAACTGAACTGCCAAAAGGTTCACAGATGCGGCTGCTGGTTCAGCTCCTGCTTGCAGGTTCCGGCAAGCAGGGAGCCAGATAAGTGTGCCGCAGGAGCGAGGGTCGGTAAGTAGCATTCTGAATCTTTTTTAACAATCTGACAAGGCTGTTGGACATGGGCATGCCTTACATTATATCAAAAATTGTTCTGCAGAGTGGAGATGCCCTTTAACGTAAACTCTTCTGTGGTGTGCAGTCTTGCTGTAACTGGAAAGGTGACAACTCTAATGCATGAATTGCAGGATGGGAAATTCCCTCTCTCATTTTTGGATGGCATTATTGAACAAGCTAGACTTCACAGAAAGTCATGTCAGGTGGAATGAGGAGTCAGTTAAGAGAGGGGGAGAGGGGGTTATTTAGCCTAAGCAAAACAAGTACTAGATTGATAGTATGCAACACACACCTGAGAGTAAGTGCTACTTACATGTACAGATTGAGATTGAGAAGATGAGGCATAGCCATTTCTTCAGTGTATTTGCCCTTTAAATACCAACGTCAAATGGCTAAAGATTTGTATCTACTGTATATAACAGATTCAGTGGGGGGAAAATCAGCAACAATGTCTGGGTTACAAAAAATTGGTAATGTAATGAAAAAAACATTTTACAATAAAAGCAAATGAGCAGTTTGATACAAACTGGTTAAAAGTCATTAGAAAACCAAGTTATATGTAAGATCTGAAATAACTGCCACTGACGTTGATAAGTCATTGTCATTTCCCTCCCATTTGCGCTCATCTGCCTGGGAGCCTCATTAGGTAGTAAGTAGCCACTTGACAATTTGAAACCTTTCAGTAGAGCTTTGGTCTTTGCCGAGTGGAAAATATCAGCGAGTAATTACCATGGAGTGGGCGCACTATGCAGAGATGATGAGCTTGTTCAGAAGAAGCAAATACATAAATGTTAAAGGAGGGCTAAAACCTAAATGCATATGTTCAGGCTAGAATATATATTTTACTACAGCAAAGCTGGAAATTACACATTCTCACTGTAGGTCAATAAGCAGGTCCTTCCACTCTACATGAAGCACACTGAGCATGTCTGTACCAGTGGCTTCGGAAATAGAAAAGTCACCTGACTGATTGCAGGTCATATTTTTATTGCATTGCTCAGAGATTGGAAGGAGGTGTATCATCTGACAGGTGCCATATTTTGTTGTATAAGGCAGGTTTCTCTTTGCCTTTTGATAGGAGCCGGGGTTTGGCCTAATGGTGATTACACCTTTCCACACAGCAAGGACCAAGCCCTGTTCTAATTTCCAGGTATAATATTGTTACATTACACTACACAAGAGATGTATGTCCTACCTTTACCAAGGAAATCTGGGATCCCAAAGCATTAGTTGCAATAGCCAAGCTAAACATGAGAGTTGTTGATCATTATCATACTCCCCTTGTTCCTAATTTGGAAAGAACTGCTTATATTCTGCAGTGTCCTTCCTAGCAGCTTATAGGGCTCGTTAACACTACTGTAGAAACTGACAAAAACGGGCAGAAACGCATTTGCAATCGGAGCGCGGTTTGCAATCGGAACACGTGCGATTGTGCAAAAAATGCAGCTTTTATGTGCTCCGATTAAAGGATCGCACAGGCATCGATCGCTCAGTAGCACACTAGTGTGGCTACATCAACATAGTAATTCTCTATGGTTCCTTGTAAAGTTCACTCAGCGGTAAAGCAATTAAGCTAGGTACACACACTGTACAGATTTCTGAAAGATGACAGACAGGATCTGCAAGATCTGCTGCCATCTTTCAAAGATCTGCATACACACAGTCCCGAGCGTTCTCCTATGTGAGAACCTCCGGGACTGTGTGTTCCATCGCCGCGCTAGACTCCTTGTAGGGAGTTAGCGCGGCCGATGGAAATTTCGGCCTTTCCCGAACGAGCGTTCGGCCGACCCGATCGTTTGGTGGCCGCGCGCTCGTTCGGGAAACGAACGTGTACACACATTAACTTAATCGTTAATGTGTGTACCCAGCTTTAGTCTTTTTTTATTTGTGGTTCTGCCATTTGTATTGTGAGTTTTCTTGCTCACTAATATGCGTTTTCCAGTCATTCCAGACAGTGGTTGCTTGGCCTAGCTGGTCTTAGCAACTGTGGAACTTCAGAGCCTAATAAATTAGACAGTTGTGTACATCAGACTGAAAGGTTTAAGGGGAACCTCGTTGCTGCTTTCAATAATGTAAAGAAAACACAGCTCCTCAGAAAAAAGTATAGGGGGAGATTAACCCAGAGCCACTATCCCTCCGGCCAAATCTCCCTTCTGTGATTAAATTCACGTGGGTATTAGCCGGCGTTAAAATCATGCGCTAAAAGTAGCGCAAATGTGATATTAAATCACAAGCACCAGATGCGTAACCATTCTTTCGCGTAACCAGCTCATCTGCCACTAATATGACGTGAACCGGTTAGCGTGACTTTATCTCCATATTATTGTCCAACAGCTCTGGGTAAATGGACTCTATCTTGGATAATTGCATGTATGTGGATGAATTGCATTAATTTATCAATTATATTTTAAATGGTTGTAATTAGATTTTTGCATCGGTCAACTGGGCCACACTAGTGTGTGCTTAAAAAAGCGCAACCAGATCGATATCGCTATCAGATTGCGCTTAAATGTGCATCAGTGTGGCCTAGCCCTTGGCTCATTCACACTAGGTACATTTTTGGTGCGTTTTTGCAACAGACCATTTTTTAAAAACTTTAATAGTACCGTTCACACTATTACATACCGATTGTGTCCGTTTGCCTTCTGGTCCGTTGCATTTTAACAATGCACTGCACGCAACATTCTTGCCCTGCATGCAAAAAATGGATAGAAACTGACAGAAACACATGCTGTGCGCTACTGTCAGTTTCTAGTGTGAATTAAATATATTTATATATATACCGTACATATGGAAACACATGCAAAAGTCCCAGGATTGCTGCATGCAGTGCGGTTTTTAAATGCAACAGACCAGAACACAAACGGACACAGTGTGAACGTAATAGTGTGAACGGTACTATTGAATTTTATGTGTCCTTGCATTTTTAACAAAGGTCCATTGTAAAAACGCACCAAAAACCAGCCCTAGTGTGAGCGAGCCCTTAGCCAGATGGCCCACCCAACTAATTGTTCATGCCACCCGGCTCTAAAATATTTCTAGGGAGAACACAGATCTATTTGGTTAGAGTTCTGTTCTGCTTGCATCAAGTCCAGTGCAGTTAGTCTTGTTATGGAAAACGGGTGAAATCATATAATGTAGTTCAGCCACCCTCTGTATTTGAATATAGTGCATTATGGGAGTTTTTGTGGCTCTGTTTTCAGTGCTGAGTCAAAGTGGCATTTTAATCAGCGTAATGGATACATTTGTTAATCTCTCCCATGGAAATGCTTTCCTAGAATTATGACTCACAAGCTACTTAATAAATCTATGAAGACATTGTATATTTATTGGGGTATGGAAAGGGACATTCTGTTATTAGCTAGATTGTGATGCAGTAGATGTTGGTCCTGTGTACATATATACCAGTGTTTTTATTATTATTGTGAGATGACATTTTAAAATTGGATACGGTGGACTCATAGGAAAAAAATGTTATTTTGACCGGTACGTGGATCTTTTATCAATATCTCCTGTAACACACAGCCAGAGATACATTCAGCCACCCTATGGTTTACGCTCCTCAGGCAATTGTGTGTTAATTGATGTCCCAACCATCAGTTACAATCTGTTTTTAAGTTTTCCATTTGTCCAATCCAGTAGATGGTTAGTAAATAAACCATAGTTGTTGCCTTGAAACTATTCATTTCATTATTAATATGCATAGTAATTCTCTATAGTCCCTTGTAAAGTTCACTCAGCAGAAAAGCAATTAGTCTTTTTTTATTTGTGGTTCTGCTATTTGTATTGTGGCTTCTTATCTTGCTTAAGGTTGCCATACACACAAGCGATAATAGGTAAATCCCATCATGAAACGACGGGATTTACCTATTATGGCTTGTGTGTGGGGGATATTCCTGACCGATAGGCGTGCCAATAGGGATGGCATAGAACTCGAACTCGAACCCGAGTTCGAGCCGAACTGTTCGAGTTCGAACGGACCCGGACTTCTCGAACTATCTCGGACGCGGACTTTCGATATTTCCCGGACTTTCGATGATTTATCGAATGTTCGAATGTACGAACGTTCGAATCCGCGAGTAAAATTTACATGGTATCTAGGCGCGAACATCGAATCTGCGAGTAAAGTCTCCATTAAAGCCTATAGGCGAGCATCGAATCTGCGAGTAAAATGTCCATGTTACCTCGAACGTTCGAACGCGAAAGCTCGAAAGTAGCGCGTGTGGATATTGGAACATGCTCCCCAGACCATTTCCCAGGTCCCACAGCCATTTACATTAAGTTACCATTAATATTTTAGTTGTATTTGACTCGAACTTTTCGAACTATTTGCCTCCCATAGACTTTAATGGGTCCGTTTTCGAACTTTCGAACTTTTACAATAGTTCGAAAGTTCGAAAACGGACCGAACTTTCAATAGTTCGACCATCTCTACGTGCCAACGAACGACCGTAGTCGGCACTCCAATCGATTGGGAAAGATGGAAAAATTTTAGGCCTACTAATATCTGTTTTCTAGTCATTCCAGACACTGGTTGCTAGGCCTAGCTGGTCTTACTAATAAATTAGACAGTTGTGTACATCAGAGTGAAAGGTTTAAGGGGAACCTCG
Source organism: Hymenochirus boettgeri (assembly GCA_019447015.1). NCBI lineage: Eukaryota > Metazoa > Chordata > Amphibia > Anura > Pipidae > Hymenochirus > Hymenochirus boettgeri. Next base: position 369,207,225 of record CM033469.1, on the reverse strand, counting down.
TTGCTGCTTTCAATAATGTAAAGAAAACGCAGCTCCTCAGAGGGTGGTTATTAACAGAAAAAAGTATAGGGGGAGCCGCTATCCCTCCGGCCAAATCTTCCTTCTGTGATTCAATTCACGTGGGTATTAGCCGGCATTAAAATCATGCGCTAAAGTAGCGCAAACGTGATATTAAATCACAAGCGCCAGATGCGTAACCAGCTCATCTGGCACTAATATGGCGCGAACTGGTTAGCGTGACATTAACTCCATATTATTGTCCAGCGGCTCTGGGTAAATGGATTCTACAGTATCTTGGATAATTGCATGTATGTGGGTGAATTGCATCAATTTATCAATTATATTTTAAACTAGACAGTTAAGCCCATTAAATAACGGTCTCTCTCTCTCAACGCACATTCTTCCGGACATTCGGTAAAGCCAACAGACTCCTCCTCTAACACTCTGCCATTTCCGTTTCGGCACTTCTGCAGTTTTCCCACGCACATGCGCAGAAGCCGAGAGGCACACACACACGGACACAGGGACGCACACTTGGGCTTTTATTATATAGGATGGTTGGGGAAGTAAATAGATTCTTGTATTGGTTGTAGATTTTAGTAATATTAGATTTGCCGCATAGACAAATCTTTCATCTTTACTGCTTTTTTGCTGTTCACACCTCATTGTCCGTTCGTTTGTAAAATCACTGACTGTACAGTCTGTAAATATATGATAATATGGAGATGTTAACATGTCCTTGGTGGTCCATGTCTATTGTTAATGTATCAAAGGCTGAAAACTCTCTAACGATCGATCAGACTTTTATCACCAGGAGCAATAGGCACTTTGCCTTGTAGATTTGCTGGTCAGCCTTTGAATTATAATTGTAGCTTTGCCAGTCAGTAAGAAAGTAATGTACAGCGATGGCTGTAACACTGCAAGAAAATCTACCTTCCACCTAAAACGATACAAATAGCAAATTATAGGAATCAATCAAGGGTTATATTGGATGAATTCTGCATATTTTATGAAGCTTTATGGGCTGTGGTTAATGGCTTCTTTTATCAACAGAGCATTTTCTAGCAACTTGGTTACAATAAGTGGATAATTTGCACAATCAACCCAAGTTACTTCCACATTAATGTGATTCTATTTGCAATTAACCCGCAAGCTTGATTTCTGCAGATAAAACATAATTTCGCTACCATTATAGAAATCTGCTGTTTATACCTTTAAGACGTGACAGGTGGCAGGATAACAAGATGTGTTTTTTAATGCAGATTCTTTAGGCTGGGCACACATGGGACGAATCATTGTCATTTGCAGCGAAAATCGCCACGGCCAACAGTTTGCCACAACCGATCGTGCGGCCAATAGGCGACCGCACCAATGGGAGGAATTTATCACCACGTCCGATCGCCGGCTCCTGGTGACAGACATTGGTGCGTCCTCCACATGTCCAATCGGTTTGACATGTTCATGTACTAAACATGAGTATACAGATGTGTAGTGTAGTGCAGTGGATCCCAAGCACCAGGCTGAATCATTTGGTATCAGGCCACACAGATGGTCTATACCCCATGTATGGTATATAATGCATTATAGCTAATTGTATTTATTGCAGTCAGTGATCCATGGAAAATTGTCTAATAATGGAAAAATATTACAAGATATTTATTGCAAACACATTATCCCCATGAATGGCCATGTGTATTTGATACATGCAATACAGCATTTCAGTCCAAATTCTTTTTTTTTCTTATAAAATGCTTGTAACATTTTTGACAAGATCTAACCCATATAAAAAAAATCGGATTTTGGATTGTTAAAAGATGAGCTTAACTGGCTAGTTCCACCAGCAGAAATTATTGAAATTCTGAAAATCTGGTTCAAGCCCAATTAAAGCAGAGTTTGTAGGATTTTATGATAACAATCTTGATTTCCAAGTTTTGGCGTGATTATTCACTTTTTGATCTCGATTTTTGAATTTCTAATATTTAAATTTAAATAAAGTTTAAATTAACATTTAAATAAGTTCTGACCTTTAGAATTTCCAAAAATTCCACCAGATCCTCTGATTTTCTTAACCAGTTTTTCCCAAAAACAAAACCAAGTCTTGTCTCAAAATCAAGATCCTGAATAAATTTTCTGATAAAGTTTCACTTGGTTCAACCATGCCAAATTTGCAAATTTGCCTCCTTTGCATTCTCTTTAACCAACCTAGATATTTTCACTGTTACTACACTTGAAGAACTTTTAGCCAATTGGTATTCATTTGTTTTAGAATTTAGGTCCTAAGATTGCATTCCATCTACTACCTTACAATATTTATGGTTTTAAATCAGGTTTCTGTTTCTTCTGCCTTATTGATTTTCTATACAATTTTTATTTATTTGATTTTCTTTAGCAATCATTTAGAATAAGGGAAGTCAAAACAGTTTCCAAAGTTTCAGACCATAAACATTTTCCTTACATCTGCACATTTTTAGCAATCAACTAATGAAATCAAGAGCTGCAAAAAATAGGGTTTGGTGCAAAGTATATTTGCCATTTCCCCTGGACACTTTGATTAAAGGGTACATTATTTAAATAGGAACTGTGCTCAAATCCTCTGATCAAGCACTTTTAAAACCCATGAAAAAATCAATACGTTATTGACCCAACTCTACTTTATTACTGGGGAAGATTCATTTGAAAGATGCAAAATGTACTTTCCTATAACGTGATTTTGCTGAAAAACACACTAAAGGGCCAAATTGAAATATTAGGTGATTTGTGTGGTTTGAAGTTGTTTCCCTGGATCATCTACTCAGCAATGTCTATTGTAACAATGTTGGTTAAATATCAAATGTTAATATCTGATATTCTAACAATGGGATGTTATTTGGGCTAGCTTTTTGGCTGATGACTCAAGGGACAGTGAGACTGAAGCAGGCCGATGGATCATGGATGCCAGATAGTGCATCTGATCAATTGATTGGAAAGTACCTATCAAAATGCACCAACTTTCACCGCCAATCTTCAGCTTGAAATCGGTTAAAGATGTGCACTGGAATATGTGGTAGACATCTTACACAATCACCTTTTTTTTAATTGACCGCTTGATATCTATAATACAGACATTGATATTTTGACTGATTTAGACGAATTGGTCATATCCATTTAAAAAAATCTACCTGGTGTATGGCAAACTTAAATGCCATTCTCCTTTAACATTTTCTGGCTGTATTTATATGTTAATGGACAAAAACGATCCTTTATCGTGGTATCTGCAATTTGATGACAAAGCAGCACCCATAATGATCCTTACTAAATAGGTCATTACATAACATAACATGGTCATAAGATCTGTACTTTCCAAACAGGCTGCAAAATACAGACTGTGTCACAAAATATTAAAAATGCTGTATTTTGTGAACTTGCGCTGGACAAAATGACTTTTGACATTGGGAACCAGTCAGTTATCTCTAGGAAGCAATGTACATTTTTAAGGTAGCCAGTTCTGTTGTCACCAATAGAAAACCCATTGAAATGTAGCTGCCAGGGGTAACTTACACTCCGGATGCATTGGCTCCACTGTAACATGCAACTAACACAAATAAATATGTGCAATGTGAAGTACAGCTTATAAAGAGAAAACCAAGCTTACTGGAATAAAAATACCATAGAGCTTCTCCATGAACCAGCTGTTTCATGGACACAATGCTGTATAACAGGGATAATGTCTATTTAGTTCTATTTAGATTGGGTCAGGATCTATACGGAAATCTACCAAATAGATAACTAATTGCTGACATCTATCAGGCCTTCTGATCGGGAAATGTGATCTAATGGGTGAAGCGCACAAAAGATATAACGAATACCACAATACAACTATATATAGCACTAAATGGCAGCCCCGTATTAAATGGAAGCCCCAGGCAATGTAATTGACCACGTTTCCCTGCACAGCACAGATGAAATGTTACATACGATTATTTCATCTCTTAAAGGCCCTAAGCTTGAAGTCTGCCATCCAGAAGATAAAAATCCTAGAACAATCTAGAGAGCGCTCATACTGGGATGATGACATTTCTCCAGACTGGAAAGACTAATAGACTAAAGACGTGCAATTCCTGAGTTAATCTTAAAATAATAATCCCAACCATGAAAGATCAGATCATTTCTCATTTGCTGACGTTCGATTTGATGCTGCAGAGTTATAATGTTCATATCAGACCTGACGTCTTTTTCATTCAATAGAAGGGAGCTGGCTGTGGTCGGATGTACAGACAAAGAAGTATCAGTGACACTGATAACAAAGCAATAGAAGGTGTGATATCTGGGTAACCAGAATGACAGTACAGGAGAAATCCAAACTGGGACACCAAACAGCAGGGCAGAGACTCACTTTATACTCTGTAGATTCCCCACCTAAACACTTCCTTATCCCCTGCTCAGTTCCTAGTTAAACAAGCCTGATAAAAACAAACAGAGAACATATTAACAGTAAAGGAAACAACATCACAGAAGGCAGGAACAAATCAGGGTTCCCTTGCAGTTGTATTTGTATGTGTGTATGTATAATTTTATCTATATAGTGCCACGTGGGTACACAGCGCTGTACATTATAAAATACAGAGTAAGTGCAAGCACTTATACAGATAAATTAACTTCACTAAATACAGTTTTCATAAATAATAATACCTATATATATAGATAGTATATAATATATATATTCTCTATAAAATAAGTGAGGTGTGCCTTGACATATTAGGAAAGAGATCCCTGTCCCGAAGAGCTTACAATCTACGTATTTCAGCCTCTTAATATAGCGAGGGATATACTATAGCTTATACCAGGGATTCCAAAATAGTGTGCCTCCAGATGTTTTAAACTACAACTCCCACCATTCCTCAACTACAGAGGGAAGCCAGGGAGTCTAAGAGTTGTATTGATTGAGTTGTTTTCAAACATCTGGAGGCACACTATTTGGGAATCCTTGGCTTACACCCCATGTTGCATAGAACTAAGGCTAGCCGTACACAAGTCTATCAACATACAATCCCCAATAAATTTCTAATCAGGGAGTCATTGATCTTTTTTTTTTAAACTGAATTTTATTGTATTTCACAGTTTTTCATACAGTGTACATTTTCAAATAAAGTTGCCTTCTTTTCTTTACATATTAACTCTCATAGAGGAGATCATTTAGGATAGTATGTGAAATAGTTCTTATATAGAATACAAAGTCCTTATTTGATTAACAAACACGGAGGGGGAGAACTGGGGGGAAGTCATCTGGATGGGGGTAGTTTGGTATTATCCATCTGGGTTCGGTATGTTGAAGGTATCGTTTTAACGATTTCTGAAGTCATGTCATCCTAGATTTAATTATTTAAGTCTTACCACTGGGGTCAGGTTTAGCAGTTTAACAATCAGATATAAAGTATCAATGTAAAACATCACAAGACAAGGTACAATTTTATTTGCTGTATGTTTATCCTGCTGTCCAGTTGGACCACACTTTTTCGGGACAGCCCCGCCCTTTGTATATAAGTTGTATATAGGGAAGGTCTTAATTGATAAGGGTTTTCCATTGTGCTGATTTTGGATATTCGGGAGCCATCCATTTAAGTACAATTGATTTCCTGGTGTAAAAATTTCCTTGGGGACTCCCAATAAGCATAATTTAGGGTCCATTGGAATTGTGTGTTAACTTTGTCAGTTCTGTAACAACTCTATGCCAGAATCTTTGGATTCCTGGGCAATCCCAAATAAGGTGCCAGAATCCTGCATCAGAATCAGAACATTTAGGGAACGTATTGGCTCGGCCCTTTGTTATATGTTTGAGAATTGCAGGTGTAAGATAAGAAAGATAAAAAATTGTATTAACTTGGGAGACTAGGGTGTGCGAAAGGGTCATATTTTTCCATTTATCATTTGTTATCGAGGGTATATCTTTCCGCCAGGAATTTAGTAATGATTTACTTAAAGGGCATGTCCACCCCCAAAACTGAAATTTAACCCCATACTGGCCCCACTGTATAGTGTACAAAAATCCTTACCTTAAATCTCTGCTCCAAACGGTTCTCCTGCTATGCCCCTGCAAAGCCAGGAAAACTGCATTGTAGAAGCTCCCAGTGACTCATCCTGCGCTTGTCTCTGCCTCAACCTCGACAAGATTTGAGGCATGCGCAGGAGAGTCCTCCCCCCCCCTCCCTCCTGTTTTGCTCTCCCTCCCCCTACCTCTAAACCCCTTGCACATATTGTAGTTATTGGTCCCCCAGCCCCAACCGCCTTAATAGAATTTAGAGAAAGTCCCCCCGATAGTTACTTACCTTACCTCTCTCTCCCGAAGTTATGGGCAGCCGCGTCCCTGATTGGCTGCCTCTCAGCCAATCAGGGACGTGGCTGCCGGTCCCGCCCCCTGCTTGCAGTTCCGTGGCAGCAGAGGGCTGGGGAGTGCGGCGGAGGAGAGAGGTAAGGTAAGTTAAGATCGGGGGACTTTCTCAAATTTCTATTATGGCGGTTGGGGCTGGGGGACCAATACCTACATTATATAAAAAGTTGTAGAAAGGGGTGGACATGCCCTTTAAAGGGTCTGATTATTTTTGTATAAGAAAATAGTACATTTTTTATATAAATTTCTTAACATTGTGTGTACCCATAAGGGTAAATACTGCCAGGGTTTCAACTAGGATAGTTAGGTTTCCAAATTCAGCCTGTATGCAATATCTTAGTTGTCAGTATTAGAAGTAGTGGTTGACTGAGAGGGGGAGCTCTGCTTGTAAACTTGCAAATGATTTCAGTTGTGGGTCGATAGATATTTGATGGAAGTATCGTATCCCTTTGTTTTCCCAGAATTTGTATGGGGTAAATGCGGCGGGTTAATTTGGGGTTGTTCCACAGGGGAGTAATTTATCAGAATGCATTATTTTCTGTAAAGATTTCCAAATTTTGTACATTTGGATATGTATATTGGTGCCGCCCCCTGTTATCCTGTATTAAGGGTTGTCTATGAAGACTAGTGGATGTATTGGGAGGTATGCATGTAATATGGGTTCTAAGCCCACATCTTTTGTTGGTTGATTTTGATCAATATCTTCTGGTTCGGCTTCACTTTAGATCTTCCGGATCCCCAAAGGAAGGGAATCAGTGTGCTGTTCAATTCTGTAAAGAATTTAGGGGGAATATATGTCAGTGAGTGTTGGAAAGCGTAAAGCAATTTGGGAAGTAATATTATTTTAATTAAGTTGATTTTTCCCCATAGGTTAATTGGGAGTAGTTTCCAAGCTGCAACTTTCTGTTTGACCAGTGATAACAGTGGTTGGATATTTAAATCGTAGTCAGTAGGTGATAATGTGAGAATGACACCAAGATATTTGAGGTGTGTAACTACTGGGATATTAGTGTGTATTAGAGAGATGTGTGGCACAATGCAGCCGCGAAAATAGCGCTTTTGCCGTATTTATAACGGCCAGCGCCATTGCCGCGATGTCTGGCGGTAATTTTAAGTCCCTTCCCGGCGATACTGCACTTAGCGCAATGCGCTAAGTACAATATCGCCCGCAAAGGGACTTAAAATCCCTTCCCGGCACTTCAATTAGATTGCATACTGTTGTTAGTGATTGTTCGGGATCTGCTAGATAGTGGAGCAAGTCATCTGCATAGAGACTAAGAAGGCTGGTTTGTGAGTTAAGAGAGAGGCCTTGAATATTGGGGTTGTGCCTAATTTTAATGGCTAGAATTTCTACAGTGAGGGCAAAGAGGTAAGGTGATAATGAACATCCTTGTCTGGTTCCCCTACCTAGTAAGAATGGTTGTGATGTATGTCCGTTCAATCGGATATTAGCTTTGGGGTTTTTATAAAGAAGTTTGATCCATTTTACGAATGTTGGGCCAAATCCGTATCTTTCCAAACACGCCCACAAGAAACATTAGCCTTGTGCCGCTATCGTGGTCCACCTGTGTGTTGATTAGTGCTTTTCTTAGGTTGATGGTTGTGGATTTAGAGGGCATTTTTGTAGTCTATTGCTAGGATTTTTGCCAGTATTTTATAGTCAACATTGAGTAATGATATTGGGCGGTATGATGCACATTCTTTTCTGGTTTTGGAATTCAAACTATTGTAGCGTCGTAAAAAGAGGGGGATATTTGAAAAGCTTGGTGGTATGTGAATAAAAGTTGTTGTTGTATATTGCCATGTTTCTTTTTATTAATTTCTATGGGGAGACCATCGGGGCCCGGTGTTTTACAGCTTGCTTGTTCTTCTATTGCTTTTGTGAGTCCTAGTGAATTAATAGGTGCGTCTAATGTGTCTGCGTCTATGTGGGATAGTTGGGGTAATGGAGTTTCATCGATATACTTTCTTATTTGCAGAATTGAGTATGTTGATTTGGATTTGTATAGGGTTTGAAAGTATGTTAGGAAACATGTCAATATGTCTGGGGTATATGTAAGGGTTCCCAGTGTTGGATCTATTATGGAAGTTATGGAAGTTATTGTGTTTTGTTGTGTTTTGTTGAGAAGCGGAGTGGGCTAAGTGTGCTAACCATTTTTGTATTTCACTTAATGTGTGAAATTGTTGTTTGGAGTATGCCTTGTAATGCAGCTTTAAAGGCATCCCATTGGGTGTTGGGGGAGGTTGTACCGTGGTTTAGTGTAAAATATTCGTTGATTTGTTCTGGGATGTCGTCTGGGTCAGGGGAATAGTTTGAGCCAGAAGGGGTGTAGTCTCCAGCTTATGACAGGGGCTCTGTGGTCAGGTATTGTGAGTTCCGGCTTTATGGGTGAGTGGTCTGATAACCCTCGGGTTAAGTGAGTAATCTTGGTTACTTCTAGAAATGTATATGGATTTGTGAAGCAGTAGTCTATTCTTGAAAGTGTTTGGAATGTTGCTGAGCAGCAAGTGTATTCTCTAGTTTCTGGATGGTTTCCTCCAGGTGTCTAACCATCCCACTTCTTCAATGAGATCAGATAGACGGGAACGTCTTGGTCCCTGAGGGTTTAGTGTAGCAGTATGCTTGTCTATCTGGGGATTCATCGTTAGGTTGCATGCAAATTATTCTGCTATTTGGGTATTTCAGAGCGAAGCTGGTGGGGGTAATAGCTTCCCAATAGTACATAAGGTATAAGAGCCAATGTCATGTGTGGCAATCACGTATCTACCACATACTTTATCAGACTGGACTTCCTCCACCGTTATGGGTAGCGATTTGTGAATAAGGAGGGATACTCCCCCTGAGTATTGGGAATGGGTGCTATGGGCAGCCCATCCAACTCATGGTTTTTGTACACGGGATATGGTAGAAGGGGTCAAGTGTGTTTCCTGTAAACCTGTCACCTGTACCTTGTGTAAATACAGCTAGTCTCTTTCTAGGATTATTTAAACCTCTGACGTTCCATGAAAGAAATCCTAATGTTCGCCCCATGAGACATTCGCTCTCATCATAAACATATTATATTTTAACTGAAAATACAGATCTATTTCAAGCCCTTGGATTGATTGAACATATCATAACCAGGGGTTATAGATCTTTGTAGGGGGTCAGAGTGCCAACCCTGGGTTTCAATAGTTATTTAGCTCAGTCATTAGGTACCCTTTACCTTCATATTGGGTTGGTTTCTAGTAGTAGTTGTTTCAAATATTAGGATTCAGCTGCAATGCCTAGAGAGTCAATCCATGTGCATGCATCTTTGGGGTTGTCACATAGATGTATCTTACCCGTATGTATCACACGCAGGGGAGCAGGGTAGGCCATGGAGTACTTGATGTTTACTGTTCGCATGCGTCGTTTGATGTCTAAGAAGGTAGCTCTTTTTTTCTGTAATTCAATCGCATAATCAGGAAAGAGCATTATTTTGTTATTTTCGTAGGTAAGATCATCTTTTTCACGTGCCAGTTGTAGGATCTTATCACGATCTTTAGCATTTAAAATTCTGGCTATTAAAGGTCTTGGCCTAGTTCCTGGAGGAGGTTTTTGTGCTGGAATCCTGTGGGCCCTTTCAATGGTGAAGGTTGGGGAGATGTGCGGTCAAACTGTTCCAAAAGCCAATTTTCTAGAAATTGTGTGGGGTCCTGTTTCTCTGCTCCTTCTGGGAAGCCCACAAAATGGACATTTTGGCGCCGTCCTCAATTCTCGAGGTCGTCTAATTTGGCTTGGGATATAGCAAGTTGTTGCTTTAAATGGGTTATTATCATAACCCTTTTATGGGATAATGGGATATTATCATTGGTCTGTGGGTTTAGGGTATCTTCTATGTTTGATATTCTGCTTTCTGTTTCAGTGACCCTCTGTTTAAGGTTTTGGATACCTTGTCTGAGTAGATTAATGTCTATTTTAACTCCCTCCATTATATTGGACAGAGTGGCTTTAGAGTCATGTATGCAGAGTGGGTTCAGGCCGTTGTGTGGTGTTAGTACCTGTGGCTGGGGGGCCTAGTGTTGCTTGGTCTGCACACACGGCCTCATCTGTTGCAGGCCCTGTAGGCAAAATGGCGGACACGTGCTGTGCTGATGAGTTCGCAAATTTGTTGAGTTTCTCTGTGGCAGTAGCGTCTTTTTTATTTCTGCCACCAGTCATCTTTTCCCGGGAGTGTAGTGGAGTCGGCAGGCTGTTTTCGGCTAGGTAGATTATGTGTGTTAGCCTCGGATATAGGTTTCTAGCTAAAGGAGGTTATCCCACCCTGACAATTGTGAAGGGGCAGGGAGGGTGCATTGTGGGGGCAGCCATCTGACATCTGTGCTGAATTTGTTAGTATACCCACTTGTATTACAATTAAATACACATATTTGTACAATTAAGGTTCATTAATCACATATTGTCTGGAATTGAACATAGTTTCACAATGAGTAAATTTTACCAAAAAAGGGGGAGAAAAGGGGAGGAGAACAACTTGGATTATGCGGAAGAAAAGAGGAATAAAAAAAAGAATTTGCAGATATTTAGGGACTTATACACCGTGTTCTTTGGATTCAGCTTCTAGTGTGCATGTAGAATGTCAGATAAAAAGAAACCGGTAATTTATCAGTTATGCTCATGCTGCACCACTGGGTGGTGTCTCTCTTACTCTCATGGATGTAGACCAAAGTGATCATACTAGTGGTTCCAAACTTTGCAAAACTTTCCAAGACAATCTCAATATTCATTAGCATTCCTTTCCAGTTGCTAAATTTTGGAGAGGGGGGGACATCCAGGTAAGAATTATTGTCCTTCTACTGTAGAATAGGGATTCTTTAAGAAATACTAGTTGGAATTTACTCCAGACGTCAACTTCAGGTACTCCTAGAATGCAAAGTTTAGGTTCAAGAGGTATTTCTCCATCTAATATTCCAGTTAGAAGTGCTGTAACCTTACTCCAAAATGTGGGCAAAACCATATTAGGTGCCAGAAGTTTGCAGGGATATATTGGCATTTCGGACATAGAGGTGAGTATGTTGGAGGCATACGGGACATTCGCAGAGGGGAGAGATAAGACTGATGTAAGATATAAAACTGCATTAGTCTGTTAGGTGCAGATGGTGATGCTGTAGTGTGGGACTCTGCTGTATCCTCCCAATCTGAGGGCATCAGGGATTGAATGCAGGTTTGCCATTTTATAATCAATTTATCTGCCTCTTCTTGTCTATTAGCTCTGAGTAAGCAGCTATATAGCCTGGAGATTAGTTGTTTCTCTTCTCCCAATTTTTTAGTATCTGAATGACAGGATGGGATTGAATGGGAAGTTGGATGCTTTGAAATTTGGATATTATACAGTACTGTAGTTGAAGGTATCTTAATAAAGATGTGTGGGGTATTTGGTGACGTTCCTGCATTTCAGACAATGGCAGTATTGTATACCTCTCTGTTCACCATGGTGTCTGCCAGTGAAGGATGCTAAGTGTGGAAAGATAGGGCTGTGCCATATAGTAGACTCCTCCGGCATACCTGTATATCGAAATATTTTATTGGATTGCTTCCAGACGTGGAACTGCTGTGTGTGTAAAGGTGTTCCACTTGTAGTGAATATGTTGTGTTGTCCACACAGGAAGAATATTGAAGAAGTGGGAAGGTAAGAGTGCAACATTCTCTTTTCTTCATATATGGAGCTCGTTCTATTTATTGGTAATAGCGAGGTTCCAAAGTTCATCAATTGTCCAGCTAAGTAATATAGTTTGAAGTATGGCATTTCCAACCCAGCTTCAGTCTTAGGTCTCTGTAGAAGTTTAAGCCTCACTCTATTACGGCCCGAACCCCAAAGGAAGGGTAGCAATATACCTTGCAGTAAAGCAAAAAAAGGATTCCGGAATCAGGGTCATACTGTGTTGTAAAATATATAAAATCTTGGGGAGTAAGATCATTTTAATCAAATTGATTCTACCGATTAAGTTAATGGGCAATGTGTTCTAAATTTGGGTTTTAGTTTAAACCAGTTCTAATTGGAAGAATAGAAGTTTTGCGAGGTTTGTGTAATTATTATACCCAAATATCTAAATTCTTTAATTGGAAGGTACTAATGCTTTAGCAAATGGGGAGAGTTATATCAATTATACAATTATCAATGTGAAAGAGGCATGATTTATGCCAGTTAATACAAAGACCAGAAAAAGGGGCGTATAGTGTGATAACATCATATGCCGATCTAAGTTACTTCTCTGGGTCCGCAAGGTATAGGATTAAGTCATCTGCAGATAGACTGAGTAATGATGTGTTTTGGCCTAAATAAAGACCTGTAATATTTCTATGTTGTCTAGTTTGAATAGCTAGGGGTTCTATTGCAAGTGCAAAGAGGTATGGTGAGAGCAGACACCCCTGCCTAGTTCCTTTGGTTAGCGGAAAGGAGTGAGAACAATGGACATTTACTTTAAAGGATAACTGTATTGCCTCAATGCATTTTTTTAAAACTGCTTTAAAAAGAGTAAAGGTATGCAGCACTCCCTATAAATTTTTTTCCTGATTTTGAGCCTCTCTCTACCTTCAATTAGCCTTCAAGTAGCCATTCTGTAAAGGGGGTGTAACAATTCGATCTGTCACTCAGAGCTAGCATGCAAGACAACACATAACCATTGGTTATGGGATATCAATATCCTGCTATCTTCTGTTACTTTGGATATAGTGCTTAGTTACACTGTAACTACCTTACATAGGACTGGACTGCTTGATCCTATCCCGGTATCAGACTATTGGATAGTTTAGGCTGTATTCGGGGCCCCCTGATATGTTTTTTAAGTGTGATATTTTATGTGTGTTTACAATAAAGTCGTTTTTAGATTGCCCTTATTCGCTATTTCCGTGTCTTATTATATTGTGACTGCATCATAGCCAATTTGGGTTTCATGGGGAGGAAGTGCTTATAGGGGTTCTGTAAGGTCTCTCCTTATTATTTGTTGCTTTAGACTTTTAAGCTGTTGACCCTAGCACCACCTATTCAGGGATTCCCCAGACCCATAGTCATGTGGGTGTGCACCGCAGCCATTTGTTTCTAATTCTGTAGTCCATTGGATATCAAGGACACACCCTGGCCCACCCCCGCCCCACGCACTATAACAGATATAAAGAGTTCGAGAACGGATTTTGAGTTGTTGGGTTTTTTTATTAAAAACTCCGTATTCAGGTTAAATGATCATGTTGGCACTATGCAATAAAAAGTGGGGCACTCTATCGCTATCTCTGATGTAGACAATATTGTACACCGCCATGTAGAATGTGATTGTAACAGATCTTACTAGTATCTTCCCTTAATGGTAAATGTAGAAATATACCCCTAAATCCATTAGTTTGATTTAGATTTATTCTGGGCCATGTAATGCTTAAAGGATATCTCCACTGGTGGAAAAAAAGGTTTGGGCGTTTAGTTTTATTGAAGAACAGGAGGTAAAGGAGCTGTGTCTTACATCCCGTTCTTTAATAAAACCTGCAGGAGCCGGGAGAGAAGGTAAGATACTTACCCGTCCAATCACTTGGACTGACATGTCCCAACGCATGGAAGACAGAGTCCGTCAGACTACGCAGCGGAGGATCGATCGATCAGGTAAGTAGCTTAGATTATTGTTATGTCTAGATTTTGAAATCCAAGGATATAGCCAGATTACAGTCAGCCATCTTGTTTTAAACCACATGCATGGGGATAAGTTATAGGGATGCATGAGTGATATTGTCAAGAGGGTCAGTACAATTGTACAACTAGTACAATACAGTGGCCTGTACAACTATACTGTGCACGGATCTTATTGTAGAGAAACCTTACTGCTAAGTATGTAGTCTCCAATCACCATTTTTTGGATGGTTGGGGAACCTTTATAATTTCCATTTTCAACTGAGTCCAGGAGGGTTTCCATGTGACTATTTATAATTTACCGTCTGACTGTCCTGGTTTGTAACCTGACATTTCATTTTTTCCCTTTCCAGGACACAGCTGGGCAAGAGAGATACCGCACTATTACCACTGCCTATTACAGGGGAGCTATGGGGTTCATCTTAATGTATGACATTACCAATGAGGAATCTTTCAATGCAGTCCAGGATTGGTAAGTACATTTCTGTGGTAAGGGCTATCACACACAGGTTGATATTGGGCCAATAGATATTAATAGATCTGCTGGTAATCAGCAGTATTATTGGCACCTGGCTGTTCATTTTGATACAGATTTTAAATTTAAAGCCTTGGTAATTTGGAATGATTGGTTGTGCTGGTAAATTGTGATCATAGCACATATTTCTTTGGTCGGCAGAAAAGTAATAATGTTGATAATGAAAGCATAACGAAAAATGTTATAAAAATGTAACAAAACGCAGTGAGGCATATTTATTAAAGGGCAACTGTGGTCTCCAATTATTAAAAAAAATTTTTTTTAGTTATTATTAAAATAAAAATATTTTATTTTTGATGATAGGGCTGAAAGTTGATGTCGGTATAAACACTATATTTATAAAGGCGTGGTATTGCCATGCCTTTCACAATCATCGCAGCATTGAATACCATTGTGGTATTTTACTACCTCATGATGATCTACATCCGAACATTCGTAGATTTACATAGGTTTTTTATGATGATAATTCATAATATTATGATTAAAATGAAAACGGACCTTTAAAGGGCATGTCCACCCCCAAAACTAAAATTGGCCTCTCTGTGAAGTGTTAAAAAATCCTTACCTTACTGCTCTGCTTCAAATGGCTCTCCTGCAGTGTCTGTTCAAAGTTAGGAAAAGTGAAGAGTAGGAGCTGTCTGTGTGTCATCCGTTTCCTGCTTCCTCCCTGTCCTCCGAGAGGTTTCTGGCACACACAGGGGAGCTCTGTTCATTCCTCCGGATTCCTTCTTGACCTCCTACCATTAAAAGAGTTTTTTCTGTAGTGTAGGGCACCCTAGCCCACCCCCAACCTCCAAGTTTGTTTACTTTAAAAAACTGCATAAATGTACTTACACTGCTTTGTTCCCCTAGCACACTGCATTGCCGACAGCGGCGTCTGTGATTGGCTGCCTCTCCAACAATCACAGACGCAGCTGCCAGTCCGGCCCCATGCTTTCAGTTCCGGCCAGCAGAGGGCCTTGATTAGAGTGCCGGGGGAACGAAGGAATGTAAGTACAGTTCTGCAGCTTTTTAACTGAACAAACATGGCGGTTGGTGTGGGCTAGGTTACCCTACACTACAGATTTTTTTTTTTCAGGGTGGAGATACCCTTTAAGCCTTAAACCTTATGACCATATGCTGTTTCGCCCCAGTCTTCTCCTTATTTATTAGCCACTTGCTAGATTCCTAGACCCTTCACTTTAGTGTGACATGATATATATAAATTAATATAAGGTAACAATATGGAGGAGCAGCACTGTCACCAATTAAACATCCAACCGGGTAAGTAAGTCCTTGAGAACGGCCTGCAGGGGGCCGAAACGCGACGATGTGACACAAATAAATATTCACTGCTTTAAATCCCAGGGTTGCTCCTTACTTACCAGCTACATAAATTAATATAAGAATATTTATTTCTTCACATTATTCTTAGAAACACAAACTTGTCAAACTTTAATTTGTTAGTCAGAGTCTTCGGTGGTGATGTAATTCTTATATTCAAGACGTTTTCTTTGCAGTTGCTTGAACATATAAAGCTGTGGTATCTGACTCTTCCAATACCATATAAATGTGCCCTACAGAAACCATTTTACACATTTTTACAAATATGACCCAAAAGCTTGTGATTCATATCCCTTGTGCTGCTTTTAGAGGCTTTTTTAACTCAATAGCGAGTTTTTACATTTGGCCCTATATTCTATTAACCAATAAATTGGCAGACCTATTCATAAGACTACTGTTTGTAAAAAATATATCACAACATAAACCCAAACCAATGTCAACTATTCAATAAAATATAACCCTAGTGGGTGGAGGTAGAGACTATATAGCTATTTATACTTTTCTCAACAAATGACTTGTTCTCACTCCTTTAAGCCAACAAAGCTTTTAAGCTTTGTCTACCATTGATTCTCATATACATCAGAGAGTTCTTTCTTTGGGTTAGAAAAGGCTGAGCATGATGGGAATGTTTCCTTTCAAGTGTTGCTATATTCTTGACACATGTTTGAACAAACCTTCTTTAACCATATTCTGCTCATGTGTTAGTGTTTCTTTTTGATCTTCAGTGTTTCTCTGAAAAGCTGCACAGCAGAGGTCTTTCTGTATAGTTAATCCCTAAGGGCCATATTTATTAACAGGGGTATTCTTTAATATCGCTTATTGTAAAATACCGCTCCTTGGGCCAAATTTATTAACCTGCGGTTGGAAAAAAAAATACATACACAAGTTTGGACCTTTACACCTTTCTTACTGCTGCATGCAGTGTGGTCATCAATGGATCCATTGATCAATATGAAAAGTCTTTGCATAGAAGCCACAGTCGGTGGTAATTAGTTCCCTGAGTATGGGTGCACCTTTTATTGGAATGTCTGCATACATGTAATGGTCACTTTTAGCAGTTAAACTACAGGGAAATCACAGACAGCCAATCCCTATGTAGAATGTACTCCTGGGGAGCTTCATTCTTTCGTTCTCCTTGGTTCTATAATGAAAAGTCAACCAAATAGAATGTTATAAATATGGAGAAGGCAATTACTGTACATGACAGGAACCTGACTTGCGTGAGAATCAAAGCAATCCTTGTCTGTGTAATCTCATGCTGTTAAAAACCAGCTGTATTTTGTGCAACTTTTGCTCTTCAATTTTTTATGAATGATCGTTTGCGTGCTGTATTTTCTAATCCAAATGCAAATTAGCTGTATAAAAACATGATATTTCCAACAGAACTCTTCCCTATGCATTTTAAATTAGGACTATATTATTGTAATCATCCTGGCAAGACAGACAACCTTGGCCTAATGTGATTGTTAAAATAGAACAGAGTGAAAAATGAGCCTTTTCCTCAATCAAGTTAATTCTTGTGGCATAAACTGTAACCACAGAAATTCCTTTTTATTTGTATTGTTTTGATTTTGGTCACTCTCAATCAAGCCTATTATCTGTCCACTCCTTTACCCCTACCCAATTGACCCAAAAAACCCAGATGTGCGATACCGCGACTTTAACGCCATTGAAAACTATCGATAACGGTGCCCTTTCTGCACTGACAAGAGCCTTTGTTGGGCGTTACAGAAGCTCGAAACAGGACCCCCATCTTCTTTCTTGCGTGCGGTGACACCAGCTCCACTGATGTCGCCAACACCCGGAAGTGTCCCTGCAGCCGCCAGGGGCACCTCCAGCACTGGTGACATCAACGTAGCTGATGTCACCGGTGTCTTGATCCAAAGTCTTTTTTCTTCACAGCCAGCGACACCAACTCTGCTGATGTTGCCAATACCAGGCAAGGTCACTGCAGCCGCCAGAGACCCCACTGGCACCAGCGGCATAACTGGAGCCGATGTTTTTGACCTCCTCTTTCTTCTTCTGCCATCAGCTGCGGTGGCTGCAGAGCTCTGCAGGGATTGCACCTCTTTATATAGGTTTGCTGAAGGACCTAATCCAATTCTGATTGGTTGAATTTTCAATGCTTCCCATCATGTGATTATACAGTAACCAATCATATTTCAGAAAAATGCACTTCTCTTTGACCCCACTGGTCAGGGGGCCGGGAGGGGATGCTGGGAAGGGGTTGCGCCGTGGGCGTACACCCAGCTGTGCCCCTTTGGCGAATGCAACCACCCGAGGTGACCCTGTTTTCGCACAAAACAAAGTTGGCGAATTGAAATGACCGAGGTTAACGGAGAGTTAACTGATGCAATGTTATTGCGTTAACTTTCCGTTGCCATTTTTGCCATTTTATAAATCGCGGTAATTGCAATTTTGGCAAAAATGGAGGCAGAAAGTTAATGGCCCTTTATAAATATGCCCCTTAATTTTTAATATATAAATGGTCAACTGAACTCATCCAATATTAATTATATCTTCTCACACCTGCGTCTGTATTTCACAAACAAATTGAGTAAATTCCCGGACACACTGTATTCAAATCAAGTTGCTTTTATTTTCAACGATTTGACGTCACACAGGACGTCTTCATCAGGATAGACATAAAGTGCAAGTCTATACTCTTATACAACCTAGTCATGTGATGTGCCACACAACCTTAATTATAAAAATACATATTCATTGTGCAATCAATAGAATAAAGACTTTTTAAAGTACAAATAATATAAACAACCGGATAATTCCATTTTTTGAGTTCCTTAAATATAAAGTGCCATTATCATATCTATATATTAAAGGGACAGTTCAGGGGAAATTATGAATATTTGTTAAATTGTTAGTTTGTGTAATGCATACTTAGTTATTCTACATATTCACTCCCATTTTGAAAAATCCTTTGCTGTTCCCTGCTGTAGACATTAGTGAGCTGACATTTTAGGTTCTAACGGTCCTTCTTTTTCCCAGGATGCACCACATCCTTGGAATGTTCCTAACAGTCATTTCTACTGATTGGCTGTTGGATGGGTCAAAGATGCTCAGATCTCCATAACAGTCTCTACTAGGGGTCCTATAAACAGGAAATCAGTATTTCAGTTGCATTTATTTATACACAAACAAAATGCTGAAATGGCAGATTATGGTCATTGGGATGAAAAAAAATGCTCTTTTTTCTGAAAAGTACATGTATTTGCACTGAACTTCCCCTTTAAAGCAGCTAAATTATTCTATTATATTATAAATATTAAATAGCATATAAAGTGCAAAGAAAAGTGCTAAGTGTTAATAAAAACATGTTTACAATCAAAGTACAATCTATTTGTCATTTAATTTAACAGAAAGTCTTTAAAGTGTATGTATACTGAAAAAATGACTTTGCGTCATCTTAATCTATAAATAAATACATGTAAATAGCACTTACTCTGAGATGTGTGTGTTGCTGCATGCCTTCAATAAAATACTTTTTTTGTTCAGGCTCTGACCACTGACCTGACTATTTTCCCACATACTAACTGTCAATACTGCATACAGCATACAGCACACCAACTGTCAAACCATTCCAGCTACAGCAAAAGTGCTTACAGAAAGGCTAAAACGTTAAGATAGTTCAGATTGGATATCTAATGAAATAGGGGACAGATCAACAAAAAAACGGTAACATATTAACATAGTAATTGAGGTTGACTAAAGACATACATCCATCAAGTCCAACCTATTGACCCTATTTTTTTTTAACCCTACCTAACAGTTGATCCAGAGGAAGGCAAAAAACAGCTAAAAAAAAGGGGGGGGGGGTTCCTTCCTGACTCCAATCAGCAATCGGAAAGTATCCCTGGATCAACCAGGTCAATATCTATTAATTCCAGTAATTCTCAATATTTTTAGTTTTAGAAACTTATCCAGGCCTTTTTTTAAAGCTATTTAATGACCTTGCCATTACCACATCTGCTGGAAGACAGTTCCACAGTTTCACTGTTCTCACTGTAAAGAAACCTTTCCTAACCTGAAGATGAAACCTCTTTTCTTCCAACCTTAAAGGATGTCCACGAGTCCTCTGATATGACCTATTAATGAACAATGCACCAGAGAGTTCATTGTAAGGCCCATTAATATATTTGTGTAAGGTTATCATATCCCCATGCAAATGTCGCTTCTCCAATATAAACAGCCCTAACTTGTCTAATCTGCCTGCATATTCAAGCCCCATCCATTCCCCTTATTAATTTAGTTGCCCTTCTCTTAACTGCTTCCATTTTCCAAGATTTTGCTTTTGTATATGGGATTCCAAAACTGCCTGCATATTCCAAATGAGGCCTTGTAAAGAGGGAGAATAATATCTTTCTCTCTTGAATCTATTCCTCTCTTTATATAAGACAATATCTTGCTAGCTCTAGCCGTTGCTACCTGGCATTGTTTGCTACAGATAAGTCTGTTATTTTGGTATCCGCTACAACCATCTCAGCCCCATTATTTAATGGTCCTACATTCTCAGTCCTCATCTTTTTACCATTTATATACTTAAAAAACATTTTGGGGTTGGACTTGCTTTGTTCTTCTATCCGTATTACTTTTTCTATTTTAGCTAGTTTAATTGCCTTCTTGCACTCTTTATTACAGCTTTTATACTCCCTGTAAGCCTGATCTGTTCCCTCTGATTTCAAAATTTTAAAAGCCTTTATCTTTTTTTCCATTTCCCTTTTTTTGCCATTTTTAAGCCATGCAGGAGTGGACCTAATTTTTTTACACTTGTTCCCTAAAGCTACAAATTTAGAAATGTAATAGTTTAATATCCCTTTAAAAGTGGTCCACATCTGCTCTGTATCTTTACTTAGAAACAATTTCCCCCAGTCTATGAGCAGGAGTGATTCCTTTAACAGCATAAAATTAGCTTTCCTAAAGTTAAAAGTTTTTGTTAACCCAGTGCACTTTAGTTTTTTGCAACCTATATTAGGTTATACATGGAGATTCATTTCCACCTCCTCCCTGGCATTTGGCGACTTATAACATACCCCAACAATTATTGTTTCTGCCATATCGTTTATGCCCCCATCTATTCCATCTTTTAGATATGGCTTCAATTCCTGTTCAATTCCTGTTAAACATACATTCATACTCCTCCTTTCTTATTAACTCTGTCATTTCTAAATAAGGAGTATACTTCAATATTTACTGTCCAGTCGTGTGAATCATTTAGCCATGTTTCTGCTATACCAGTCACATCATACCTTTCCTTTAAAGCTGTTAGTTCTAGTTCCCCGGTTTTTCCAGCCAGACTTCTTGCATTTGTAAACATACATTTTAGATTATCAATTGATTTACTTCCATACTTGGTCATACATGCCTCCTTACCCTCTATGCTCCCCCTTCTCCTCCTTCTCCAGTGATAGTTGGGATGAATTATAGTTTCCACTAATGGGCAATTTAAAAAAAAAAAATTTCCAGTGTACATACCCTTTAAAGGAAACATTTAAAAGGAAACTGAGTATTAAGCCATTTCGGTATTATTGTATTGAGCTTATGTATCCATTCTGCTTCCCTGCACAGCAGCTGATTGGTTCTATCACACCCTCTCTTTTGTACTTTAACGTGATCAATGATCATGACCTTAAGGGAACTTATTGGATGGTTCTCTTTTGCATAGTGTATTGCTACTGGGTTTTCATCCCCTTTTAATTCCCCTTTTGCATATACCTCTTTAGCTATCTTAATATGGGATTTATGTGTCGCAAAACTTTTCTTAAAGGGAATTATGGTTTTTCCTACATAATATAGTGAACGTGCAGTATGTGCAATTTTATTATTGAATCCAAGTACTTTTGCCTCCCACATGATGGGCAAAAGATTTTTATAAGTGGAAGATATAATTGTAATATTGGTTTCTGCGTTTATATAATTAAATCCCCATGTTCACTATATTATGTAGGAAAAACCATCACTCCCTTTAAAAAAAGATTTGCGACACATAAATCCCATATTAAGACAACTAAAGAGAGATGTGCAATAGGGGAATTAAAAGGGGATGAAAACCCAGTTGCAATACACTATGCATAAGAGAACCATCCAATAAGCTCCCTTATAGTCATGATCATTGATCAAGTTAAAGAACAAAAGAGAGGGGGTGATAGAGCCAATCAGCTGCTGTGCAGGGAAGCAGAATGGATACATAAGATTAATACAATAATACCTAAACGGCTGAATACTCTGTTTTCTTTTAAATGTTTCCTTTCTGTTAAATTAAATGACAACTAGATTGTACTTTGATTGTAATATTTGTATTGTAAACAGATGTTTTTAGTAACACTTGCCACTTTTTCTTTGCAATTTATATGCTATTTAATATTTATAATATACATATGACAATGGCACTTTACAAGTAAGGCACTTAAAAATAGAATAATTTAGCTGCTTTAATATATAGATATGATAATGGCACTTTATATTTAAGGCACTCAAAAAATGGAATTATCTGGTTGTTTATATTATATGCACTTTAAAAAGTTTTTATTCTATTGATTGCACAATGAATATGTATTTTTATAATTAAGGGTGTGTGGCACATCACATGACTGGGTTGTATAAGAGTATGCACATGCACTTACAATTTATGTCTGTTCTGATGAAGACGTCTGATGTGGTGTCGAAACGTTGCAAATAAAAGCCCCTTAATTTATATAAATACATTGAGTCCCATGATTCTTCTAACATTGTGGTGATATAGTGTTTTGGGTGTGTATGCTAAATTATCTTTCTTGTTGAAACATCTGACTCTTTTAAAGCGACACTAAAGTCCTTCACTGACAGCTGCTCTGTCCCGACCGCGTGCCCTATCTTAGGCGCATGCGCGCCAATACAATAGATAGGGCGCACGATCGGGAGAGAACAGCTGTTCAGTGAAGGAGCGGCTGCGAGTGGAGCGGCGGGTAAGGTAAGTTCCAGGTCCCCCGAGCGTCCTATTTTTCACAGGGAGGCAGGGAGGTGAGAATAAGCATTCTCACCTCCCTGTGAATAATAGAAACGGATGGCACAGAGTTGATTTTCTGGGTTTAGTCTTCCTTTAAAGGCTTTCCCTTCTGCAACAAACAAACCAAAGTGCTCATAGTATGAAAACCCTGACATATTGAGTGATTATTATTCTGAAGGAGTTTTTATCATGTTGCTTCAGTAGCTATATCAGATATTGTATTGTCTGCTTATTATCAGGATCATAGTTCATATTAGGATCATAAGCTTCATAGTAATATCACAAAAAGGGTAGGAAGCATTGAGATCTATGTTATAAGGGAATGTGTTCCCACAATGTCTTCCCGCTGTAATATCAGGGACCTTGTGAATATTTATCATTCCTTATAGCCTGTGCCCAAAGACAAATTGATAGTAGCATTAAAATGAAAGGAATTACACATCCAAAAGGAGACTTGAAAAAACAATATAATTCAAACCACATGATGAATCATGGGGACCATCCACTTTCTTCAGGTGCTAACACAAATGCTTTGACACAAAAAACCTACTAGATGTCTTGCATGTTTCTCAGTAGAGTTACCCAGAAATGCTGGGGTGGTATTTGTGCAAATGATATTAAATGGACAGTGATATAATGAATTTTATTGCTTGCTCTAATCTAACTAGCAGTCAGGGGGTCACTCAAAAAAACAGGCTGTATATTCGAAGCTACAATGGGGCTTTCTACTATCATTTTTCCTTTGAGGGATACATTGATGACTAATGTTGCACTGTGCATAAGATAAACCAGGCACAGTTGGCACAGATGCCATTGGCTAGACAAAATAAATAAAACAACCAGGAAAACAGCATGTTTATAAAGAGAACCATGAAATAAAGGCCATCCATCATATGTGAATCTTACAGATCATTTTAACAATTCCTTTTTTTCATGTATTGGAATAAAAACAGTGGAACACAGCTGCCATATTGTCTATGTTGGTGAAATGTAACTGTTTATTATCTTTACAGTAAAGATGGGAAAGTATTTTATAGCATTTATATATATTATCCTCATAATTTGCCAACAGCAGAAAAATCAATGTACGCAAAGTACAGAAGACATTTTTTTTTCTCCTTTATTGTAGGTCAACGCAAATCAAAACCTACTCCTGGGATAATGCACAAGTTATTCTGGTTGGCAACAAATGTGACATGGAGGACGAGAGAGTGATTTCTGCAGAAAGAGGAAAACATCTTGCGGAGCAGCTCGGTAAGATGGGGGCTGGAGAGGCCACTGACATTTAAAAACATTTTATTGATACACAGTATAGACCTTTCAAAAATATATTTCTAAGGGGCTTGTTGGAGAGCAAATGGTTTGTTCAGACTTTATATTATGTCTAGAACCATAACAATATGCTCAATATGCAATTGTTTGGTATATTATATGATCAATGCCCCTTGTTCAGTGTTGTTCACAGCAACTATACCACTCAGATTAAAGGAAAACTATAGTCGTGTTGTAAGTGACAGGAGGAGGAGCCAGAGAGCTGCCAGTTACAGCCTTAATTGGATCGTTCGTTTTCAGTAACCCTCGAATGTACGGATCATTTTCGCTAACCCTAGAATGTACTGTTCGTTAACCCTCGAATGTAGCCTTCGATTTTCGGTAACCCTCAAAAGTATTGTTCGTTTTTCGGTAACCCTCGAATGTATGAATCATTTTCGCTAACCCTAGAATGTATCGTTCGCTAACCCTCGAAAGTATCATCCCTTTCCGGTAATCCTCGAAAGTGTTGTTCAGTTTTGGTAACCATCGAATTTATGGTTCTATTTTCGCTAACTCTCAAAAGTATCGTTCGGTAACCCTCGAATTGACCGTAACCCTCGAATGTAGCTTGCGCAAAACCTGACAATTGCCCGCTCGTGTTTTAGAAGTGTTCTAAAAAGTTTTGGTGATAGTGACATGTTCCCCAGACCATTTCCCAGGTACCACAGCCATTTACAGTAAGTTACCATTGTTAGTTTAGCTGTAAATCACCGGACTTTTCGAACTATGACTCCCCCATTGACTTAAATGGGTCAGAATTCGAACTTTCAAATTTTTACTTTTAGATTCATAACTGCAATCATAGATTTACAACCGATATCATAGATTCACAACTGCTATCATAGATTTACAAACACTATCATAGATTTACAACCCATATCATAGATTTACAACCCATATCATAAATTTACAACCGATATTATAGATTCACAAACGCTATCATAGATTTACAAATGCTATCATAGATTTACAGCCGATATCATAGATTTACATCCCATATCATAGATTTACAACTGCTATAATAGATTTACAACCGATATCATAGATTTACAACCGCTATCATAGATTCACGACCAATATCATAGATTTACCAACGCTATTATAGATTTACTGTACAAACGCTATCATAGATTTACAACCGATATCATAGATTTACAACCGCTATCTAGATTCACAACCAATATCATAGATTTACCAACGCTATCATAGATTTACTGTACAAACGCTATCATAGATTTACAACCGATATCATAGATTTACAACCGCTATCATAGATTTACAACCGATATCATAGATTTATAACCGCTATCATAGATTCACAACCAATATCATAGATTTACCAACGCTATCATAGATTTACTGTACAAACGCTATCATAGATTTACAACCGCTATAGATTTACAACCGCTATCATAGATTTACAACCGATATCATAGATTTATAACCGCTATCATAGATTCACAACCAATATCATAATTTACCAACGCTATCATAGATTTACTGTACAAATGCTATCATAGATTCAAGACATACCGATATCATAGATTTACAACCGATATCATAGATTTATAACCGCAATCTTATATTTAAAGTCACAGCAACATCCATTTTTTGCTATTTTGCGATGCCGCGCCTTTATAAATTTGGCCCTTTGGGATCATAAATAGAGTACCTGATATATTTCAATATGTTTAGACGTTTTTTCCCTTAAACTGTTACAGCTACCCACTGTAATGTTAAGCTATTGCTTTGAGAATCCCTTTTGCGTAGTTACCAGTAACATTACATTTCTTTTTTTCAACCCTTTTCAGGTTTTGAGTTCTTTGAAACAAGTGCGAAAGATAACATTAATGTGAAGCAGACATTTGAGCGCCTGGTAGATATAATATGCGACAAGATGTCAGAGAATATGGAAACAGATCCAACAGTCACAGCCGCAAAGCAGAGCACCAGACTGACAGACAAGCCCCCGCCCCAGCAACCCAACTGTGGATGTTAATATCCCCCTACGTGTTCCATTGCCAACAAGTATTTTAAAAATGGTCCATGAGTTTTTCTCTTTCTATTGCTTACATATCTGTTTAAAGAAGAAAAAAAAAACAAATAAAGCTCTTATTTTCTATGGTAATCTGACAACAGCCTGAAGGCTAAGAGATAGCTACACTGAGGAACTTCAGCTGATAGAGTTGACCGAGACTCACTTGTGTACACAAGGACCAATTTTGGTCTAATTGGCTGACAGATCTAACAACTGATGTTGGTTGAAAGTATTGTGCCCAATATTTTGGCCTGACCAATGGTGTAGCCCATTAAGGACCACAAAATTAGACCAAGTTATTGTCCCGTGTGTACCAGCCATAACAGCTGAACTGCCTCCCATTAGAAATCTCTTTTTAAAAGTTCTCATTCCTGCTGTTTGCGAGTTGAAATGGCTTTGTATGCACTAATAATCAATAAGCTTATGACGAGGCACGTGGTACCGTTTAAAGTGGGATATTTTTTTCCCTGTGTAATCTTAATATTGTCTTTGCTTTCTTAAAGTTCAAATGATTTGTCTTCTTCTGTCCTTCATCAGATATCACCACAGATTTAATTTGTTTCTGCTCCTTGGGGTAATCATTAAAGTGTAAAAGAACGATGATATTTGCTTGGTCACAATTAATTTCTTCTTGACGGGATGTCAATATGATGATGATACTGCAGTACTCTACACTTTCTATTTGGCTGGAGAACCCTGGGAAATGTCTGAAGGGCTTTGGTTCAAATTTTTATTGTTTATTGTTCTTGTTGATTACTCACAACCCCAGGCTAGCCTCAGACTATTATGTTCAGGAAGACAACGCAATCTTAATGGTAGCCATTCATGCTAAAACCACCTCATTCCTCGAGGAGGCCATAAAAGTGTATCTAATTGAATCAATGAGAGCAGAAGAGACCGTTGGCATTAAGGTCAGAAAAATGTTTGATTTTTCAATCTTCTGCCATTCCTTCTCATTTTAAAGATGGTTTGTGTACAGTATAATGCAGTATATGTGTTATTATTATAAATAAACAACATGGAAAGCTGATCAGGGGGTCAGTTTAACTGTTTCTCCTATTGTACCGGGAACACACGTGCACAGCTAGCAAGTTCAACATTTGTATGCTGTTTCTTATCATAGACAAGATGGCTAAACATGGAAAGGCCTGTCACACATCACCATAGCAGCAACACAACTGATACAATTTAGACCATTTCCACTGCAGAACGAAAATAATTTTGTATTTTACAATGGAAAATCAAAAACACCTTCAACCGTGATTTGGCCTGCAACTTTAATTAATCTGTTGAATAGTTACATTAATAAGCCAGATGACTGACGGTCAATAGTGTTGATTTGCAGTTTTCTGGGTGGTATTGATACCTACACACACTGATACATCTATCCTAAAGCACATTGGAACCATTTATTCTATGCACATTCTCAATATTGTAAGTGCAGAGGATTATTTCAATCAGCACATATAAGGAACAATAACCTCAATATATAATTACAAAAAGCAGTACTTGACAATTCAAAATAAAGAATTATTCTTTAATGCAGGTTGTATAAACCAATACAGGTAAATTGTACATATGATATAGGATACCATACGTAATGCAACAAGTATTTGAAGAGTGTGTGATTCGTGGTATTTAAACTTTGGAATGAATGAATGGAAGGTTATTTGGTATGAACAGTTGGGTAATCACCTCAGGCAAACTAGATTTCCATGTTTATCGGTAAATGTAATGATCACAAACTAGCCTGTTGAAACACAGTTCCTGTGTAGGTATTGTCTGCCAATGTAGCTCATGGGGCCGTATTTATAAAGGCGCGGTATCGATATGTAGCTATCCCACACCCTTTTAATGCTTGTAACCATGATTGTACGTTTGCAATCGCAATCATAATTGTATGATCGTCTATACATTGCGGAAGTATACTAGCGCATGGTATTGTACGTCTAAACGGTCGTAAATGTACAGTAGCACTGTTACGGTAGCCTGCAGTGTCAGAAATTTACAATACCGCATTATGATAATTAATAGTTATTACTAATGAAGTTTTATTAAAAATCAAATAAGACAAATGAAAGTATAGAACTTAATATTGTGTTGCTAGAATTTTTTTTATATATCTCTAAAACTGTACAAAATATATTTACTCTTATATTGTTTACTTGTTTACTGCAGTTTAGTCAAATCAGCATTTCCAGTCCATTTTTCTCTTGATTAAAGCAGTGATTAGGACTAGGGATGGACCAGAACTTGAGCCCAAGTTTGAGATGAATTTTATGACTTTGCACAAACTCTGCCTTTTTAGAACTCTTTGAAGTACGAACTTTGGGGGTTTAAGAAATCGCAGACATATGTTCGATAATTATCGAAAAATGGAGGATTATTGAATTTTTTAAAGCGATAACACACGATTTATAGCGCTCTATAACCCTAATGCTTTATTCGGTAACCCTTGAATACGCTGATAACCCTTGAATGTAGTGTTGGCTAACCCTTGGATTCAGCCATAACTCTCCAATGGGGCGTTCTGTAACCTTCAAATTTGGCGATAACCCTCGAATATGGTGAACGATTTCGGTAACGCTCGAAAATTCAATGCGGAAGCTCAAAAATAGTCCAATTGTGAGGAAAGTTAGTATTTAAACTTTTTGATGATCTGTACGTGTTCCCCAGACCATTGCCCAGGTCCCAGAGCCATGTACAGTAAGTTACCATTGCTATTTTAACTGTATTTTATCAGAAATTTTCAAACTATTTTTTTCCTATTGACTTTAATGGGTCTGTTTTCAAATTTTTTCTAAAGTTCAAAAACAAAATGAACTTCGTCCATCTCTAATTAGGACCTTGGTAACATAGATTGACAGATCTACAGGGTCATATTCAATAACCCACGGTATGGGAAGTTATGGTAAAAGTGCGATCGCGGGTATAAATATATGGATGTGGCCATACATTTACAAACTGTGGTATGTACACTAACATGCAGCAGCAGACTACCACAATGGTATTGTATGGGCAATCATGCAATTACAACTGCCAAATAGCACTACCGCACCTTTATAAATATGGCCCATAATAAGTAATTCTAAATGGTAAATCTAATTCACAGGGAAACCTAGATTTAGGAGGCCATGTATGTGAGTGGCAGACAAACAGACTGACAAGGATCTGTACAAGGTATTTAGAGGAACCCTAATTGGTTAATTAGAATATTAAAGTTATTACTGATCATCTGACTTTCTAGAAAGAGATTTTTTTATGGTTAGTACAGTTATGTAAGCCAAACACTTATATCTTTACCACCTTGCTTAATTAGCATTGTATTGTTTAGGCAGTAGAGTATAGGGTACTTTGTTTGGTACAGTCCATCTCCATACGCATTTCATTCTTGATCCATAAATAGACATTTAGTTCTAGCTCCATACATAGACATTTAGTTTTAGCTCCATACATAGAAATTTAATTCTAGCTTCATAAATAGACATTTGATTCCAGCTCCACACATGGACATTTAGTTCTAGATCCATATGTGGACATTTAGTTCTAGATCCATACATAAACATTTAGTTCTAGATCCATACATGGACATTTAGTTCTAGATCCATACATGGACATTTAATTCTAGATCCATACATGGACATTTAGTTCTAGATCCATACATAAACATTTATTTCTAGATCCATACATGGCCATTTAGTTCTAGATCCATACATGGACATTAGTTCTAGATCCATCCTAAACATTAAGTTCTAATATCCATACATGGACATTTAGTTCTAGATCATACATGGACATTTAATTCTAGATCCATACATGGACATTTAGTTTCAGATCCATACATAAACATTTATTTCTAGATCCATTCATGGCCATTTAGTTCTAGATCCATACATGGACATAATTCTAGATCCATACATGGGCATTTAGTTCTAGATCCATACATGGACATTAGTTCTAGATCCTACATGGGCATTTAGTTCTAATCCATACATGGACATTTAGTTCTAGATCCATACATGGACATTTATTCTAGATCCATAGACATTTAGTTTGCTCCATACATAGACATTTAATTCTAGCTCATAAATAGACATTTGATTCCAGCTCTACATGGACATTTAGTTCTAGATCCATACATAACATTTAGTTCTAGATCCTAACATGGACATTTAATTCTAGATCCATACATGGACATTTAATTCTAGATCCATACAGGTTTTTTGTCTAGCTCCATACATAGACATTTAGTTTAGCTCCATACATAGAAATTTAATTCTAGCTTCAATAATAGATATTTGATTCCAGCTCCATACTGACATTTAGTTCTAGATCCATCATAAACATTTAGTTCTAGATCCATACATGGACATTTAGTTCTAGCCATCCATAGACATTTTGTTTTAGCTCCATACATAGACATTTAATTCTAGCTTCATAAATAGACTTGATTCCAGCTCCATACATGGACATTTAGTTCTAGATCCATACATAAATTTGTTCTAGATCCATACATGACATTTAATTCTGATCCATACTGACATTTAGTTCTAGATCCATACTGGACATTTAATTCTAGATCCATACATGGACTTTATTTTCTAGATCCATACATAAACATTTATTTTCTAGATCCAACATGGACATTTAGTTCTAGATCCATACATAACATTTAGTTCTAGATCCATACATGGACATTTAGTTCTAGATCCATACATAAACATTTAGTTCTAGATCCATACATGGACTTTAGTTCTAAACCCATACATGGACATTTAGTTCTAATCCATAACTAACATTTAGTTCTAGATCCTACATGCCATTTAGTTCTAGATCCATACATAGCCATTAGTTCTAGATCCATACATAGACATTTAGTTCTAGATCCATACATAGACATTTAGTTCTAGATCCATACATAGCCATTTAGTTCTAGATCCATACATAGACATTTAGTTCTAGATCCATACACCAGTTTAGTTCTAGATCCAACATAGCCATTTAGTTCTAGATCCATACATAGACATTTAGTTCTAGATCCATACACAAACGTTTAGTTCTAGATCCATACATAGCCATTTAGTTCTAGATCCATACATAGACATTTAGTTCTAGATCCATACATAAACATTTAGTTCTAGATCCATACATAGCCATTTAGTTCTAGATCCATACATAGACATTTAGTTCTAGATCCATACATAGACATTTAGTTTTAGCTCCATACATGACATTTAGTTTTATCTCCATACATGACATTTAATTCTAGCTTCATAAGACATTTGATTCCACTCCATACATGGATATTTAGTTCTATCTCCATGCATTGACATTTAGATCTAGCTCCATAATAGAGATTTACATAAACATTTTGTTCTAGCTCCATACATAGAAATTTAATTCCAGTTCCTGTTTACATGAAATTCTTTTTTTTTATGACCAGTACGAAAAGCCAAATTTTTTTGATAAATCTGTGGTAGGGAGTGGCCGATCTTTCAAACATCTGCTCCAAGTTTAACAATCAACGGCAACATCTAGAAGAGTAAAAATGTAGAGAGACACTTATTTCAAGAAATGTTATCCCTCCTTAACGTATAAGAAAAAAGGCAATACCTCAATAGATTGTTGTTTAAATGAGTATCCTATGTTCACTATTATTAGAAATTATTGTACTGTTGAACTGTATCTGTTCAAGAATGTTTTTTGAAGATGTTTTCTTAGCCTTTGATGTTTAGTGTTGCATGAAAAATAATATGTGAAAGTGTGTATATGTATATTATATATAATATATATATATATTTGTACACCACACATTAGTGCATAGGGGAAATTGTGGTGTGTGTGTGTGTATATATATAATCTCTATTAATAAACTCTCAAATGAGGTTCTTGGGCCAATAAGTGCAATATTTGATAAATCTTTTCAGTGTATTAGAAGCAGAAAGAAAATGTTTTTAATGGTTTGATTATATTATTTTAAGGATGTTAGTGTGAATGAAATAGAGGCATTATATACTCATACTGTTAAAAGAACCAGTGTGAAAGTTTATATCATAGAGAATGAAAAGTACTTTTTAGATACAGTGGTGGATTACCAGGATTGTTGGAGTAGTGCCTGGGACCCAGGAAGACTCCAGAATTGGAATGGAGGTGGGATCAGCTATACTGTAAGTCTGCCTTATTCTCTCTTGGATTATGTTATGTCAACCCACTCCCAATATCGGAATGGGGCAGTACATAATTTATAGTTGTGAGGGTCCAGACAGGCTTAATCCATCTCTGGTTAGGACTACTGAGATTTTTTTGGATAAATAGATGTTTACGTACAAAATTGTATTTCCATTTACTGCATAAATAATTCTATGTATAGTATGTATTAAATATGGAGTAATTGGCTAGAAATATTCTCAACCTAGATGCTCATGTATCATAAAGAATCATTACGTTAAGATATAAGAATACAAATGTAAATACATTTTCTATATGTATAAAAAAAACTAGACATTTAAACTTAGACCCTTTTCTAACCGTCGGCCATTTTGTCTTTAGTATTTATAATTCGCTACGCATAAAAAAATTCGACTTTAAAACCGAGGTGGGGATGCAATATATTTGGCTATCGCAACCTACTGCACTCGTTTACGCAATGTATTAATCACTTTGCGACTATTAATCATTGTGAAACGCTAGCGGTAAGTTGCACCTTTTGCGCGACATGTTAGTACATAGGTTAGCTTTTTTAACGCGGGTATATGCATCACCCTGTGAGTTTTATTAAAATGTTTTTTGTGGATCTACAGATTTATGTGATGGAAAACATCAAATTGAATCCAAATAATAATTACCCAGTTTATTGTGGTATAAATGGTTCTATTGATATTTAAATAAAACTGAAAGGCCACAACATTCTATTTCCATAAATTCAATTAGTATATTTTAAAGGCAATTTGGGGTATTTTTTTGTTCCAAAATGTTGGAAATTTTGTATTGAAATCTTTCAAGTATTGGATGGTATTTATAAAACTCTGTTAATGTAAAATAACGATATTGCTGCAATGCCGACCACAATCGTAGTTTTACCTGGTGGTTGTTATTTGACACTTTTTCAGGGATTCAATAAAAGTTCTTATCATTTAAAATGGGTGCTAATTTTGCCCCAACAATCAGAACTTATGTAACATTTGAAAGCTAACATCTGATTGTTGGGGCAAAATTAGCACCATTTTAAACGATAAGAACTTTTATTGAATAACCCCCTTTGTGCCTCATTATTTGATATATTACTGCTAGTTTCTTTAAAATCTAACATTTTCAAAATAACAGCGTGTAGGTATGTCAAATAATAAAAGACATTTACTTTGTAAATAACCAACACTAAGGGAGATTCATAAAGTTCTTCAGGGTTATCCAATAAATGTTCTTAACGTTAAAAATGGTGCTAATTTTGCCCCAACCAATCAGATGTTAGCTTTCAAATGTTAAATAACATCTGGTTGGTTGGGGCAAATTTCGGCAAGATTGTTATTTTACGATAGTGAAGTTTTATATATACCACCATTATTGAAAAAGAAAGTATTTCACTTCTATAAAGTTAGCTGAGTTTGGAGTGGGAAAATCCTAAAGATTTCGTTTTTTTCCTGCTTTGCCCTGATATGCTCACTACCCTCATTTCCAGTGAAACAGATATCCACTGCTTCTTCAGGCTCCGAGTGAAGTGCAGGGCTGGAACGCACAGCTGGGAAAGTGACCTGTGTGACTGGTTTGGAGGATTTCCAAGACCCACGTTGCAACACATCCAACCTCAGATATTTTACAGAATGAAATAGCATATTAATTTTTGAGTATAGATCTTCTTTAAAGTAGGACTATACATGAAAATCCTGGAAGGATAAGGCAGAATTTAAAATTTTGTGTAAATGGTAGGTAGGACATTGTACCCCTGGGTGAAGAACAGAAGAGAACTGAAATAATCAGATATAATTAGTGCTATCTATGTCATCAGTTTCACGTGACTCGAAAAAAGGAATGAAAGGAATACACATCCAAAAGGAGACTTGAAAAAAACAAATATTCAAACCACAGATGGAATCATGGGGACCATCCACTTCTCCAGGTGCTAACACAAATGCTTGACACAAAAACCACTAGTGTCTTGCATGTTCTCAGAGAGTTACCCAGGAAATGCTGGGGGGGTTTTGCAAAGATAAAATGGACAGTGAATAATGAATTTTATGCTTGCTCTAATCTAACTAGCAGCAGGGGGCACCAAAAAAACAGCGGGATATTCGAAGCTACAAGGGGCTTCTACTACATTTCCTTGAGGGATACATGAGACGAATGTTGCACTGTGCAAAAGAAAACCGGCACAGTTGGCACAGATGCAGGCTAGACAAATAAATAAAACAAAAGGAAAACAGCATGTTTTATAAAGAGAACCATGAAATAAAGGCATCCATCATATGTGAATCTACAGATCATTTTAACAATTCCTTTTTTTCATGTATTGGAATAAAAACAGTGGAACACAGCTGCCATATTGTCTATTGTGTGGTGAAATGTAACTGTTTATTATCTTTACAGTAAGATGGGAAAGTATTTTATAGCATTTTATTATATATCCTCATAATTTGCCAACAGCAGAAAAATCAATGTACGCAAAGTACAGAAGACATTTTTTTTCTCCTTATTGTAGGTCAACAGCAAATACAAAACCTACTCCTGGGATAATGCACAAGTTATTCTGGTTGGCAACAAATTGTGACATGAGGACGAGAGAGTGTTTCATTTCTGCAAAAAAGAGGAAAACATCTTGCGGGCAGCTCGGTAGATGGGGGCTGGAGAGGCCACTGACATTTAAAAACATTTTATTGATACACAGTATAGACCTTTCAAAAATATATTTCTAAGGGGCTTGTTGGAGAGCAAATGGTTTGTTTCAGACTTTATATTATGTCTAGAACCATAACAATATGCTCAATATGCAATTGTTTGGTTAATTATATGATCAATGCCCCTTGTTCAGTGTTGTTCACAGCAACTATACCACTCAGATTAAAGGAAAACTATAGTCGTGTGTTGTAAGTGCAGGAAGGAGCAGAGCCAGAGAGCTGCCAGTTACAGCCTTAATTGGATCGTTCGTTTTCAGTAACCCTCGAATGTACGGATCATTTTCGCTAACCCTAGAATGTACTGTTCGTTAACCCTCGAATGTAGCCTTCGATTTCGGTAACCCTCAAAAGTATTTTCGTTTTTCGGTAACCCTCGAATGTATGAATCATTTTCGCTAACCCTAGAATGTATCGTTCGCTAACCCTCGAAAGTATCATCCCTTTCCGGTAATCCTCGAAAGTGTTGTTCAGTTTTGGTAACCATCGAATTTATGGTCTATTTTCGCTAACTCTCAAAAGTATCGTTCGGTAACCTCGAATTGACCGTAACCCTCGAATGTAGCTTGCGCAAACCTGACAATTGCCCGCTCGTGTTTTAGAAGTGTTCTAAAAAGTTTGGTGATAGTGACATGTTCCCCAGACCATTTCCCAGGTACCACAGCCATTACAGTAAGTTACCATTGTTAGTTTAGCTGTAAATCACCGGACTTTTCGAACTATGACTCCCCATGACTTAAATGTCAGAATTCGAACTTTCAAATTTTTACTTTTAGATTCATAACTGCAATCATAGATTTACAACCGATATCATAGATTCACAACTGCTATCATAGATTTACAAACACTATCATAGATTTACAACCCATATCATAGATTTACAACCCATATCATAAATACAACCGTTATAGATTATAGATTCACAAACGCTATCATAGATTTACAAATGCTATCATAGATTTACAACCGATATCATAGATTTACATCCCATATCATAGATTACAACTGCTATATAGATTTACACCGCTATAATAGATTTACAACCATGCTATCATAGATTCACGACCAATATCATAGATTTACCAACGCATATTATAGATTTACTGTACAAACGCTATCATAGATTTACAACCGCTATCATAGATTTACAACCGATATCATAGATTTATAACCGCTTCATCATAGATTCACAACCATATCATAGATTTACCAACGCTATCATAGATTTACTGTACAAACGCTATCATAGATTTACAACCGTATCTATAGATTTACAACCGCTATCTAGATTTACAACCGATATCTAGATTTATAACCGCTATCATAGATTCACAACCAATATCATAGATTTACCAACGCTATCATAGATTTACTGTACAACGCTATCATAGTAACCGCTTAAAGATTTACAACCGCTATCATAGATTTACAACGAACATAGATTTATAGCTATCATAGATTTACAACCAAATCATGATTCCAACCTATCATAGATTACTGTACAAATGCTATCATAGATTTACAACCGATATCATAGATTCAGCTTCTAGATTTACAACCGATATCATGATTTATACCGCAATCTATATTTAAAGTCACAGCAACATCCATTTTTGCTATTTTGCGATGCCGCGCTTTATAAATTTGGCCCTTTGGGATCATAAATAGAGTACCTGATTATTTCAATATGTTTAGACGTTTTTTCCTTAAACTGTTAAGCACCCACTGTAATGTTAAGCTATTGCTTTGAGAATCCCTTTTGCGTAGTTACCAGTAACATTACATTTCTTTTTTTCAACCCTTTTCAGGTTTTGAGTTCTTTGAAACAAGTGCGAAGATAACATTAATGTGAAGCAGACATTTGAGCGCCTGGTAGATATAATATGCGACAAGATGTCAGAGAATATGGAAACAGATCCAACAGTCACAGCCGCAAAGCAGAGCACCAGACTGACAGACAAGCCCCCGCCCCAGCAACCCAACTTGTGGTGTTAATATCCCCCTACGTGTTCCATTGCCAACAAGTATTTTAAAAATGGTCCATGAGTTTTTCTCTTTCTATTGCTTACATATCTGTTTAAAGAAGAAAAAAAAAACAAATAAAGCTCTTATTTTCTATGGTAATCTGACAACAGCCTGAAGGCTAAGAGATAGCTACACTGAGGAACTTCAGCTGATAGAGTTGACCGAGACTCACTTGTGTACACAAGGACCAATTTTGGTCTAATTGGCTGACAGATCTAACAACTATGTTGGTTGAATAGTGTATCGTGCCAATATTTTGGCCTGACCAATGGTGTTAGCCCATAAGGACCAAAAATTAGACCAAGTTATTGTCCCGTGTGTACCAGCCATAACAGCTGAACTGCCTCCATTAGAAATCTCTTTTTAAAAGTTTCATTCTGCTGTTTGCGAGTTGAAATGGCTTTGTATGCACTAATAATCAATAAGCTTATGACGAGGCACGGTGGTACCGTTTAAAGTGGGATATTTTTTTTCCCTGTGTAATCTTAATATTGTCTTTGCTTTCTTAAAGTTCAAATGATTTGTCTTCTTCTGTCCTTCATCAGATATCACCACAGATTTAATTTGTTTCTGCTCCTTGGGGTAATCATTAAAGTGTAAAAACGAGTGTATTTGCTTGGTCACAATTAATTTCTTCTTGACGGGATGTCAATATGATGATGATACTGCAGTACTCTACACTTTCTATTGGCTGGAGAACCCGGGAAATGTCTGAAGGGCTTTGGTTCAAATTTTATTGTTTATTGTTCTTGTTGATTACTCACAACCCCAGGTAGCCTCAGACTATTATGTTCAGGAAGACAACGCAATCTTAATGGTAGCCATTCATGCTAAAACCCCTCATTCCTCGAGGAGGCCATAAAAGTGTATCTAATTGAATCATGAGAGCAGAAGAGACCGTTGGCATTAAGGTCAGAAAAATGTTTGATTTTTCAATCTTCTGCCATTCCTTCTCATTTTAAAGATGGTTTGTGTACAGTATAATGCAGTATATGTGTTATTATTATAAAACAACATGGAAAGCTGATCAGGGGGTCGTCAGTTTAACTGTTTTTCCTATTGTACCGGGAACACACGTGCACAGCTAGCAAGTTCAACATTTGTATGCTGTTTCTTATCATAGACAAGAGGCTAAACAGGAAAGGCCTGTCACACATCACCATAGCAGCAACACAACTGATACAATTTAGACATTTCCACTGAAACGAAAATAATTTTGTTTTACAATGGAACAAAAACAAACACTTCAACCGTGATTTGGCCTGCAACTTTAATTAATCTGTTGAATAGTTCATTAATAAGCCAGATGACTGACGGTCAAATAGTGTTGATTTGCAGTTTTCTGGGTGGTATTGATACTAACAACACTGATACATCTATCCTAAAGCACATTGGAACCATTTATTCTATGCACATTCTCAATATTGTAAGTGCAGAGGATTATTTTCAATCAGCACATATAAGGAACAATAATAACCTCAATATATAATTACAAAAAGAGTACTTGACAATTCAAAATAAAGAATTATTCTTTAATGCAGGTTGTAAAAACCAATACAGGTAAATTGTACATATGATATTAGGATACCATACGTAATGCAACAAGTATTTGAGAGGTGTGTGATTCGTGGATTTAAACTTTGAGAATGAATGAATGGAAGGTTATTTGGTATGAACAGTTGGGTAATCCCCTCAGGCAAACTAGATTTCCATGTTTATCGGTAAATGTAATGATCACAAACTGCCTTGTTGAAACACAGTTCCTGTGTAGGTATTGTCTGCCAATGTAGCTCATGGGGCCGTATTTATAAAGGCGCGGTATCGATATGTAGCTATCCCACACCCTTTATGCTTGTAACCATGATTGTACGTTTGCAATCGCAATCATAATTGTATGATCGTCTATACATTGCGGAAGTATACTAGCGCATGGTATTGTACGTCTAAACGGTCGTAAATGTACAGTAGCACTGTTACGGTAGCCTGCAGTGTCAGAATTTACAATACCGCTTATTATATATATAATTTATTAAGTAAAAGTTTTATTAAAAATCAAATAAGACAAATGAAAGATAGAACTTAATATTGTGTTGCTAGAATTTTTTTTAATATCTCTAAAAACTGTACAAAATATATTTACTCTTATATTGTTTACTTGTTTACTGCAGTTTAGTCAAATCAGCATTTCCAGTCCATTTTCTTTGATTGATAAGTCAAGTGATTAGGACTAGGGATGGACCAGAACTTGAGCCAAGTTTGAGATAGATTTTATTGACTTTGCAAAACTCTGCCTTTTTAGAACTCTTTGAAGTACGAACTTTGGGGGTTTAAGAAATCGCAGACACTATTATGTTCGATAATTATCGAAAAATGAGGATTATTGAATTTTTAAAGCGATAACACACGATTTATAGCGCACTCTATAACCTAATGCTATTCGGTAACCTTGAATACGCTGATACATAACGCTTGAATGTAGTTGGGTAACCTTGGATTCAGCCATAACTCTCCAATGGGGCGTTCTGTAACCTTCAAATTTGGCGATAACCCTCGAATATGGTGACGATTTCGGTAACGCTCGAAAATTCAATGCGGAAGCTCAAAAATAGTCCAATTGTGTGGAAGTAGATTTTAAACTTTTTGATGACTGTAAGTGTTTCCCCAGACCATTGCCCAGGTCCCAGAGCCATGTACAGTAAGTTACCATTGCTATTTTAACGGATTTTATCAGAAATTTTCAAACTATTTTTCCTATTGACTTTAATGGTCTGTTTTCAAATTTTTTCTAAAGTTCAAAAACAAAATGAACTCGTCCATCTCTAATTAGGACCTTGGTAACATAGATTGACAGATCTACAGGGTCTATTCAATAACCCACGGTATGGGAAGTTATGGTAAAAGTGCGATCGCGTATCAGCGGGTATAAATATGGATGGGCCATACATTTACAAACTGTGGTATGTACACTAACATGCAGCAGCAGACTACCAATGGTATGTATGGCAGATATGCACATCAGCATACACTGCCAAATAGCATACCGCACCTTTATAAATATGGCCCATAATAAGTAATTCTAAATGGTAAATCTAATTCACAGGGAAACCAGATATGTAGGAGGCAGTGTATGAGTAGGGCAGACAAACAGACTGACAAGGATCTGTACAAGGTATTTAGAGGAACCCTAATTGGTTAATTAGAATATTAAAGTTATTATTATGATCATCTGACTTTCTAGAAAGAGATTTTTTTATGGTTAGTACAGTTATGTAAGCCAAACACTTATATCTTTACCACCTTGCTTAATTAGCATTGTATTGTTTAGGCTGAAGTAGAGTATAGGGTACTTTGTTTGGTACAGTCCATCTCCATACGCATTTCATTCTTGATCCATAAATAGACATTTAGTTCTAGCTCCATACATAGACATTTAGTTTTAGCTCTCATAGAAAATTTAATTCTAGCTCATAAATAGACATTTGATTCCAGCTCACAGATGGACATTTAGTTCTAGATCCATATGTGGACATTTAGTTCTAGATCCATACCTAAACATTTAGTTCAGATCCATACATGGACATTTAGTTCTAGATCCATACATGGACATTTAATTCTAGATCCATACATGGACATTTAGTTCTAGATCCATACATAAACATTTATTTCTAGATCCATACATGGCCATTTAGTTCTAGATCCATACATGGACATTTAGTTCTAGATCCATACATAAACATTTAGTTCTAGATCCATACATGGACATTTAGTTCTAGATCCATACATGGACATTTAATTCTAGATCCATACATGGACATTTAGTTCTAGATCCATACATAAACATTTATTTCTAGATCCATACATGGCCATTTAGTTCTAGATCCATACATGGACATTTAATTCTAGATCCATACATGGGCATTTAGTTCTAGATCCATACATGGACATTTAGTTCTAGATCCATACATGGGCATTTAGTCTAGATCCATACATGGACATTTAGTTCTAGATCCATACATGGACATTTATTCTAGATCCATAATGACATTAGTTTAGCCAACATAGACATTAATTCTAGCTTCATAAATAGACATTTGATTCAGCTCTATACATGGACATTTAGTTCTAGATCCATACATAAACATTTAGTTCTTAGATCCATACATGGACATTTAATTCTAGTCCATACATGGACATTTAATCTAGATCCATACAAGGTTTTTTTTGTTAGCCCATACTAGACATTATTTTAGCTCCATACATAGAAATTTAATTCTAGCTTCATAAATAGATTTGATTCCAGCCATACATGGACATTTAGTTCTAGATCCATACATAAACATTTAGTTCTAGATCCAT
Organism: Hymenochirus boettgeri; assembly: GCA_019447015.1. Lineage (NCBI taxonomy): Eukaryota > Metazoa > Chordata > Amphibia > Anura > Pipidae > Hymenochirus > Hymenochirus boettgeri. Next base: position 369,165,751 of record CM033469.1, on the reverse strand, counting down.
ACATGGACATTTAGTTCTAGATCCATACATAGACATTTGTTTTAGCTCCATACATAGACATTTAATTCTAGCTTCATAAATAGACATTGATTCCAGCCCATACATGGACATTTAGTTCTAGATCCATACATAAACATTTAGTTCTAGATCCATACATGGACATTTAATTCTAGATCCATACATGGACATTTAGTTCTAGATCCATACATACATTTATTTAGATCATACATGGACATTTAGTTCTAGATCCATACATAAACATTTAGTTCTAGATCCATACATGGACATTTAGTTCTAGATCCATACATAAACATTAGTTCTAGATCCATACATGGACATTTAGTTCTAGATCCATACATATAAACATTAGTTCTAGATCCATACATGGACGTTTAGTTCTAGAACCCATACATGGACATTTAGTTCTAGATCCCATACATAAACATTTAGTTCTAGATCCATACATAGCCATTTAGTTCTAGATCCATACATAGCCATTTAGTTCTAGATCCATACATAGACATTTAGTTCTAGTCCATAAACGACATTAGTTCTAGATCCATACATAGCCATTTAGTTTAGATCCATACAAGACATTTAGTTCAGATCCAGACACCAAACAGTTTAGTTCTAGATCATACATAGCCATTTAGTTCTAGATCCATACATAGACATTGTAGTTCTAGATCCATATAGATAAACATTAGTTCTAGATCCATACATAGACATTTAGTTCTAGATCCATACATAAACATTTAGTTCTAGATCCATACTAAACATCAGTTAGTTCTAGATCCATACATAGACATTTAGTTCTAGATCCATACATAGACATTTAGTTTTAGCTCCATACATAGACATTTAGTTTTATCTCCATACATTGACATTTAATTCTAGCTTCATAAAGACATTTGATTCCAGCTCCATACATGGATATTTAGTTCTATCTCCATGCATTGACATTTAGATCTAGCTCCATAAATAGAGATTTACATAAACATTTTGTTCTAGCTCCATACATAGAAATTTAATTCCAGTTCCATGTTTACATGAAATTCTTTTTTTTTATGAGCCAGTACGAAAGAGCCAAATTTTTTTGATAAATCTGTGGTAGGGAGTGGCCAGATCTTTCAAAACATCTGCTCCAAGTTTAACAATCAACGGCAACATCTAGAAGAGTAAAAATGTAGAGAGACACTTATTTCAAGAAATGTTATCCCTCCTTAAACGTATAAGAAAAAAGGCAATACCTCAAATAGATTGTTGTTTAAATGAGTATCCTATGTTCACTATTATTAGAAATTATTGTACTGTTGAACTGTATCTGTTCAAGAATGTTTTTTTGAAGATGTTTTCTTAGCCTTTGATGTTTAGTGTTGCATGAAAAAATATATATGTGAAAGTGTGTATATGTATATTATATATATATATATATATATATATTTGTACACACACACATTAGTGCATAGGGGAAATTGTGTGTGTGTGTGTGTATATATATATAATCTCTATTAATAAACTCTCAAATGAGGGTTCTTGGGCCAATAAGTGCAATATTTGATAAATCTTTTCAGTGTATATAGAAGCAGAAAGAAAATGTTTTTAATGTGTTGATTATATTATTTTAAGGATGTTAGTGTGAATGAAATAAGAGCATTATATACTCATACTGTTAAAAGAACCAGTGTGAAAGTTATATATCAATAGAGAATGAAAAAGTACTTTTTAGATACAGTGGTGGATTACCAGGATTGTTGGAGTAGCTGCCTGGGACCCAGGAAGACTCCAGAATTGGAATGGAGGTGAGGATCAGCTATACTGTAAGTCTGCCTTATATCTCCTTGGATTATGTTATGTCAAACCCACTCCCAATATCGGAATGGGGCAGTACATAATTTATAGTTGTGAGGGTCCAGACAGGCTTAATCCATCTCTGGTTAGGACTACTGAGATTTTTTTGGGATAAATAGATGTTTACGTACAAAATTGTATTTCCATTTATCTGCATAAATATATTTCTATGTATAGTATGTATTAAATATGGAGTAATTGGCTAGAAATATTCTCAACCTAGATGCTCATGTATCTATAAAGAATCATTACGTTTAAGATATAAGAAATACAAATGTAAATACATTTTCTATATGTATAAAAAAAACTAGACATTTAAACTTAGAACCTTTTTCTAACCGTCGGCCATTTTGTCTTTAGTATTATTAATTCGCTACGCATAAAAAAATTCGACTTTAAAACCGAGGTGGGGATGCAATATATTTGGCTATCGCAACCTACGTGCACTCGTTTACGCAATGTATTAATCACTTTGCGACTATTAATTCATTGTGAAAACGCTAGCGGTAAGTTGCGACCTTTTGCGCGTACATGTTAGTACATAGGTTAGCTTGATTTTAACGCGGGATATTGCATCACCCTGTGAGTTTTATTAAAATGTTTTTTTGTGGATCTACAGATTTATGTGATGGAAAACATCAAATTGAATCCAAATAATAATTACCCAGTTTATGTTGGTAATAAAATGGTTCTAATTGATATTTAAATAAAACTAGAAAGGGCCACAACATTCTATTTCCATAAATTCAATTAGTATATTTTAAAGGCAATTTTGGGGTATTTTTTTGTTCCAAAATGTTGGAAATTATTTGTATTGAAATTCTTTCAAGTATTGGATGGTATTTATAAAACTCTGTTAATGTAAAATAACGATATTGCTGCAATGCCGACACAATCGTAGTTTTACCTGGTGGTTGTTATTTGACACTTTTTCAGGGAGATTCAATAAAAGTTCTTATCATTTAAAATGGTGCTAATTTTGCCCCAACCAATCAGAACTTATGTAACATTTGAAAGCTAACATCTGATTGGTTGGGGCAAAATTAGCACCATTTTAAACGATAAGAACTTTTATTGAATAACCCCCTTTGTGCCTTCATTATTTGATATATTTACTGCTGGTTTCTTTAAAATCTAACATTTTCAAAATAACAGCGGTAGGTATGTCAAATAATAAAAGACATTTACTTTTGTAAATTAACCAACACTAAGGGAGATTCAATAAAAGTTCTTCAGGGTTATCCAATAAATGTTCTTAACGTTAAAAATGGTGCTAATTTTGCCCCAACCAATCAGATGTTAGCTTTCAAATGTTAAATAACATCTGGTTGGTTGGGGCAAAATTTCGGCAAGATTGTTATTTTACGATAGTGAAGTTTTATAAATACCACCATTATTGAAAAAGAAAGTATTTCACTTCTATAAAGTTAGCTGAGTTTGGAGTGGGAAAATCCTAAAGATTTCGTTTTTTTCCTGCTTTGCCCCTGATATGCTCACTACCCTCATTTCCAGTGAAACAGATATCCACTGCTTCTTCAGGCTCCGAGTGAAGTGCAGGGCTGGAACGCACAGCTGGGAAAGTGACCTGTAGTGACTGGTTTGGAGGATTTCCCAAGACCCACGTTGCAACACATCCAACCTCAGATAATTTTACAGAATTGAAATAGCATATTAATTTTTGAGTATAGATCTTCTTTAAAGTAGGACTATACATGAAAATCCTGGAAAGGATAAGGCAGAATTTAAAATTTTGTGTAAATGGTAGGTAGGACATTGTACCCCTGGGTGAAGAAACAGAAGAGAACTGAAATAATCAGATATAATTAGTGCTTATCTATGTCATCGGTGTCACGTGACTCATTAAACTTGATAAGAATGTAAATTATTATATTAAATAATTCAAGAAGTGTCCTTGACCTGTATAAAAGGCCTGCAAGTCGTGCTTTGATATGGTCATGGAACTTATATCCTTGGTGACTACTCATTATAAATCAAGGGTATATTATTATATATCTTTATTTACATATAAGTAGATAGTACCAGAATATAATAGTCAACTGCTAGTTGCTGGATCAGGTTTTTTGGCTGTATGTGTATTTAGAAATCTAGTAATGTAATGTATGTATTGCTTTCATTTTATAGATCGTTAAGGCAGGTCTATTTTACAAAACAAACAGCTTAATTATGGACTTTCTTTTCCGTCTACGGAATCATAATACAGGAAGTGGAATAACAGGGCAGAGGGTACAAATGAGAATTCAGTCTCTTACTAGGATTAATGGTTATGGTCCCCTGTGTGGCAAAGAAATGGCAATTTGCTTAACAGTTGGACTGCAAAATCGTGGCAGTGGGGCCTAGCCCTTAAAAAGCAATTGGAGCTGTTTGTCCTTTTCATGAAAAGTTTACGCCAATATAGAAAAGTCTGATCAAATTAAAAGCAGTGGCGTAACTAGGAATCACCCCCCCTGCAAAACTAATGGGGCCCCTCTCTGCATCAACTACAGTGGTTTTCTGAGGAGAGGTTGTATCTGTCATAGGAAAGGTAAGAAGGATGGGGCCCCCCGCAGTCCCAGGGTCTGTTCCCCTGGTAGTAATTCCCTGATTAAAAGGGAATAATAGAGATGCACCCTATAATAATACTGGCGATTGGTTATTCAAGTTCTGTGTTGAGGTAGTGAAGAACCTATTGGATAAAAAATATTTTAAACTGATAAAATACTTAAAGCTCATCCCATTTAATTTAGCTTGATAGTTTCCATATCCATATAAGTGGACAGTAAATGTGTGATCATCATTGGATATCTTTGAAATACACAACTTTGTCCATAGTAATTTATATATATTTAAAAAAGTAGGGGAAACTGTTAATAGAAATAAAGAATTGAGAGAGAAGGAGAGACCTTCCTAGGGCTTGAAATTGGATTGGAAATGAGAGAGAATAGATAATTGGGGGAAAGTCTGTGTGTGAATTTATATATAGAAAGGGGATTCTCCTTTAATCTTCCTCTGTGTTCTGGCAGGTATTTACATGAATGATGTTCTGCCTTTTATATCTTTGTGTTTGACCAGGGTATAGCCAGTGATGTAACTTGTAATTTCAAGGCAGTTAAACACGGATTTCCTGCTGCATTTACTCTTGTGTGTTCTTTGTCATGATACTTGAATCTGCTTCTGTACAGTATAATATCTCTGTCTTCTGGATGGATGTTACATCATTCTGCTATTTATTACCTTGTGGTTTTTTCCGTGTCCTACAAAATCATTGTAAAGGATATCTGGATTTCCGGGAATGGAGAGAAGTGTAAACTAGAGGTGGAGAAAAGGTTGAGGTCCAATATTTCTGCATTGAGCTGCTATTGATCAGTTCCTTATTTCTTTAACTGTCTAGTGCTCAGATCACGTACGGTTAGATATCTTATATAGACCAGTCAGGGTGTGTGCACTGGTTGGTAAACATTGGTTTTGCTTTGGTTAGTGTGGAGAATCCTAAAGACAAATGATTAACACATGTTTAAGTACTGTTGGCTTTAATTGATCATAAATATTATTCCTCTTAATGTGAGTTACAGGATGACCCTACCCTATGTGCTATGTTACATGCCCTCTATGGGGAGCACCAGGCTTTTTAACGGTCCTTATAAAGTGATCCCTGGTAGTGATGTACTCAGTATGCCTTTGATAATATTTTTTTTTCCCAGCAACAGTTCAAACAATATACAAGGTTTACCTGTCAAGACTGGGTTCACTCTATACAATCTTTTAGTCCGACCAACCGTTCTTACTGTATCGGTCAGCCAGATGAAAATAGTGAATGTTGTGGGTGTCAACGGCTGCAACCAATCTTGGTTGCCCATTTGACCAGTTTAGACAAATGGCCAATCAGGTATGCTGGTAAATCATGGGTCATTGTGCAGTTCCCTGTAGGACCACACGGTCGGTCGTGGCAAATTGTCCGCAGTGACGAGCAACACTGATTTCTCCTGACCATCTGCCCGCTAGTGGTAAACAGATGGCCAGGACAAATGTCTTCCCTTGTGTACCCAGCGTTGTGCAGGCATTTTATCCAATAGATTCAGAATCTTTCTCTAGGTTCCGTAGATTTGTGATTATTATCTTTTTACCAGTAGGCTATAAAGCAAGGATAACATCTTGTCCACAATCAGATAACTGGTTAACGTTTATTAGTGTTTTCAAAATCCCCACAAATTCTTAAAAGTAGAGCAATGAAATCAATTTTTATTAACTTGTAAACTTAGCGTTATTTGGAATATGCCATTTCATAAAAATGGAACTAAAAGCTGAAAAACTATTGCGGAAGAGCATTCTACTTTTAGGTCCTTCTCTTTATTTCCATCCAGAGAATTGATGAGAACTGTAGTGAAATAACAAAGAAACAACCCAAGATCATAATGTTCAGAAGATGGGTCCCTTAAGCACAGAAATGTAATTAAGATTCCGCAGGCAGTCTGTAGTAGAGTTGCAAGTTAATCAATGCAGAATAACTCCTGGCTGTCTTTGGAATCCTTAATAATAAATCTGTGTATGAATAAACTGATATTGACAGAACAGTATAAAAATGTCTACTGCTCGGCACAAAAGTGGCTAAATTAAGTAAGTGGCTGAATTTAAAATAAGATAAATCAGTTTGAATAGAAAGATCCAAAAGGTTTTTTCCAGTAATTGTCTTGATTGGCTTGAAATTCCTACTTTTTTCTACCATGTACAATTAAGTAAACCTATAAGGAAAATGTGGACGGGCTGTCGTTCGGTGATCCGCCAAGTCGGTCATTCGGCGATCCCCGACCGTACGACCATTTCGGCCGATAAAGGCCCTACATATGGGCCAATTATCGGCCGAAACGAACGTTGGTACGGGACCTGCGATCGCATGTGTGTACGAGGCTTAAGTTTGTTTTTATGTAAAAAAAAGTATCACAATACACCACAGCACTCACATTTTTATTATATTCTACTGAAGTAACAAGCCTACAATTACCAAATTGTAATCCAAGGTCCCCATTATCTTAAGGTTGTTTTTTCATTGTCTATCCAATCGCAATTTCAATACAGCGAGTAGGTATGACTGGTGGGGCTCCACTTTTTACTGTTATTCTGTTAATAGCAAACTGCAACACATGCAGCTATTATATGTGTGTGTGACTGTGTCTATACATTTTATAGGCTTTCTGGTTTATTTTGTATTGTCCCCTGATCTCTTCTGTATCGCTGCAATATTCTAAGAATTACCAAATCTTATGTTCATGCCAGTCTGAGCTGCTGCTAAGTCCCTGTACCCCAAGGTAACTGTTGCATCCTGTACTGCATAGTCGCATTTAGAGGTTGGGGAGATCCTCTATGCCTTTTCTGTGAGTTCCAGTGCCATACATTATCTATTATTTGCACTCCTTCTGTTAAAAAAACAACTCATGGGGCCCTATTAATAAAAGATCGTTATCGAAAAAATAACAATCACTATCGTAAAATAACGACCGTTATTTTCCGATAACTTATTTTCCGATAACGCCCGGTATTTCCCGTTTTTCCCGTCATTTTTTCGATAACAATAACGATCTTTTATAAATAGGGCCCAAGGATACAAAAAACAGGCTTACGATAGATGACTTTACAATATATTAAAAAGGTGAAAAGATTTGCCTGCGCAAAAAGAAAATGTCTTCTGTTCGATAGACTGACCGACAATGTTGGAACTTATTTTCTTAGATAATCTACTAAGGATAGATGGACCAAGGTGGGGCACTTCCTGATTAGCTCATGGTTGGGCACTACTGCACTATATACATTTTGCTCTATTGTCCAATTGCTCTTTGCTTGAAAAAAAATATTCTCCTGATTCTTTGCAACTTTATTTGTGTTTGTATAAAAATGCTGTACACTGAGCAATGCACGCTTTGCACACGACTGTACAATACAGACAGCAAACTGTTACACCAAACTGCCTCATAATGTCTCCTTTAAATGTGTTCTTAACATGTACTTAAATTGTTCTCTTGCCTGTGTAAGACTGGGTTTTCTATCAGTAGTTACCCTTTATTTTCTGTATATCGCTGTTGTCTGGTTTTATTTTCTTTTTCCTGATCTGGATTCCCGTGTACATGGACTGAAGGTTATTTCTGTAAAGACTGTGTTCCAGGCTGAATATATTATTGTTTGTGAATTATGGGTAAACAGTGAGTTTGTTTATGAATTCAAATACCTAATAAAGAGAATCTATTCATGGATGTTCCCAGTTCTATTTTCCAGAGGGGTCTTTTTATGGGGCTAGTTATCACTATGGGGCTGGTTTACAGAAAGCCGCAATGCAAGATGTCCGTCTTAAAGTCGCACTAACCCACTGGGTCAATTAGACTATACGAAGGAAAGTACGACAGCTATGTGGGTTTCAGAAAAGTCACCAATGTGATTGAGAGATTATAATTATCAGTAATAACAATATTTATAAAGTAGATCTCACCAAATTACCATATTGCTCCTTAATCACTCACAAAATACCACTAGTGTGTTGAAACTATTAACGACCATGGTTAAAAAAAAAACATTCTGTGCAGTATTTTATACCACGTGGTATAATGTACATAACATAGTGTTGGAGGTTGAATAAAAATGGAGCAGAATTATCTATAACATGCTATATGAATAGCATTGCCCACAAAATCTAAAAAACAAGAAGTGATTTCTTACTCCCAGGTTCCCCAGAGTAAGGGGCAGAGATATGCAAAATACTCCTTTATGTCCCTTAGCTTATGCATGTGTCCAGAACTGCTGGGTAATAACATGCAACATAGCCTATTGTATAGAGCCAATCATCCGACCTGCAGACATGACATGTTTCAATCTTGTTAGATCTCGTCAGTGCAAGATACGGATTCATGGATCTATGGGGTAGGACTTGGGTGCACAATAGACAAGGCTGTAGAAAGCTTAGGGAGAGGTGATGCCAAAAAAAGCAAAAAGCCCTCCACTGAGCATAAAAATGGAGAAGAAGGTTCTGCTCCATTTTTATGCTCAGTGGAGGGCTTTTTGGTCCACCTCTCCCTAAGCCTAGCCCTCCAATCCAAGAGTATTGGCATTAACACTATTATTGTATTGCTATTAATGCTTTAAGTGCCAGCAGAGTATTACCTTTAACCCTTTCAGTATTTACATGATATACAGTATGTACCTGCTTTCTATGTCTCCTCCATTGAATTGTTCACTCCTCACCTACTCTAAGGGCTGTATTTATAAAGCCGCTGTATCGCTTTTTAAAGATACCGCGGGTTAGTTAATTTATGATCGCAATCGTACATTTACAACCGAACGTTCAGTAATTAACAAACGTTCGGTCATAGAATACCATATGGTATTCTATGGGATCGTAAATCTAGGATTTCGTTATCATAGATTTACCATCGGTAAATTTACGATAATGATCGTAAATTAACGATCGTTACGCTGATTGTAAATTAACGATTCGCTTTTTAGTGATACCGCACCTTTATAAATACGCCCATAAGTTCTAATTGGAGAGTTGGGTGGAAGATAGAAAGAGGCAGGGATAGGGATCTCATGGCTGCTAGTCACAGGGTCACTGTTATAAAGTCTGCAGCAGCTTTTACCTGGCATTTTAGAACTGCTCTCCTCAGTACTATTAGCTGAGCTCATCCTCCCCCCTCCTTCCTTCACCTTCAGTTCATTTGTAACATTGTATCCAAGTAGAGGGAGCGGAGTTCAGGCTATGTACTAGATACAATGTTACACATTACAGCAGAACAAGGAGAGCAGTTCTAACACAGCAGGTAAAAGCTGACAGGGAGATGCTAGGGAGAACACTGGGCGCCCTGGTTCAATATAGGCGCCTCTTTGCCTAGGTGGCCTATGCCTAAAAATGGCCCTGGTTGAATAAAAACATTTGTCCATCTAGTCCACCCTTTAAACTTTACCAATAATGTTTGTCTAACCGTTTAAACATGATAGGAGGTTAAATAAAGGCATATGTCCATCTAGTCCAACTTTTATACACTACCCGTAATGTCTCTCTAACAGTTACATAGTAACATAGTATTGGAGGTTGAATAAAGACATACATCCATCTAGTCCAACCTATAATGTCTATTGGTTACAAAGTAACATAGTATTGGAGGTTGAATAAAGGCATATGTCCATCGAGTCCAACTTTTATACACTACCCATAATGTCTGTCTAACAGTTACATAGTAACATAGTGATGAAGGTTGAATAAAGACATACGTTCATCTAGCCCAACCTTTATACCATACTCATAATGTCTGTCTAACAGTTACACAGAAACATTGTAATGAATGTTGAATAAAGACAAATGTCCATCTAGTCCAACAGAACACAAGCAGGAACCAGGATCATCAGGAGATTAAATGGGATGCTTTTTATATAATGTTATATAGTATTGGAGGTTGAATAAAAGCATATCTAGTCCAACCTTTATACACTACCGATAATGTCTAACAGTTACATAGTAACATAGTATTGGAGATTGAAAAAGGGCATTCGTCCATCTAGTCCAACTTTTATACATTACCCATAATATCTGGTTAACAGTTACATAATAATATAGTATTGGAAGTTGAATAAAGACATACATCCATCTAGTCTAACCTTTATACACTACCCATAATGTCTAACAGTTACATAGTAATATAGTATTGGAGGTAGAATAAAGGCATACTTCCATCTAGTCCAACCTTTATACCCTACCCATAATGTCTGTCTAACAGTTACATAGTATTCGAGGGTGAATAAAACACAAGTCCATCTAGTCCAACCTTTATACCCACCCATCACTTCTGCCTAACAGTTACATACAGTAGTAAAATAGGGCCATATTTATAAATGTGCGGTGTTGCTTTCTAGTGATACTGCACTTATAACGATCGTTTTAGCGATCGCTAAAATGATCACTAATTTACGATCCCAATTGAATACCATTGCTGTAGTTTACTACAGCATTGTATTCTACAACTGAACACTTGTAAATTAATGTTCGGCTTAAATTGTGGACGTACATTTACTGCTGCTGTCTTAATTTACCAATAAAGCGCAGTTTTGCTAATGTGCAATACCATGTGTTTATACATATAGCACATAGTATTGGAGTTTGAAAAAAGACATATGTCCATTAACTGTTGAACTTTACCCACTTTGCTGCTGACTTTGGATGACATCTCAGAAAACTTTCTCAGTTGTCACGCATCAAGCATTTGACTGGATGACATCACAGAAATCTTTAAAGGACAACTATACTGTAAAAATTAACTTTAAAAGTACCTCGGGTAGGAAGGTAGGATTGACTATTCCTACCTACCACATTGTTTTGTTGAGGAGCTACAGCACATACAGTTCCCTATTCACATCGGCAGTTGTATATTATGATTGTTCAGATGCACAATCCACACGGTAGCAAACTAACTACCGCAATGGTATTGTATAGGAGATCATACAATTATGACCGCAATCGTAATTGACCACTGTGTACCTTTTAAAATCATTAAAGGCACGGTATCGCTATTTAGTGATCCCTTTATAAATATCACCCACAGTTTTCATCTGCCAGATTAGTGCCCTTGGCCTCCCTGTATTAAAGATAGTGCCGAAGCACTCAGGAAGACTGGCAGAAGCAGTTTTCTCTGTGCTGTCACTCCTCATGATATTGTAAGTACCAATCCTACCTCCCTACCCCAGGTACTTTTCTTTTTAAATGTCTTTGGAAAAACCTTATACGCAATATAATTCTCTTTTAAGCTTGTGAAGGTTTTCATTCATCCAGGTCATTGTATATATGATGTATTCAATTAGATCAACTGGACAGTGGACTTGAAGTTTAGTTCTTGAAGACGTTTCGCTAGTCATCCGACTGGCTTTCTCAATTCAGAATGACTTGTACAAGAATCTGTGGCAATTATGTACCCTGGAAAATCCCAATTAGCATATCACAGCCAGGTGTTAAGGGTGTGATTGGATAGTGGCTAAGAGGTGTTATAGGAACGCCCAGAGTAAGGTGTTAAAACAGCATTGTACATGGCAGACAGTTTTCAAAAAACACCGTATCCCTGCCTGCTTTAAACCGAACAACACACTGAGGCAGCAATTGGTGCATCCTAAAGACCCAATACCGAACACAAGAAAAGCGACATACATATAGCAGTGCAGTGAAGAGTGACATCATATATGCAGTGCAGGTGCAGTGAAGAATGCTCTGATTTGATGTGGGGGAGACCAAACAGCAACTGCATCAACGTATGGCCCAGCACAGAAGAGCCAATTCCTCGGGGTGTCTGCACATACCTAAATAAATGACATACCTTTGAAAGTGTAATGTTAACATATTGGCAAGGTTTGACACCAACTGTCTGCCATGTACAATGCTGTTTTGACACCTTATTCTGGGCGTTCCTATAACACCTCTTAGCCACTATGCAGTCACGCCCTTAAAGGCTATGTCCACCCCTAAATTCGAATTTTAATATTCTGCTCCCCCATGTCCCCTAGCCCCAACCGCATATTTTTTTTGTTCAGAAAGCCCCCCAAACTCTTACTTACCTCCCCTCGATCCTCCGCCGCACTGCCGCCCCTCTGCTTGCGAGAATGCAAGCAGAGGGGCGGGACCGGCAGTCGCGTCTGTGATTGGCTGAGCGGCAGCCAATCACGGACGCGGCTGCCGGTCATTCAGTGCAGCGGAGGAAAGCGGAGAGGTAAGTAAGAGTTTGGGGAGCTTTTTTTAAAAAAAAAACATGCGGTTGGGGCTGGGGGACATGGGGGAGCAGAATATTAAGGGGGTTTAATGCTAGGGGGAGGGATAGTAGAACGGGGGGAGAAGGGCAAAAAAAAAAAAAAAAAAAAAAAAAAAAAAAACCAGGTAGCAGGCAGTGTCCTATATGGACCTGCTAGCCTCCTGGTGGTCAGTTTTTGGAACTTTGGGGGGGGACTACAGGAGAACCAGATGGAGTTGGGATGTGAGGTAAGGATTAAACTACACTACATGGTGGGGCCAGTAGTTGGGGGGTTTATAGTTTTGGGGGTGGACATGCCCTTTAACACCTGGCTGTGATATGCTAATTGGGATTTTCCAGGGTACATAATTGCCACAGATTCTTGTACAAGTAATTCTGAATTGAGAAAGCCAGTCGGATGACTAGCGAAACGTCTTCAAGAACTAAACTTCAAGTCCAGTTGATCTAATTGAATACAACAGATAATTCTCCTTTAAGTTGCAGTAGAAAGCTTGATTAAAGATTACAGGATACCAGAGAGATCATCAGATCTTGGTTGGTTTTACTTTGTAATATACTGGGCCATATGCAGTTCATAGGGGCATATTTAGTAACCCGCAATAAAAAAATGATGCATTGTAATTTCACAACTTGAAATACCACTACGGTAGGCAATGGTTCATCACACTTCTGGGCCCTCCTTTATTGCCGCTGCAGGTAGAATACCACTCGTGTCTACATGATCTACTTCTCGTCATTTTAAGAGACAGAGTTTGCCATCACCCACCCAGAAACTCTATTTGGGCACTGACCCCTGTGTCAATGACGTGGAAGTGGGTCAACATAACAAGGCACGCATATTGTCTGAGAGTAAAGACCCTAAATAAAGTTGGCAGCACCTTAATGATCGCAAAGGAGAATTCCATCCAGTGTTACCAGGCATCCCTATTTGGATGGATTTGTCAGCCCTACCCAAAAAATGCCCCCAATCCCGCTTCTTGCTCTGGCCCCATCACGCCTCCTCCCACACAGGCGCAGGGGGCTATCTGGCAACCCTGATTCCATAGTAAAGTTTAGAACAAGCAGAATGGTAAAAAAAATGACATTTGGAAGGCTGGAGGGATATAAAACTATAAAGCTTTGGTACCAACGTTCATTTATGGGGTGGCTGTTTGCAGGAGCAATGAGCTGTCAAAGTTACACTAAAACAGAGACCTAACAGCCGTTTTCTGTCTTTACTGCACCCCCAGCCTATCTATCTCCCATATCCATAACATTACAGGAAAGTGTCGTGTAAAAGCAGTTCTTCTGCAAACAGCCACCCAGGGAAGTGGGAGTAAAACTTCCTACCTTCCTGGGATAGGGTCTTTATAATGTAAGAACTTATAGGCTTGGGTATAGTTATAGGCCTTTAAGTGTGAGGTTTGATTGAGACTGCCGAATCAGCCATTGCAATCCTCATCAAGAAAACATTGCAACCAAGGCTGTAAATCAGGGATGTCAAACTTGTGGCCCTCCAAATGTTTGAAAACTACAACTCCCAGCATTCTCTGGATGCAGTAGTTCAATATACAATTTGTCGAATTGTGCGTATATGGCATTGCCCAAGTCCTGTAAACTACTGCATTAATGTTCAACACAAGCACTTAAAGGAGAACTAAAATTCAAATATAAATGAACCTGAAAGGATTATTTAAAGGGTAAGTTCAGTGCAAATACATGTACTTTTCAGAAAAAAGAGCAGTATTTTCCCATCCCAATGACCTTAATCTGTACATTCAGCATTTTGTCTGTGTATAAATAAATGCAATCGAAATACTGACTTCCTGTTTGCAGGACCCCTAGTAGAGACTGTTTTGGTCTTGCCCTTGACCCAGCGCCTGGGTTGATTCAGTTGCTCAGTAGAGATCTGAGCATGTTTGACCCATCCAACAGCCAATCAGTAGAAATTACTGTTAGGAACATTCCAAGGGTGTGGTGCATCCTGGGAAAAAGAAGGACCGTTAGAACCTAAAATGTCAGCTCACTAATGTCAACATCAGGGAACAGCAAAGGGTATGAAATCAACTGATTTTTCAAAATGGGAAAGAATATGAAGAATAACTAAAAAGGCATTACACAAACTAACAATTTAACAAATATTGATCATTTCCACTGAACTGTCCCTTTAACTAGTTCCTAGAGCTCTATACATTGTTTTGCTATTGGAACCTTATTTAGATATTATTACAACTATTAATAAATAATAACAAATATTTCAATTACAAAATGTCTTAATACAGCAACATTTTTAGATTCTAAGAGAAAGTTGCCATTAAAAACCTGTAATTCTACTACTTAATAAAACAGAATAAAGGCGCTAAAAGTAACAGTGACAGCAGAGGATTTTATTATTGAGTAAGAGCGCCCCCTGGTGGTTTAATGCTGCAAATGCTCCCACTGAATATTCCTTTAGAAACCTTCATACTTACTGCATAGCCATGAAAGCTTAAGGTGATGCCTAAATTCAACCCTTAGGAATATTAATGCACTTTTAAGACTGCATTTCTGCAGCCACAAGTTCAAGCCACAAGTCTATGAGGGCGAAATTACACAAAACTAAAAATGAATGGCAAAACCTATAAACTGCTTCTTCTGAATTGTGAAACAGTATGGCAGCTTCTTCTGGTGCATACAGTATTTACTAAAATACTTATAATTACACAAAATGCAGGGGTGTTAATAGACCTTTAGTCCCCTAAAACAAATATTTAAAGCTGCCCCTCTATCTACCTGTGGCAAAGTTTGGGGAGGTGGAGTTTGGTGGGCTGACTAACACTGGTTGGAGGCTACCTTAACACTGGATGGTGGCCCAGAAGGCTAATTTAACAATGACTAGTGAACAGGAGGGCTGACTTTACACTGTCTGGTGAACTGGAGGGCTGAATGTGTCCACAACACAGACTGTTAAACATGCCCACACAAACTTGTAAAATACAAGATGCCCCCATTCCCAGACCACACATTGGAGAAGCAACGTGGGGATACAATCACTTTATACAAATATATTAATGGGCCATACAATAAACTCTCTGGTGCATTGTTCACTAA
Organism: Hymenochirus boettgeri; assembly: GCA_019447015.1. Taxonomy (NCBI): domain Eukaryota; kingdom Metazoa; phylum Chordata; class Amphibia; order Anura; family Pipidae; genus Hymenochirus; species Hymenochirus boettgeri. Next base: position 369,150,068 of record CM033469.1, on the reverse strand, counting down.
TAGGTCATATCAGAGGACACGTGGGCATCCTTTAAGGTTGGAAGAAAAGAGGTTTCATCTTCAGGTTAGGAAAGGTTTCTTTACAGTGAGAACGTGAACCTGTGGAACTGTCTTCCAGCAGATGTGGTAATGGCAAGTTCATTGAATAGCTTTAAAAGTGGGCTGGATAAGTTTCTAAAACTAAAAAATATTACTGGTATTGAAAGAATTACTGGTATTAATACATATACTGTAGTTCTGGTTGTTACTTTCCGATTGCCATTTTTTGCCTTCCTCTGGATCAACTGATAGGTAAAAAAGACGAGGGTATATAGGGTGAACTGGATGGACATATGTCTTTAGTCAACCTAAATTACTATGGGCCCTATTTGTAAATGCGCAGTATCACAATTTAGTGCATTGTTGATAATGTACGACTGCCGCAGTCTTACATTTATGCCAAACGTTCGTTATTAATGAACGTTCGATCATAGAATACCATGGTAGTAAACTACCGCAATGGTATTCTATGGGGATGGTAAATCTATGATCGAGTTATGGTAGATTTACAATGCTTATCGGTAATTTACTATCGTTATCGTTAATTAACTATAACGGTTGTAAATTAACAATCGCTAATCGGAAATTGACAATCGTTAAACCGATCGTTAAAGGCATGGTATCGCTAAAAATAGGGCCCTAAGTTACACAGACTGGTAAATATAATATGTTCTTATGCCCAGCCCAGACAGGTATAATACCCACACAGACTAGTAAATATAAGATGTTCTCATGCCCAGCCTGATAAATATAAGATGCTTTCATGCCCAGCCTGGTAAATATGTTCTCATGCCCAGCACACACAGACTTGTAAAAAAAAATGCCCCAATGCTCAGCACACAGAGATTGGTACAGCACACACAGACTTTAAGATGCCCCCAAAGCCCAGCATACACAGACCTTAAGATACCCCCAAAGCCAAGCACACACAGACATTAAGATGCCCACACTGCCCAGCACACAGACTTTAAGATACCCCAATGCCCAACACACACACATAGAGACAGTTAAACCAGTATAAGCTGGGCCTGAGTGGGAGCCACATGACAAAACTCCTGTATGTAGCACTGTCTTTCCCCCTTCCCGATTGGTTGCACACATAGAGTTGAAGACAAATGTCAGATGTTGCACCGGCTGCATAGTTTTATCCCCCCCCTCACAAATAAATGCCCCCTTTCTGAGATCTCATTGGCGTGCCGTGAGCAAACATTTCAGTTTGCTTCATAGCAGGCACGCCCCTAAAAAACTATTTTTGCCTACTATAGGGGCTGCCAGGCTTGCTTTTACTGGTTGTACTGGTTGGCAACCTGGTCTTACAATCAGGGGCATAACTGCAGGGGCCCGGGCTCCCCCACAAGAATGGAGGCTTGGCCACTGACACACAGCCTTCCCCAGAAGATCTGCGCTCAGCTTTTTTTAAACAGCTGATCACACGTACTAACTAAGAATATGCACAATCAGCTGTTTAAAGGACCAGAATCAAACTTCCATCAGAGTTCCGGTCTTTTAAAAAGCTGATCACGCGTAAGCTGTTTAAAAACAGCTGAGCGCAGAACTTCTGCAGGGGATGGTGAATTATCTGAAGAGGTTTCTGGGCCCTCTTGCCTCCCTGGCCCCCCGCAATTGCCCCCCCTATAATAATTTAGTAGGACCTGGCAAGGTTTACACTATATAAAAACAAGCCATTAAATAGCTAATAGAGCTTAGTGAAGTCAGGCAGAATGGAGGTTTTGCAGCAGCTCCTCATTCTACTTTGCCTTATGGCATTTGGGATGAACTCATCAATATCGCTTTCCTCATCCTTTCTATTGCTTGGCGTCCCTCTTTTATGAGAAGTGACCACTTGGTGGAGTCCTTGTTTAGAGAGCACCACTTCCTTCTCCAGTATCTGCTGCTCTGCCTCCAACTCCCTGTATAGAATGCCATACAGCATGTGCTCAAGGAGGAACACCAGTGAGATGGTGTCATTGATGAGCCTCATTCCAGCTCACCATGCTTGTGGCCTCCTATAATTGGGACAGCACATGGCAGGAATTGTGTAATGGCAGCTACTGCCTGGATGACAGGAACTCCAGGTTCCCAGAATTTGTTATTAAATTTACTTTTTATAAATGGGCGTTCACAGTCTGGCGCTAAAAAAACCTATGGGGAGATGCACTCTGCAACAATCGCTTCTTCGCATTGGTTGGGCCCAATACAGATGAAGTCAGAAGTGGACCTCATTGGTGAGGGAAACAGCTGATTGGCAGTAAACGCAGGGGTGACAGGGCCTAGCAGTTTAACTTCTCACCCTAGATGAACAGAAGTAGAGGGTTGGTCCTTTAAGCACAATGCACAGTTAGCCTAAGTGTGTAATCAGTTTTGGACTGCAGAGGGCGCTGGATATGTGTAGGGAACTTTTTGATAAACTCTGTCACCGTTCCACCTTGTGCACATCCAGCACTTCCTCTGCCATGCACTGCACCCCTAGAAATGCCAACCCATTCCATCCTCAGCCCAGTCCTACATGAGGAACAGTAGAAAGCCCTGGAACATTTCACTACATTCAATGTAATGTAATATCCTTATATTACACTGTAAGTGGCGCATTATCCCTTATATCATACGCTAATAGTTCTGGGCCATTTGTTCTCCATTAATTGCTCCCCTGTATGCAGTCGGTACACTGATAATTCTGTCATTTTCAAGCCAGTTACAATAGCGCAACATCACCACCAGGTGGCAATTTACCTGGCTGTATAGATTTACACATAACCTTCTTAATGTAACACTTTATGTGGAAATGTATGTCAATTTGACATACATTCCTTTGATGTCAAACCTTGGCACTCCAGATGTTTTGTAAACTGCATTTCCCAGCATGCCTTGTTTGCAGAATGCCAAGGTTCGACATCACTGCTTTAGACTAAAAAAAAAAAAAGTATCACAATAAAACAGTGTTTTGTTATAAGAATAGCATTTAAGTCTATAAAGGGCATGTCCACCCTTCAGATAAACCTTTAAGATAATGTACTGCTCCCTCCCCCAGCCTCAACCGCATTACTATTATTCACAGAAAGTGCCCCGATCTTTACTTACCATGCCTCTCTCCTTCGCTGCACTGCCCGGCCCATTCTTGCATGGAAATGCAAGCAGGGGGCGGGACGTCAGCTGCGTCTGTGATTGGCTGAGAGGCAGCCAATCACGGACAGGCTGCTGGGAGTTCAGACCGGTGAAGAGGAGAGAGGCATGGTAAGTAAGATGGGGCACTTTCTGTGAATAATAGTAATGCGGTTGGGGCTGGGAAGGAGCAGTACATTATATAAAAAGGGTTTTATGGTAGGGGAGGGAGACAAATCGGGAGGGGGGAGGGAGGGGGAGAATGTGCAGTGCGCATGCCAAATTCTTCGGAGGAGAGACAGGAGGCAGAGTCTCTGCTATCCTCCTGCTGGCCAGTTTTGGGACTTTGGGGGGGGACTCAGGAGAACCATTTGGAGCTGGGATGTGAGGTAAGGATTTTATTACACACACAGTTTGGTAGTGGTGAGTTAAATAGTTTGGGGGTGGACTGCCCTATAATTCATTAGTAGAATGTTTGGTCTTCTCAATCATTAGCATAAAAGAAAAATGACCCGTCTTCGCCATTATACTTTGGTGTCTACACGAAATCAGATTAAACAGCCTCTATTGACACTATAAATGGGTTATTTGTCCTTTAATTCTCTGCAGAGTTTTCCTGTTGGATAATTAACACTTCTCATGATGGAAACTCATAGAAACTCAATGTGTGAAAAAAAGGCGAAAGAAATGTCCCAATAATAGCAAACCATGTAGGGAATCGTTCCACAGAAATACATCATGCAGTGAGCCACCCACAAACAATCTCTGGGTGAAACTTGCTGCTTAAAAGAAAACTATACTCAAAAATGACGCATTTGAACCTATAATTAAAAAAACATGTAAGCAACATTTTCCGCGAGGTGTGTACGTTACTGTTTCACTCCATTACTTGTTTGCATAGGCCCAGTATCAACACCTGGCTCCGATTGAATCTGATTTCGTGTAGACACCAAAGTATAATGGCGAAGACGGGTCATTTTTCTTTTATGCTAATGATTGAGAAGACCAAACATTCTACTAATGAATTATAGGGCATGTCCACCCCAAACTATAATTTAATACTGTGAGCAGGGCCACATCTACCTTAGCAGAGTAGACATCGTCTCAGGCGCACATTGCACTGAAGAAGAAGGCGACAAACAGGCAGTAGTAAAAAAATACCTAAACTGGCAAAACGTACGAGAAGCACATGACTCCATCGCCCACATGACTCCAATACACGGTACCTTGAAGTTGCTTCAACTTCATTAACATTATATGGTTAGTTAGCTTTAGTTTGTCTGGAGGTAAGTCTAGTTATGCTAGTTAGGGCTTGGCATGGTGGAAGGCTTACAAATCTTGGTCTAAATCTTTATACTACAGAAAGTATGGCATTTCTTATGTATTGTACAGTTGAACAACTATATAGCACAGGCTATAAAAAGTTATTTTGTGATCAACAAAACCTTAAAGGAGCAATATGTAGTGGCAACACAAGCTGTGAGAGTAAGGATGTAATATCTGTTTCTAGTAATTTTATTATTGCTAAGACGTCTGCGAGGAACTGTTTAATACGTAATAGGGAGTTCAAAATGAAAATTTTACCCACACCACCAGCGAAGCCTGGCCATTGGCAAAACCTGCCCATGGATAAAGCCACACCACTTTAACACGAGCGTGCCACAATGGGAGGCATTCAAAAGTTTGGCTCAGGCAGCAAAATCCTAGAAGTGCCCCTTTATGATGAGGGCAAGCATGCTCAGTAATCACTATGAGCCAGCACTGGGAGAGGAAAATTACCCACATACAATTCACGTACGACTGTCGCCCTTTATTACAGCAAAACTGCACAAGCAGAAATTTATGTTAAATTCATGTAATTGAATATCTAAATAAAATAGGGTCAGATCAACAAACAATGTACATGTAGTTGGGAAGATGATAATTGCATTTCCTGGAATCCACTTGCAGTTACTGTAGCTGCCTTTAACTGAAACCATGGATAATACTACTGGGTATTAAACACTATGGGCTCGGTTGTTTATGTATATTATGGGCATACCATAACAAATACTAGATCTATGCCTATTTGACTTATGACACAGATGTAATTGTCAAGCCATATAATACTGCATGGTATCTGAATTTTATGACACATGTATTACATGGTGCGATAAAAAAACTGTATGGTATCTGCACTTTATGACATAGATAATACTTTACAGCGGGCCATAATATAATACTGTATGGTATCTGCACTTTATGACATAGATAATACTTTACAGCGGGCCATAATATAATACTGTATGGTATCTGCACTTTATGACATAGATAATACTTACAGCGGGCCATAATATAATACTGTATGGTATCTGCACTTTATGACATAGATAATACTTTACAGCGGGCCATACATAATACATACGTATGTATCTGCACTTTATGACATAGATAATACTTTACAGCGGGCCATAAATAATACTGTATGGTATCTGCACTTTATGACATAGAAATATCTTTCAGCGGCCATAATATAATACTGTATGGTATCTGCACTTTATGACATAGATAATACTTACAGCGGGCCATAATATAATACTGTATGGTATCTGCACTTTATGACATAGATAATACTTTACAGCGGGCCATAATATAATACTGTATGGATCTGCACTTTATGACATAGATAATACTTACAGCGGGCCATAATTAATACTGTATGGTATCTGCACTTTATGACATAGATAATACTTTACAGCGGGCCATATATAATACTGTATGGTATCTGCACTTTATGACATAGATAATACTTTACACGCAGCCATATAAAATACTGTATGGTATCTGCACTTTATGACATAGATTTTACTACAGCGGCCATAATAATAATGTATGGTATCTGCACTTTATGACATAGATAATACTTTAACAGGGCCATATTAATACTGTATGGTATCTGCACTTTATGACATAGATAATACTTTACAGCGGGCCATAATATAATACTGTATGGTATCTGCACTTAGAACATAGATAATACTTTACAGCGGGCCATAATATAATACTGTATGGTATCTGCACTTTATGACATAGATAATACTTTACAGCGGGCCATAATATAATACTGTATGGTATCTGCACTTTATGACATAGATGGTACTTCACAGCGGGCCATAATAATACTGCACGGTACCTCCCATAATTTAGCTCCATAATGCACTGGCTGCACCAATTTCACAAAAGACACCAGTGAAACCAGGCGCAATGTATTTAATAAAAGGATTTGCACCACTTTAAATCCACAATTTAAGACCAGCTAATGGCTTAAAGTGGCGCTGGGGTAAAATCCCTTTTGTGATTTACCACGAGGTGCAAATCCAGTATTAAATACCGAAATCCATATTTGTCCGGAGCAATTTGCGGCTCTGGGTAAATGAGGCCCTACAACTCTAAGCATTCACTTACAGCAAATGATAGCCTGCTGGGAGTTGTAGTTTGCACAAGATGGGCATCCCTGCTGTGAAACTAAATTCCATACTTTATTCTAAATTAAAACATACATTGGGATTTACATATATTTATTATTGTGCTTTTATTGTAAACATTTGTAACTGTGTGGTGTGTTGTTTTGTAATGTATGTATATGTATGTATAGTTTATTTATATAGCGCCACGTGGGGACAGTAAGGAAATACAATAATGTCATACAAGGGGGATAAATACATAGATTGTACAGTACATAAATAAATAAATTATATAAATAGAAGTTCTAGAGCTTAGCCACAAGAGGAAAGGAGGTGGGGGTTGTGTTGTGTAGTTGTGTGTTGTGTGTTGTCAGAGAGTGTAGCCTCGGACCCAGGTGCTTTCATACAAAAGTGACAGCTGGGGTTTGATCACATGACCCTGTAACCCTGGAAAGTTCATGATTGAGGTTTTGGCCCATTATAGTCAATGGGAAATGTCCAGGATAAATGTTTCCATAGATTCCTTAGCTAGAGATGCACAGAGCAGGATTATCCACAAGGCAACTGCCTAGGGCCCAGGAAACCTCTGGGGGCCCATATTTAGAAGCAGTAACAATATTATAGTCTATACAATATATGTAGCAAAAAAGGGGCCCTAAATGATGGCCCTGCCTAGGGCCCCACACAATCTTAATCCATCTTTGCACACTTCTATGTCCGCTCGTCTGTACTGGATTTCTTTCTTTATAATATGGCCCATTAATCACAAAGTATTGTTATTTTACATGACCACAGCTTTAAAATATGGTCCATAAATTATATTGAAATATAGCTTTGTCAGCCTTTCTCTGGTGTAATCCCTTTCTGCCTCTAACTGTTCCTCCTAGAGGTTTCGGGCATGTGCCGTTCCCCACCTAACTTCAGATCGTGGTGCACTTGACAATGCAAATGTTCTCAAGGCACACCTTATAATTCCTCATATTATATGCACTTTGCAGTGTATATTGTATTCAAATCAATAGAGTAGTGTTAGGTTAAACACTTGGAACACGCTGGCACCTGGGGCTGCTCAACGATCATGGCAGCACGATGTGTGGGAGGGTACTTCAGGGAAGGATGCAGAGCACGATCCCAACATTACAACAAGATTAAAGGGAGGTAGAAGACTCTGATGAATTCTCAGAATTCTGATGAAGTGTCCCTGCTGACATGAAACACGTCAGGTGAATTAAGTACCAGGTCTGCCTTGTTTTTTTATGCCAATGTAACAATAAAAGTTAATTTTTAGTGCTAAAAGCCCGCTGGTGTAAATGTCTGTTACAACCTTTCTTCTCCTCCTCTGCCAGTCAAACAAACTTGAAATGTCCTGTTGCTAGGATACAGCCTACATAATCAAGCTGATCAAGGATGGGTGGAGGAGTGTTTTCTCGCATGCTAGCTTTGAATGACAGTTAGAGGCAGACAGAATTGTTACGCCCCCTTCACAGCATGATTCAATCATAATTGAAGGCTAATTGAAGGCAGAGAGAGGCTTGAAATCAGGAAAAAAATGTATGGGGAGGGCTGCATAACTTTACTCTTTTTAAAGCAATTTTTAAAAAAAATGCATTGAGACAATACAGTTATCCTTTAAAATCATCTAAAAATGTTATATACAATACATAACATAGCTATCACCAGCAATCAATAATATAGTTAATTAAAGTTGGCCAGGTAAGGCACATGTACCACAGTTTCTTAGTAGGAGTAGCCAATCAGTCATTAATTCATTGATAGGAATAGTACACAAACATATATGCCTATGCAATTTTCAATAGTTTTGTGGAATCCCAACAGGTAAGTTGAGAGGTGCACCCCCTGAGGAAGGGGGTTGGACCCCCCGAAACGTTCTGTACCTGGCTTGTATGTTGAACACTTAAAGGGTATGTCCACCCTAAAAACAAAATTTGCTATATGATTGCCCCTGTCCCCCCAGCCCCAACCGCTATATTTATATTTTTAGAAAGCTCCCCAAACTTTACTTACCTCCCCTCTTTCCTCGCCGCGCTCCCGGCCCTCTGCTTGCGAGAAATGCAAGCAGAGGGGCGGGACCGGCAGTCGCGTCTGTCATTGGCTGAGCGGAGCCAATCACGAACGCGGCTGCGCGTGTTCATTTGGTGGGGAAAGAGGGAAGGAGTAAAGTTTGGGGAGCTTTCTAAGCATATAAATATAGCGGTTGGGGTGGGGGACAGGGGGAATCCTATAGCTAAAGGGATTTACACTAGGGGGAGGGAATCCTTAGAGGGAGGGAGAGGGGGAGGGGGGGGAGAAGGGCTGCAGTACGCATGCCAAACTTCTCCCGGAGGCCAGGTAGGAGGCAGAGTATATGGACTCTGCTATCCTCCTGGTGGGCAGTTTTTGGGACTTTGGGGGGACTACAGGAGAACCATATGGAGTGGGATGTGAGGTAAGGATTAAACTACACTACATGATGGGGCCAGTAGTTGGGGGGGATTTAGTTTTGGGGGTGGACATGCCCTTTAAAAATGGAATTTTGTTATTAACTTTATCGGCAACTTGATATGCCTATGCAGCCTTAGGTACAGTGCAGTATGCATTACAAGTTAAGCAGAGTTATAGCAAGCCTTATACTCATCTATCCCTATTTGAGGTGCAGCCCAGAGGTAAACAGAGCTCTCCTGAATGTTAGAAGCTGGTACAGACTGGTGACAGCAGCGGCAGACTCCCCTGACGCGTTTCGCCCTATGGGCTTTCTTAGAGTATTTTATTCAAATGTGATTGATTAATGTGTGATATATGATTGCAAGCATTGAAATCTTAACCAATCACAATTGGATTTGGTCATTCCGCAAACCTATATAAAGAGCTGCAAACCTCCATGGAGCTCAGAAGTCATTGCAGCTGATGGCAGAAGAAAGAAGACTTTGGATCAAGAAGTCAGCAACACCGCGACGTTGATGTCACCAACACCGGTTGTGTCACTGACGGCCACAGTGACATTGCCCAACGTTGGTGACATCAGCGGAGTTGGTGTTGCCAACAAGAAGACACAGAGACTTGAAAATGTCTTTTTTAGGATCAAGGGGTCCTGGTTTCAAGCTGCAGGACCCCCCACAAAGGCACAAGGGCACTTATAAGTGCTGGGGAGGGGGGGCCTCGTTCGAGCTGCAGGACCCCTTAGCCTCAAAGGCACTTGTCAGGGCCACAATGGCACTTGTAAGGGATGCAAGGGCACTGGCCAGGGATTGTCAGCCGTTCGGCAATCCTCGAGTGGCCGATTTTGGGAATCTCTGGTCATTCGGGGGGTTTTGGAATCACCCACTCCAGTTTACCGAACTTCAAAAATCCTCGAATTCCAAACATTCAAGGATTTTCTAAATAATCCCGCGAGTCCCGAAAATCGAACTAATTGTGTTAGATTTGTATCTGCCCTTTCCATGAAATAATTGGTCCATATAACACAGATACGTTACACTGATAGAAAGGGGCCTTTATTTTTAAGCATTTTTCTTGCTGAGAAATAATAACATCCTTATTAGCACACAAAAGATAAAGATTTCATATACATGGGCTGGTGAAAATCTGTGCCCAATATGTACCGTGGGATATTAATAGATTGAGATCCAAGAGAACGTAATGTTCTTTTCAGTTATTTGGACCCGGATCATCTGGGCTTTGTATGTCAGCAAATGAATCTATAAATAGATGAATCACTTCTATGACATCAAATATAAACCGAGCAGATTCACTGGTCTGTGGATTTGTATATGAAACAGGTCGGTGTGTGTTTCATGTGTCCATGAACATGAAAGGGCCACGTGAGGCTCGAAACTGTTGTGTTACACAGTTAAACTGCCTGTGGTCCAAGTGTTACCTCTATCAATTTGAATACAAAATTAGAATGGAGGACATGAGGGATGAGAGCCATTGAGAGACAGAGGTGCCATTACGTACGATATTAAAAGAGGACTCTTGGCCACATTGCTGTAAGTCTTTCCATATCTAATTGGTAACATTTTCATTTAATAACAATATTCGAAGGAAGCTATGATAGCACAAAAAGGCAATGAAGGAGCAAATGTACAGTTCTAATCTAAATATTAGGAGAACTATAATGAATATGCAAAGTTTTAAAGGGTATCTTTACTCAGTCATAACTCTAGATACAGCAATATTCCACTTCTCCAAAACTTTATTCAGATTTTAAATCTGAGCAGTAGATTCTGAGAAATCATCATTTTAATCACAGCATTTACAGGGAAGACCTGTCAGTGCCCATGGGATGCTGTGCAGACACACATAAGTGTCGCAGACACTAGAAGAAGGCAGTGAGTAAGGGAGGGTGGGGGGGGAGGATTAGGAGCACTCCCTAAACCTTAATTAGTAAACAAGCAAGCAGTGCATATAATACTGCATGGTATCTGAATTTTATGACACATGGTATTGTACAGTGTGCGTAATAAAATACTGTATGGTATCTGCACTTTATGACATAGATAATACTTTACAGCGGGCCATAATATAATACTGTATGGTATCTGCACTTTATGACATAGATAATACTTTACAGCGGGCCATAATAAATACTGTATGGTATCTGCACTTTATGACATAGATAATACTTTACAGCGGGCCATAATATAATACTGTATGGTATCTGCACTTTATGACATAGATAATACTTTACAGCGGGCCATAATATAATACTGTATGGTATCTGCACTTTATGACATAGATAATACTTTACAGCGGGCCATAATATATAACTGTATGGTATCTGCACTTTATGACTAGATAATACTTTAGCGCGGCCATAATATAATACGTTGGTATCTGCATTATGACATAGATAATACTTACAGCGGGCCATAATATAATACTGTATGGTATCTCACTTATGACATAGTAATACTTTACAGCGGGCCATAATATAATACTGTATGGTATCGCACTTTATGACATAGATAATACTTTACAGCGGGCCATATATAATAAGTATGGTATCTGCACTTTATGACATAGATAATACTTTACAGCGGGCCATAATATAATACTGTATGGTATCTGCACTTTATGACATAGATAATACTTTACAGCAGGCCATAATAAAATACTGTATGGTATCTGCACTTTATGACATAGATTACTACAGGGCCATAATATAGTAGGTATCTGCATTATGACATAGATAAATTTACAGCGGCCATAATAATACTGTATGGTATCTGCACTTATGACATAGATAATACTTACAGCGGGCATAATATATACTGTATGGGATCTGCACTTTGACTAGATAATACTTTATAAGCGGGCCATAATATAATACTGTATGGTATCTGCACTTTATGACAAGATAATACTTTACAGCGGGCCCTAATATAATACTGTATGGTATCTGCACTTTATGACATAGATGGTACTTCACAGCGGGCCATAATAAAATACTGCACGGTACCTCCATAATTTAGCTCCATAATTGCACTGGCTGCACCAATTTCACAAAAGACACCAGTGAAACCAGCGCAATGTATTTAATAAAGGATTTGCACCACTTTTAACTCCACAATGTAAGACCAGCTAATGGCTTAAAGTGGCGCTGGGGTAAAATCCCTTTTGTGATTTACCACCAGGTGCAAATCCAGTATTAAATACCGAAAGCCATATTGTCGGAGCAAATTGCGGCTCTGGGTAAATGAGGCCCTACAACTCTAAGCATTCACTTACAGCAAATGAAGCCTGCTGGGAGTTGTAGTTGCACAGTGGGCATCCCTGCTGTGAAACTAAATTCCATACTTTATTCTAAATACATAAACCATACATTGGGATTTATATATTATTATGTTTGCTTTTATTGTAAACATTTGTAACTGTGGTTGTGTTGTTTGTGTAATTGTAGTATGTATGTATGTATGTATTATTATATAGCGCCACGTGGGGACAGTAAGGAATACAATAATGTCATCAAGGGGGATAAATACATAGATTGTACAGTACATAAATAAATAAATTATATAAATAGAAGTTCTAGAGCTTAGCCACAAGAGGAAAGGAGGTGGGGGGTTGTGTTGTGTAGTTGTGTGTGTTTGTGTCAGAGAGTGTAGCCTCGGACCCAGGTGCGTTTCATACAAAAAGTGACAGCTGGGGTTTGATCACATGACCCTGTAACCCTGGAAAGTTCATGATTGAGGTTTGGACCCATTATAGTCAATGGGAAATGTCCAGAGATAAATGTTTCCATAGATTCCTTAGCTAGAAGATGCACAGAGCAGGATTATCCACAAGGCAACTGCCTAGGGCCCAGAAACCTCTGGGGCCCAATTTAGAAGCAGTAACAATATTATAGTCTATACAATATATGTAGCAAAAAAGGGGCCCTAAATGATGGCCCTGCCTAGGGCCCCACACAATCTTAATCCATCTTTGCACACTTCTATGTGTCCCGCTCGTCTGTACTGGATTTCTTTCTTTATAAATATGGCCCATTAAATCACAAAGTATTGTTATTTTACATGACCACAGCTTTATAAATATGGTCCATAAAATTATATTGAAATATAGCTTGTCAGCCTTTCTCTGGTGTAATCCCTTTCTGCCTCTAACTGTTCCTCCTAGAGGTTTCGGGCATGTGCCATTCCCCACCTAACTTCAGATCGTGGTGCACTTGACAATGCAAATGTTCTCAAGGCACACCTTATAATTCCTCATATATATGCACTTTGCAGTGTATATTGTATTCAAATCAATAGAGTAGTGGTAGGTTAAACACTTGGAACACGCTGGCACCTGGGGCTGCTCAACGCATGGCAGCACGATGTGTGGGAGGGTACTTCAGGAAGGATGCAGAGCACGATCCCAACATTACAACAAGATTAAAGGGAGGTAGAAGACTCTGATGAATTCTCAGAATTCTGATGAAGTGTCCCTGCTGACATGAAACACGTCAGGTGAATTAAGTACCAGGTCTGCCTTGTTTTTTTATGCCAATGTAACAATAAAAGTTAATTTTTAGTGCAAAAGCCGCTGGTGTAAGTCTGTTACAACTTTCTTCTCTCCTCTGCCAGTCAAACAAACTTGAAATGTCCTGTTGCTAGGATACAGCCTACTAATCAAGCTGATCAAGGATGGGTGGAGGAGTGTTTTCTCGCATGCTAGCTTTGAATGACAGTTAGAGGCAGACAGAATTGTTACGCCCCTCACAGCATGATTCAATCATAATTGAAGGCTAATTGAAGGCAGAGAGAGGCTTGAAATCAGGAAAAAAATGTATGGGGAGGGCTGCTACTTTACTCTTTTTAAAGCAATTTTAAAAAAAATGCATTGAGACAATACATTATCCTTTAAATCATCTAAAAAGTTTATTACAATACATACATAGCTATCACCAGCAATCAATAATATAGTTAATTAAAGTTGGCCAGGTAAGGCACATGTACCCCGTTTCTTAGTAGGAGTAGCCAATCAGTCATAATTCATTGATAGGAATAGTACACAAACATATATGCCTATGCAATTTTCAATAGTTTTGTGGAATCCAACAGGTAAGTTGAGAGGTGCACCCCCTGAGGAAGGGGGTTGGACCCCCGAAACTGTTCTGTACCTGGCTCTTCTTAATGTAACACTTTATGTGGAAATGTATGTCAATTTGACATACATTCCTTTGATGTCAAACCTTGGCACTCCAGATGTTTTGTAAGACTGCATTTCCCAGCATGCCTTGTTTGCAGAATGCCAAGGTTCGACATCACTGCTTTAGACGTAAAAAAAACAGTATCACAATAAAACAGTGTTTTGTTATAAGAATAGCATTATAAGTCTATAAAGGGCATGTCCACCCTTCAGATAAACCTTTAAGATAATGTACTGCTCCCTCCCCCAGCCTCAACCGCATTACTATTATTCACAGAAAGTGCCCCGATCTTTACTTACCATGCCTCTCTCCTTCGCTGCACTGCCCCGGCCCTCTGCTTGCATGGAAATGCAAGCAGGGGGCGGGACCGTCAGCTGCGTCTGTGATTGGCTGAGAGGCAGCCAATCACGGACATGGCTGCTGGGAGTTCAGACCGGTGAAGGAGAGAGGCATGGTAAGTGAAGATCGGGGCACTTTCTGTGAATAATAGTAATGCGGTTGGGGCTGGGGGAAGGAGCAGTACATTATATAAAAAGGGTTTTATGGTAGGGGGAGGGAGACAAAATCGGGGGGGAGGGAGGGGGAGAAGTGCTGCAGTGCGCATGCCAAACTTCTTGCGGAGGAGAGACAGGAGGCAGAGTCTCTGCTATCCTCCTGCTGGCCAGTTTTTGGGACTTTGGGGGGGGGGACTACAGGAGAACCATTTGGAGCTGGGATGTGAGGTAAGGATTTTATTACACTACACAGTTGGGTAGTGGTGAGTTCAATTATAGTTTGGGGGTGGACATGCCCTATAATTCATTAGTAGAATGTTTGGTCTTCTCAATCATTAGCATAAAAGAAAAATGACCCGTCTTCGCCATTATACTTTGGTGTCTACACGAAATCATATAAACAGCCTCTATTGACACTATAAATGGGTTATTTGTCCTTTAATTCTCTGCAGAGTTTTCCTGTTGGATAATTAACACTTCTCATGATGGAAACTCATAGAAACTCAATGTGTGAAAAAAAGGCGAAAGAAATGTCCCAATAATAGCAAACCATGTAGGGAATCGTTCCACAGAAATACATCATGCAGTGAGCCACCCACAAACAATCTCTGGGTGAAACTTGCTGCTTAAAAGAAAACTATACTCAAAAATGACGCATTTGAACCTATAATTAAAAAACATGTAAGCAACATTTTCCGCGAGGTGTGTACGTTACTGTTTCACTCCATTACTTGTTTGCATAGGCCCGTATCACAACCTGGCTCCGATGAATCTGATTTCGTGTAGACACCAAAGTATAATGGCGAAGACGGGTCATTTTTCTTTTATGCTAATGATTGAGAAGACCAAACATTCTACTAATGAATTATAGGCATGTCCACCCCCAAACTATAATTTAATATCTGTGAGCAGGCCACATCTACCATTAGGCAGAGTGGAGACATCTGTCTCGCGGCACTCTGCACTGAAGAAGAAAGGCGACAAACAGGCAGTAGTAAAAAAAATACCTAAACTGCGCAAACGTGCCCGAGAAGCACATGACCATCGCCCACATGACTCCAATACCCGGTACCTTGAAGTTGCTTCAACTTCACTTTAACATTTTATAGGTTAGTTAGCTTTAGTTTGTTAGGCTGTAAGTCTGTTATGCTAGTTAGGGCTTGGCATGGTGGAAGGCTTACAATCTTTTGTGTCTAAAATCTTTTATACTACAGAAGTTGTGCATTCTTAATGTATTGTACAGTTGACAACAATATAAGCACAGGCTATAAAAAGTTTATTTTGATCACAAAAAACCTTAAAGGAGCAATATGGTAGTGGCAACACAAGCTGTGAGAGATAAGGATGTAATATCTGTTTCTAGTAATTTATATTATTGCTAATTGACTGTCTGAGGAACTGTTTAAATACGTAATAGGGAGTTCAAAATTGAAAAATTTTACCCACACCCACCAGCGAAGCCATGGCCATTGGCAAAACCATGCCCATGGATAAAGCCACACCCACTTTAACACGGCGGTGCACAATGGGAGGCATTCAAAAGTTTGGCTCAGGCAGCAAAATCCCTAGAAGTGCCCCTGTCTGTGAGGGCAAGCATGCTCAGTAATCACTATGAGCCAGCACTGGGAGAGGAAATTACCCACCATACAATTCACGTACCGACTGTCGCCCTTTCAGTTACAGCAAAACTGCACACAGCAGAATAATTTATGTAAAATTCATGTAAATTGAATATCTAAATAAAATAGGGGTCAGATCAACAAAACAATGGTACAGTGATAGTTGGGAAGATGATAAATTGCAATTTCCTGGAATCCAAGACTATTATTGCAGTATACTGTAGCTGCCCTTCTACTGAAACCATTGGATAATACTAATGGGTGTTATTAAACACTATGGGGCCTCAGTGTTTTATGATATTATGGGCAATACCATAACAAAATACTGCCCGGTATTTGCACTTTATGACACAGATGTAATTGTCAAGTGCATATAATACTGCATGGTATCTGAATTTTATGACACATGGTATTGTACAGTGTGCGTAATAAAATACTGTATGGTATCTGCACTTTATGACATAGATAATACTCTGTCACTTTTGAGTTTGACGAGAAGTATAGGTGCTACACTACTTGCTTCCGTTTTTTAGAGGGCAGGACTTCCGTTCGCACCATAGTCAGTCCTGAAGAACCTTCTTCTGGGTCTCGCAATACTTCCTGTTCTGGCGATACTTAAGCCGGAGAGGAGTTACCACCAACTGTAAGGCATCTTTGCAGCCACTCCCAGGTTCAGAAAGCCTGTTCCGCAGCTGAGACATAAGTGCCTCCATCTTAACCACGCAACGCAAGTGAGTTTACAGTGAGTGTTACAGCTCTTTGGAGATTGCTGCTGGTTGTGAAAGAGGCACCTGAACTTACTGTGCATGGCATACTTAAACACCACTCAGCACCTCAGGGGGCGGCAGCTAGCCATGCCTTAGCATTCCCACACAAATACTAACTCTTTTCTAAACCCAGACCTATTTGAACTTCCTTTGACCCAATACCTTAACCTATCACATTCCCATGTGGGCTTAGGTTGCTTAAGGCACCCAGCCCTAAACATTCCAGATGATACTGTATCTCAAATATAAAATTAAGATAGGAAAGAGAATTGGTATTACACTTACCTGCCATATATAGAGTACATAGTGTGCTTTATTGTTCACATGGTATGTGTACAATATTAAGTAACTATCGCCGCCATAGAAATATCCATGCCATTGAGGTTCCACAGGAACAAGCTCTAGATTTTCAATCCTCCAGACCTGAAATATATAAACAACTTATATATACAATTACATGAATACTCCTCACATACATAATGTCAAAATGATCTGTAACTAGGTCATGTCCCAATGTTACCTGTCCTGGGAAACCTCTCTATAGCTCCATGTTTTAAAAGCAGAAGTAAATTACAGATCAGAAAAGGGTATGGGTTCCAGCTTATTATGGGCATAACAGTAGACAGTGGAGCACAGACATTCTATTCCATTAAGGTTAGTAGTCACTTTGCCCTTAATTTGTAAATAGGGAGGAATGATTAGTAATAAGGAGATTCCAGTATGTGGTCTCTTGCTTAGCAGACTGATATAAACCATCAAAGCTTTCATCAGAAGTAGATAACATTTTTAAAGGGAAAATAAAGTATCAACCATCAATCCTTTGATCAGCATAGATAAACTAAATATTATTGTTTGCAGAGCTCCTAGACCGCAAGTTTTTTGATTGACAGGCAGGACAGGGTTGAACAAATCTGAACAAACCCAAAATCTACCAGATTTTCCATTAGACCTATGCCTAGGAAACTGTCAACAGTGTAAAATTGCTGTAGCTCCTCAATGAAACAATATTGTGAGGTAGGAATAACCAATCCTTTCTCCCTGCCCCAGGTACTGTACTTTCTATTTTTAAAAAGTTAATTTTCAGAGTATAGTTATCCTTAACCGTGGTTAGGAAACTGGAGGGCTGACATATATATGCTACATAGAGGGTGGTACCAAACAGAGATTGACTATAGAATAAGTGCCCCGAAACAGAAACTGGTAATGTAATAAGTGCCCCAAACAGACTGTTAAATTTAAGTGCCCACAGAGAATGGTAAATATAAGTGGCTCAGAGACCGGTAAACTTACCAGATCCTTCTTTTTATACTGTCACTATTGACTTTTATAGTAGTCACTTAGCTATGTCTGTGTATCTGTGGGATCTGTGAGGTCAGTCTGAGGTGCCTTGTGGGATCTATGAGGTGCCTGGGGATTCAGTGGGGTGACTGGATGCTACTGTTTACTACCTGGGGGATCTGTTGGGTGCCTAGAGGAATTTGTGTGCTGCCTGGGGGATTCTGGGTGGTGCCTAAGTAATACTGTGTGGGGGGCCTGGGGATATTACAAGAGGTCTGTGGGGTATTCAGTATTCTGTAGGGTTACTATTTTGTGGCACCTCCAAAGTAAATTAACTGTTAATTATTCCCCGATAGTGATATTGTTTGCATGGCTCAGAGGGTGATAATGTTATGTTGTGGTGGAAAGCTGTAAAGTGTTTAGCCACGCCCATTTCGTTTGCAGAGGCCAATTCCCACCCCATTACCAACCCCCTGAAAGCATTCTGTCTGTGTGCCATTCACTCAGTTTGCACTGATACCTCTTTTGTGCCAGTCCCATCATCCACCATGCGTTCCTGGGCTGCTACGGTTGGGTTCGCATGAAGCAAAGAAGTGTCAAATTTCTCCTGGCTGATTTTTGCTGTAAAACACATAAATTTAGTTCTGACGCTTTCAAGGGCCATTCGCTTTCTTTTTGTTATGTTTTGTTGATAAAATCTTAGTTTTTCCTATATGAGTTTTGCCGTTTGTTATGATACAGTATAAATATCAAAATATTGAAACCACAGCCAACTTAAAGTAACCCCAAGCTGTAAAAAACAATATAAAGAATAATGTCCAGGGACGTAGTAGCCTCACCTATGCAGAACTGTATTCAGTGATCCTCCTGTCATTACAAATGTTACAGATCCAAAACCATTCACTTTGTATTATTTCCTTTTATCTACTATAGTTTTGTTTTCTACTATTGTCAATCATTTAATACATTCTCAGCTTCTGTCATACAATGTGTATTTTAGTGATGGTTAGACCGTAAGTCAATTATTTTATCACTAATTTTAGTACGATCATTAGCCATCATTAGTATGTCTCATCTGCTGATGGAATTTGTAACCACACAATGTCTAGACCAGCCCTATATTCATTGCATTGACTAACGTTCACTATCACTTACCAATCTTGTTGACAGTAAATGTCTTCCCCATACCCACGGACTGATCTTTCACAATCCACTTCTGAAACAGCTGTTTGAACATCCCAGATTCTGCTCCGTCATTCACCGTCTCCACATTGGTGCTGTGTGGGTATTCCTTTATCTTTATGAATTCCTAAGGAGTGCCACACCATGAACAGGTTCTTTTCAATTATCCTGGTGACATTTTGCATTTGGACAATTTACTTTTGCAAGTACCAGTGATGTGAGATTTAGGATCTAAGTTGCAGCACCATGATATGTGTAAGAAATGGGGAGTACAATGCACTTTATAACCTTTGAGCTTATAACCTGCTGTTCAAGAATTATGGGTTTACCAATGTAACATACTGACAGGTTTTGTTCTAGCACTTTTGATTTTAACCTGTTTCATCTTTGCCACACTGGTTGTTTTGGTAGCAGTACAAGTGAGTAGGGTGGTTCACCCATGTGTAGTATACTGGCTTGATAGCACACACTTTGACCCTATCTTCCACTCTGTGACCGAGGCTATTTTTAACTGTTTGTATTGCATACTAGTCCTGAAGTACCAGTGTAACATACTAACATACAAAAAACAGAATTCTAGTGCACAAACAATTCTAATTGCATATTGGCTACCTCCATAAGGTGCTGCTACAAACAGTCTGCTAAACCCTGGATAAATAAAAGCAATTAGTTCAATAAGTTGGCCAAATTATTTTAAGCCCAGTCACCACGTCAAGGTTGCTTTCTTTAACAAGGTCATAACCTACTGGTTAGGCAAAAGGCAAGTACCAGTAGGTTAGGACCCAGTTAAAGAAAGCAACCATGACGTGGTGACTGGGCTTAAAATAATTTGGCCAACTTATTGAACTAATTGCTTTATTTATCCAGGGTTTAGCAGACTGTTTGTAGTAGCAACCTTATGGAGGTAGCCAATATGCAATTAGAATTGTTTGTGCACTAGAATTCTGTTTTTTTGTATGTATTATATTTTTGGTCTCTAGTTGCCCTTTAATATGGAACAGCCCAATTTTCTATATATTGTATGTAACATACTAACATGTTTTGTTCTGAAGAGATTTTCATTGAGCTCCATTGAATTGTCCCCATATTAGCAGTTACTGGAGTAAACCAGCTGATGAAGTCACTGTGTGATGTCACTTGGGCGTTAACGAAAATGAACATAACTGGAGGGCCTGTTGATTGTCTTTGTATTGTGATTGTCTTTGTATTGTGTGAGCAGGGCTGTGTTTAGTGTTTGCACATGATTTTAGATGTATTTATATATTTCCATCTACTCACCAAAGCCTTAGACATCGCAGTTTGCTTCTCTGCTTTAGAAGCTCCTTTCCCCTTCCATACATAAATTTTAGTTCCGCCTTGGTCAATAATATAGCAGTCCTGGGTGAATAAGTTGCATAGTTATAGTTAATTAGATTGATAATAACTATGATTATTGCTAATTATATCCTACATTTTATATTCAATAAATAACACACAGAATCTGTTATTTGAATGTAAAGTTTCCTGGACCTAACACCCCCAAGGACCCCACATAATGTGAAACCTTCCCCTGGTCCTCCACAGAGCACATTGCCATGGAATTATTTGAGGAAACAAATTGTAGCCATGTGCACAGCATTGCCAATAATAACTTCCATAAAAGAAAATGGTCAGGAAATCCTTGTTTTGTCAATTCTGCCTTTTTCCATCTGTTATTTTGGACTTTGTGACTTCCATTGTGACCCTATAGTGTATACCCACATGTCTTTAATAAGCAGTGTCAGTGCAATCCAAGCCATTTTGTGGCCTCATGCTGACCTTCTCCACAGAGGGGCTCATACTGCAAAAAGTACAGTACATTGTTGGTTGGATTTATTATCTACATTATCCTATTGGTTTGGCTCTATACATGTATCCCACGCCCACAGCTGAGGACTAACCTTGTGTGCTGCAGAATCCATACAACAATACAATCACAAACAACCAGAAACTTATGTTTACAGCTGGTCTAGTGTTCATCCAGCACCAATAGTATGTTCAATTTGCTAACTACTTCATGTTGGGTATGTAAGTGTGAAGTAGTTAACTCACTATTCTACAGAATTAAGATGCTTGTAGTCAAATACAACAGTTATTGTAATCATGGGAGTCTCTACAGGAAGGGGCAATGACTAGGACTAGATTGCTGATTTTACTGCACCACCCAGGGGACACAGACACTGTTGACGTGGCATAATGATCACTTTTGATGCATACAATAATGCAACATCCCCAATGATGGGCAGTCTTTTTGGAGGGCTGGAAAATGGTCCTGATCGTGGTTGAGCAAAACTTTGCATCCAGGTCCTGATTAACAGTTGACAGCCGTGCTACATGAATTACTTTGCCTGCCAAATCATCATTCAGATGATGTTTCAGATTGTCAGACATTTCATCAATCTCAGATTGTTAGAAAACACTAGTCTCAGTTTGTCACCCATTTCAGTCTCAAATTGTCATTAAATTTAGTCTTAGTTTACCAGATATTTTACCAGTCTTAGATTGCTAGCCAATTTACCAGTCTTGGTTTCCAGCCTTTGGATCAGTCTCTGTTTGCTATCAATTTCACAAGTGTCTGTTCTCCAGGAATTTTACCTGTGTCAGTTTTCCAGATTGGATGGAGAAGGGAAACAATATAACTGGGGGCTGATTAAAAGGGATTAAACATGTAGACTGGAAGGAGGAGAGGAGTAGTTCCTAGACAGGTCACTCAAAATGTTTCAGTTCTATGGATTAGCAAGTTAACTTTCTTCACAGCATTATTCACTCTGGTGACTTCCACTATGCTGAGCCAGTACAATTATGTACTGCCTTGTGTCATGACATGACACCAGTAGCCATGGCCCAATTACAGTATCACACAGTGGCCCAGGGTGGTAGTGGGGGGGAAGGCTAAGGGGAACACTCCAGGGGCCATATTAGCGATACCATATTTTATTGGTAAATTATGATGGCGGCTGTAAATGTACAGCCATGATCGTACATTTACGCTGAGCGTTCATTAATTAATGAACGTTCTGTAGTAGAATACCTTTGGTATTCTATGGTGATTGTAAATCTACGATCGCGGTCGTAGATTTAAAATCTTTATCGTACATTCAATATAATTTTAATGACCGATCGTTAACGGTGCGGTATCGCTTACAAACATGGCCCCAGGTACATAGATCAGCTGCTTTTAAACAACTGTTCGTGAATATTTAAGTAAAAGTGCACACGATCAGCTGTTGCCAATCCAGTGCTGGTGTTTTCAGCAGCTAATTGTGCACATCTTTACTAACATACTTGAGATGAAATGTTTCAAAACAGCTGATAAGTTGCATGCAGCAGAGGAGGTGGTGTGTCAGGGGCCATGCCATGAAACTTGCAGGGGGGCCGGGCCTCGGCAGTTTTGCTACTGATACTAAGCCAGTAATCTAGCTGGGTCTTAGATAAAAGACCCAGTATCTCTGTTTAGCTATGAAAGTGATACTCACACATATGTGGATATACGGAATAGATGAGTGACTAAGATTTTCTTTGTACTCACATTATGGTTCAGCATATCCTGAACTAGGGGGCGTGTAGCCATCTCCTTCACCTCCATTTGTCCACCAGAATCTGAAACCCTGGAAACAAGAAATAATTTGGTCAGCAAATGAATTAATTGTACAGAATATTCCACCATTCCAGATAAGTCCTGCTGCAAGGAATATGGTGTGAATATTTTTATCAGAGAATGCACCTAGAGAGAACATTGGTGGCTGGATGTTCTACTTTTTCTTAATGTTGTGTTATGTTTCTCATAGACTTCCATTAGTCACACTGCATTTCTATATTCTAATTAAAGGACAACAATATAAAAAAAACAACATCACCCCCATTACATGTCCACACTTCCAGCAGCTGAAATCACTTACTCACGTTTACAGCCATGCTGCCCTCCCTTAGATATCACACAGCAAATATGAGTGCTAAAACCCTGCCTCCTAGACGGCCCAGAGCCATGATTAACATAACACTTATCATTGGCTGGTTGGAATGTCTGTTATAACCTCTCTCCTCCTCCTCTGCCAGCCAAACAAACTTGAAATGTCCTGTTGCTAGGATACAGCCTACATAATCAAGCTGATCAAGGATGGGTGGAGGAGTGTTTTCTCGCATGCTAGCTTTGAATGACAGTTGCAGGCAGACAGAATTGTTTCACCCCCTTCACAGCATGGTAGACTATCTGTGACAATAATAAATGCATTTGTTAATAGGAATTCTAAGATATTTAATATCTTTATATTTGATAGTGGGAGTGAATTAGTCATGTTCTAGCACCACTCATAAGGATATAAGGAAGATATTCATTGTATATTGTAAAAAAAACTTTGTAACCCCTATAGTATATTGGGCCTTAAATGATATCATATTCAAATGGGTCTTGTTCTAGCACAAGTTGAGAGTTAAAAAAGGAAATTGCAACATCACCCACAGCCTCATCAATGATCAATGAACCACCCACAATACACCTCTTTCTATCCTCCAACATGTCACTTGTTCAGACCCAAGTATCTCTCATTAAAAGTCAGGTGTGTCACTGCGTACTGGTATAACATAATGTTGGCTTTCTGATTCTGATCCGCAACTTCATCCGGTGTTGATGGTTTCAGGCTGTTGGTTCTTTCACCAAGTGTGTTAATAAGAAGCTTTAGTAACTCAGTTGATTCTTGTTCTTTATCCCCCTCAATGACTCCAATCTCCATTCGTCCTCCCCTCTCCCGATCACGAATGTCTTTGGCCAGTAGCATCCCCTGCAATTAATCCAATAGGAAATCTGTTTTAATAACATTTAAGGAATTGCAGTTAATAAGCAAAACATTTATTTCCGGCACATCTCTACAAATGTTGTTTTTGCAGACAGGGATACAAAGTAGCTTTTATAGGAGAGAACTTCTTTTTATCCCTGGGTGGACTTTGGGCACCACTGTATTCTCAGTGACCCTGTGGTGCTGCTACGATATGACTGTGCCCTTCCGGATCAATATTATTTTTAGGAGGACACTGAGCATGCCTGAGGCCCTGAGCTCAGTGGTGAGGAGAGGAGGGGTTAAGGTGTATCTGCAGGACTTGGAGTTTATACTTAAATCATATAATAAGTGGTAAGACAAGAAATGATGTTCACTGAATGACATATAAATGGCAAATCCTCTTAGATCATAATGATGTGATTTGTTAATTATTTGCCATATGTATAGACTGAAAATGACAGACCCAATTGCTGACAAACCATCCCTATTAAAATGCGAGATTGTTTCTTACTGCGGTTAAATTACTGTTAGTCCTTATTGGCTCCCTCTACTAAATCGTAGTCACTCAATCAATCCCTATTGAGTAAGGTAAGCATATATAAAACATATATATTCATCCCATAAACAGATGCGTGGCCTTCTCCAAAAATACAATTCAATGTCCTTTTACAGATATTTAATATATTTGAAATTGAAAAAAGATATTTCATGTATTCTCTACATTCATAGCTTCAAGGACTGACTTCCCATGACAGTTCTGGGGAGAAAACAATGGCCGATTCTAAAACTCCTTTGTTTCAAAATATCAGGTATAAAAGAATTTATCTGAATCCAGAAGGTTACAGGGATCTGGGAGTGCAGTAAGGGAATGGGCAGTAATAATCACATACCTTCATTCTCTCTGCTGTGTTGCTGTCAGGACCGTTCCACTGAACAATAATTCTTCCAAGATCCAGTAAGAACACGTCTCCAAGGTTAAAGCTGAACCAGCTCAATTCTACCTAAAACATGATGTGTCAACATTGACATGTAAATATTGCAAAGGAGGTATTTACATAAAGGAGAAGGAATGCTAGGAAAAAATTTGCAGTTAGGTTATTACCCGTATAATCAAGCATAACTAATAACTAAATAAATGTAATATGATTTCCTACTGGCCCTCCATGCTTGGGACATCTACTGGCCGACTAAATTCAAACCTGCCACTTGCCAAGGCATGACACCAACAGGAAGATTAAGTAACAGTTCTTATCATTAAAAATGGTGCTAATTTTGCCCCAACCAATCAGATGTTAGCTTTCAAATTTTAAATAAGATCTGATTGTTTGGGGCAAAATTAGCACCATTTTAAATAAGAACTTTTATTGAATCTTCCTATTACCCTAATTTTAAAAATAATTATAGTTTTGGGGGTGGACATGCCCTTTAATAAATGGAATTTTGTTATTAACTCTTATCGGCAACTTGATATGCCTATGCAGCCTTTAGGTACAGTGCAGTATGCATTACAAGTTAAGCAGAGTTAATAGCAAGCCTTATACTCATCTATCCCTATTTGAGGTGCAGCCCAGAGGTAAACAGAGCTCTCCTGAATGTTAGAAGCTGGTACAGACTGGTGACAGCAGCGGCAGACTCCCCTGACGCGTTTCGCCCTACTGGGCTTTCTTAGAGTATTTTATTCAAATGTGATCGATTAATGTGTGATCATATGATTGCAAGCATTGAAATCTTAAGCAATCACAATTGGATTTGGTCATTCCGCAAACCTATATAAAGAGCTGCAAACCTCCATGGAGCTCAGAAGTCATTGCAGCTGATGGCAGAAGAAAGAAGACTTTGGATCAAGAAGTCAGCAACACCGCGACGTTGATGTCACCAACACCGGTTGTGTCACTGACGGCCACAGTGACATTGCCCAACGTTGGTGACATCAGCGGAGTTGGTGTTGCCAACAAGAAGACACAGAGACTTGAAAATGTCTTTTTTAGGATCAAGGGGTCCTGGTTTCAAGCTGCAGGACCCCCCACAAAGGCCACAAGGGCACTTATAAGTGCTGGGGAGGGGGGGTCTCAGTTCGAGCTGCAGGACCCCTTAAGCCTCAAAGGGCACTTGTCAGGGCCACAATGGCACTTGTAAGGGATGCAAGGGCACTGGCCAGGGATTGTCAGCCGTTCGGCAATCCTCGAGTGGCCGATTTTGGGAATCTCTGGTCATTCGGGGGGTTTTGGAATCACCCACTCCAGGTTTACCGAACTTTCAAAAATCCTCGAATTCTCAAACATTCAAGGATTTTCTAAAATAATCCCGCGAGTCCCGAAAATCGAACTAATTGTGTTAGATTTGTATCTGCCCTTTCCATGAAATAATTGGTCCATATAACACAGATACGTTACACTGATAGAACGTGGCCTTTATTTTTAGCATTTTTCTTGCTGAGAAATAATAACATCCTTATTAGCACACAAAAGATAAAGATTTCATATACATGGGCTGGTGAAAATCTGTGCCCCAATATTGTACCGTGTGATGGATATTAATAGATTGAGATCCAAGAGAACGTAATGTTCTTTTCAGTTATTTGGACCCGGATCATTCTGGGCTTTGTATGTCAGCAAATGAATCTATAAATAGATGAATCACTTCTATGACATCAAATATAAACCGAGCAGATTCACTGGTCTGTGGATTTGTATATGAAACAGGTCGGTGTGTTTCATGTGTCCATGAACATGAGAAAGGGCCCAGTGAGGCTCGAAACTTGTTGTGTTACACAGTTAAACTGCCTGTGGTCCAAGTGTTACCTCTATCAATTTGAATACAAGATTAGGAACATGAGGGGATGAGCAGCCATTGAGTAACAGAGGTGCCATTACGTACGATATTAAAAGAGGACTCTTGGCCACATTGCTGTAAGTCTTTCCATATCTAATTGGTAACATTTCTCATTTAATAACAATATTCGAAGGAAGCATGAATAGCACAAAAAGGCAATGAAGGAGCAAATGTACAGTTCTAATCTAAATATTAGGAGAACTATAATGAATATGCAAAGTTTTAAAGGGTATCTTTACTCAGATCATAACTCTAGATACAGCAATATTCCACTTCTCCAAAACTTTATTCAGATTTTAAATCTGAGCAGTAGATTCTGAGAAATCATCATTTTAATCACAGCATTTACAGGGAAAGACCTGTCAGTGCCCATGGTGATGCTGTGCAGAACACATAAGTGTCGCAGACACTAGAAGAAGGCAGTGAGTAAGGGAGGGTGGGGGGAATTAGGAGCACTCACTAAACATTAATAATTTAGTAACAAAGCAAGCACAGATAAATATGTGAGTACCATCTTGTCTCAAATTGTAGTTTCAGAAAATGTAAAGTTGTTACAGTGAGTATAGTGACCCTTTAAAGAAAAAAAGTTAAAACCAAAAGTTCCCAGGAGGGGGGACATAGGATTGGTAATCCCTACCTCCAAATATAATTTCTGTGAGGAGTGCCAGCAAAAAGAAGACTGATTCTGCCAGACCTTCTCTGTGCTAAAAGGGCACGTTCACCCCTTTTTATAACTTTTGGTATACTGTAGGGCTCCCTCCCCCATCCCCAACTGCTGTGCTAGTTTTTACAGAAACTCCCCCGATCATTACTTACCTTACCTCTTTCCTCCGGCGAACTGTCCCAGCCCTCTGCTTACATGAAACTGCAACCAAGGGGCCGGACCTGAGAGGCAGCCAATCACAGACGCGGCTTCCAGCTATCCAGAACGCCGAAAAGATTGTTAAAGGTGCAGTATTGCCTTTATAAATATGGCCCTAAACCCCTATACACTCTATGGGGCCCTGGAATGTCCATGGCTCAACTTTCTTAATTGCATTAATCTTTGACCAAATCAGTAAAATTTACGTTATTGTTATTTGACACAAGGTATGTGTATGTGGTAGTAGCACCCCAAACCCAGCCATTTAATTGATGCTCCCATGCTTTCGATACTTAGCATTGAATGGGAGGCCTGTACTCTTCATACAAGATTCAGCAGGTGGGGGAGTGATGTCCATCCAATGCAAGTCCATTACTGGATTATGGTGTGTCCTTTGAAATTATCTTTGGTGAACAGCCCAAAAGGATGACACAGAAGCAAACCAGTAACCAATCAGCTTGCTTGGTTAGAAAAGAAATGAAGACCAAGCTATGGTCCTCCAGTTCTAATCCCGGCAGGTGGAGAGGCCCATCGCCAACTCCCTGCTATTGCTCATTATTGATAATGTGTGTTTTCTACTCTACATAGAAGAAGCAAAATGCCAATTCTGCCCACGTCTAAAACTATCCCTGGATGCTAAACCACTTCATGGATGATTTCCCATTTCGAACTGCAATGATGTTATTGTGGGTGGTAGAGAGAGAAATTCTTCAGAAAAGCAATAAAATGTATAAACACTATTTGTCTTCCGTTTCCTCATAAACGATGCAGAGCACAATCCGATGCTCTAGAAATAGAATTGTCTGACACTTCCTTGAAACAATCTAAAAATAAGTGAAGAGAAAGGAACATTAAGTATTAGTACAGAGAAAATTCCCTAGTACATGGGAAGATGGAATGACAGAGTTTAGAAAATGTCCGTTCTCTTCTTTTTCCTTAATTGGATCATATGAAGGACTATACAATATCAGTGACATTATTGCTTAGATCTCGTTTCTACACTTAAAGGGACACTATACGGAAAAAATGACTTTGCCTAATCTTAATAATAATTGAATACATGTAAGTAGCACTTACACAGATTTGTGTGTGTTGCTGCATGCCTTGCTGCATTACCCTGATGGTATAGTCTAGCAGTAACGTTGCCCTGATGGTATAGTCCAGCAGAAACGTTACCCTTATGGTATTGTCCAGCAGAAACATTACCCTGATGGTATAGTCTAGCAGTAACGTTACCCTGATGGTATAGACTAGCAGTAATGTTGCCCTGATGGTATAGTCTAGCAGTAACGTTACAAGAAGTTCCAAATGTACAATGGCACACTGCTGTTGGCTCATTAGCCAGACAAATTGGTAGGTGCAGTCCTCTCAGCCCCCTACTTCCAGGGCTTCAATATCCAAGCAAGGCAAAAAGTAGAGGAGCACACTACTTCAGTGAACGCTTCTTTATTTGTGGCCAGTTATACCTGAGGTAGGGGCCTAGTGTCCCGAAACGTTGTATGTTGTTTTTGCACAAATAAAGAAGCGTACAATGAAGTAGTGTGCTCCTCTACTTTTTGCCTAGTAGTAACGTTACCCTGATGGTATAGTCCAGTAGTAACGTTACCCTGATGGTATAGTCCAGCAGTAACGTTACCCTGATGGTATAGTCCAGCAGTAACGTTACCCTGATGGTATAGTCCAGCAGTAACGTTACCCTGATGGTATAGTCCAGCAGTAACGTTACCCTGATGGTATAGTCCAGCAGTAACGTTAACCCTGATGGTATAGTCCAGCAGTAACGTTACCCTGATGGTATAGTCCAGCAGTAACATTACCCTGATGGTATAGTCCAGCAGTAACGTTACCCTGACGGTATAGTCCAGCAGTAATGTTACCCTGATGGTATAGTAACGAGTGTTCTCCCTATATAAAGTATTATATAAAGTATAAGGAGAACACTCAGGACCACCACACCCTATACTTTAGTACAGGGGGTGACCGCGAACCCTCAGTGGTTACATTGCTGATGTTGAACATTCATCGGCATCAAAAACGATCACTCCGGACATACACACATTAGCAATATCATGTACCTATGAGACTGGCCTTTTATTACTAATATGTCTAGCCAGCTTAAAGGGACAGTTCAGTGGAAATGATCAATATTTGTTAAATTGTTAGTGTGTGTAATGCCTTCTTAGTTATTCTTCATATTCTCTCCCATTTTGAAAAATCAGTTGATTTCATACCCTTGCTGTTCCCTGCTGTTGACATTAGTGAGCTGACATTTCAGGTTCTAATGGTCCTTCTTCCCAGGATGCACCACATCCTTGGAATGTTCCTAACAGTAATTTCTACTGATTGGCTGTTGGATGGGTCAAACATGCTCAGATATCTACTGAGCAACTGAATCAACCCAGGCGCTGGGTCAAGAGCAAGACCATAATGGTCTCTATTAGGGGTCCTGCAAACAGGAAGTCAGTATTTAGGTTGCATTTATTTATACACAGACACAATGCTGAATGGGCAGATTAAGGTCTTTGTGATGGGAAAATGCTGCTCTTTTTTCTAAAAAGCATATGTGTTTGCACTGAACTTCCCCTTTAAAGTCATTGGGATGAAAAAATGCTGCTTTTTTCTGAATAGTACATGTATTTGCATTGAATTTCCCCTTTAAGTCAATTTATTCATTTAAAGGGGTTTGTTTTCTAGTTATGTCTTTAAAAGGAAGAAAACACCTTTAGGCTCCTTTCACACTAACATACAATGCAGGGGAACGGCTACAGATGAACTGAATTAGACATTTCATTACCATCAGGGTAAATAAATATATAACACATTGGACCATACCATCGGGTAAATAAATAAATATATATATATATACAAATGATATTCAACAAGTATCAGCGCAGCGCTACTCAGGTTCTTCAATAAGTGCTTTATTTAAAGTGCTTTTGTAGCAAACATTGTGGCTCAGTGCAAAATAAGCGACGTTTCGGCGTTATCTATTGGCCTTTATCAAGCTTCTACAATTAGTGCATTTACACAGCCTTATATACTCTTTGTGATTAGTTCTAAGTCATAAGACTAAGAGTATATAAGGCTGTGTAATGCACTAATTGTAGAAGCTTGATAAAGGCCAATAGATAACGGCCGAAACGTCGCTTATTTTTGCACTGAGCACAATGTTTGCTACAAAAGCACTTTAAATAAAGCACTTATTGAAGAACCTGAGTAGCGCTGCGCTGATACTTGTTGAATATCATTTGTATATCTGGGATATGTCAGCAGCACCACGCAACTGAAATATAAAAGACTGTGTGCACACCCAGCCAATGTTTATATATATATATATATACATATAAAACACATTGAACCATACCATCAGGGTAAATATATATATATATATATAACACATTGGACTATACCATCTGTGTAAATAAATATATAACACATTGGACTATACCATTGTGGTAATATATATAAACACATTGGACTATACCATCAGGGTAAATATATATATATAATATATAAACACATTGGACTATACCATCTGTGTAAATAAATATATAACACATTGGACTATACCATCTGTGTAAATAATTATATAACACATTGGACTATACCATCAGGGTAAATATATATATATATAACACATTGGACTATACCATCTGTGTAAATAAATAATATAACACATTGGACCTATACCATCAGGGTAAATATAATATATATATATAAACATTGGACTATACCATCTGTGTAAATAAATAATAACACATTGGACTATACCATCTGTGTAAATAATATATAACACATGGACTATACCATAGGGTTATATATATATATAACACATGGACTATACCATCTGTGTAAATAAATATATAACACATTGGACTATACCATCTGTGTAAATAAATATATAACACATTGGACTATACCATCAGGGTAAATATATATATATATATATATATAAACACATTGGACTATACCATCTGTGTAAATAAATATATAACACATTGGACTATACCATCAGGGTAAATATATATATATAACACATTGGACTATACCATCAGGGTAAATATATAAATAACACATTGGACCATACCATCAGGGTAAATATATATAAAACACATTGGACTATACCATCTGTGTAAATAAATATATAACACATTGGACCATACCATCAGGGTAATATATTTATAAAACATTGGACTATACCATCAGGGTAAATATATAAATAACACATTGGACTATACCATATGGGTAAATATATAATATAAAACAAATTGGACCTATACCATAGGGTAAATATATATATAACACCAATTGGACTATACCATCTGGGTAAATATATATATAACACATTGGACTATACCATCTGGGTTAATATATATATATATATAACACATTGGACTATACCATCTGGGTTAATATATATATATAACACATTGGACTATACCATACGGATATATATATATATATATATATAAAACACATTGGACTATACCATCTGGGTAAATGTATGTATATAACACATTGTGGACTATACCTTGGGTAATGTATTATATTATAAACATTGGACTATACCATTTGGGTAAATATATAATATAACAACATTGGACTATACCATTTGGGTAAATATATATATATAACACAACCATCTGGGTATATATATGGATTAAGTATCTATTAGTATATTATATACATATTATATATATATAAATAAAACACATTGGACTATACCATAAGGGTAAAGTTATTGCTTTCAGCTCACATTAGAATATCTGCATGTTTTAGGCTAAATAAGAACCAGGCACTATAAAAAGAACAACACGTTTTGTAAATGACGAAGCTGAAAATAAATATCAGTGATGTTAATCAGTAGCGGCTCCATTTAGCAGAAAGAGAGTAACAAGGGAAGTGTCTGTGATGTAGAAATCCAGCAGCACATTCACCGCTATGGGACGTGCAAAAGGCCAAACTGAATCCTTCATAAATACAATGGGACAGGGATATTTATACAGAAATGAACCTGCCAGGGACAATTATAACCAGATTCCAATATGATCCATGATCCATGCAGTATAATCTGGGAACCATGCAAAACGGTCCATGCATTATGATCCATGCAGTACAGTGCATGTAGAGATAGATGCAGTACAGTCCATGCAGTATGATCCATGCAGTACAGTCCATGTAGAGATAGATGCAGTACAGTCCATGCAGTGATAGATGCAGTATGATCCATGCAGTACAGTCCATGCAGTATGATCCATGCAGTATGATCCATGCAGTACAGTCCATGTAGAGATAGATGCAGTACAGTCCATGCAGTGATAGATGCAGTATGATCCATGCAGTACAGTCCATGCAGTATGATCCATGCAGTACAGTCCCTGCAGTATGATCCATGCAGGTCAATCCATGAAGTATGATCTATGCAATACAGTTCATGCAGTATGATCCATGGAGTACAGTCCATGCAGTATGATCCATGCACTATAGTCCATGCAGTATGATCCATGCAGTACAATCCATGCAGTATGATCCATGCACTATAGTCCATGCAGTATGATCCATGCAGTACAATCCATGCAGTATGATCCATGCAGTACACTCCATACAGTGATAGATGCAGTGCAACCCATGCAGTATGATAGATGCAAAAAAACAACAACTTGGAAATATGCACTTAGCACACGTATATTTGGGAGGTCTGGCCACTGCTCCTATTTTGGAGGTGCTAGGGGAAAACAAACCATAATTCTGATAAACTATATGAAAAGGGATAGACCCTATAGTACCCCTATAGCACACTAGTTATTGTAACCAAAATAAGCATTTCTACCTTGACAGACCGCTCACAATCTAAAGATCTAATTGAGTCAATCCTGAAAAATTGATGTAACCAATACATTATACAAAACACATACAAACTTTATTAATACATATAATGCAAGCATAAAAACCGGACGCATTACAATCCATGCAGTGTGATAGATGCCGTACAATCCATGCAGTATGAAATATGACAGATGCAGTATGATCCATGCAGTATGATAGATGCAGTATGATCCATGCAGTATGATAGATGCAGTACAATCCATGCAGTGTGATAGATGCAGTATGATCCATGCAGCATGATAGATCAGATGCAGTACAATCCATGCAGTGTGATAGAAGCCGTACAATCCATGCAGTATGATAGATTCAGTACGATCCATGCAATGTGATAGATGCAGTACGATCCATGCAGTATGATAGATGCAGTACGATCCATGCAGTATGATAGATGCATTACAATCCATGCAGTATGATAGATGCAGTACAATCCATGCAGTATGATAGATGCAGTACAATCCATGCAGTGTGATAGATGCAGTACGATCCATGCAGTGTGATAGATGCAGTACGATCCATGCAGTATGATAGATGCAGTACAATCCATGCAGTGTGATAGATGTAGTACAATCCATGCAGTGTGATAGATGCAGTACGATCCATGCAGTATGATAGATGCAGTACGATCCATGCAGTATGATAGATGTAGTACAATCCATGCAGTATGGCAGGTGCAGTATGATCCATGTAGTCTGTGCTGATGAAATTTTACTTGGAATAGTGTGGGAGCAGATGAAGAGCATAGCGCTTAGTAACAACAATATCCATTAGGGTAAGTTATACCATGACAATGTAGCTGGCACCACTGGCTGCATTGTGCTCCAGTCCATTGTTGCAACACATGTGACCACCATTTTAGGTCTGAAACAAACGCGTTGCGATTATAGGACTAGTATTGGAATCACAAGCAAAATGCCAACACGTTTCTTGTGCATTGCAGTGGGGCCTAAGCCTAAATGTATTTTCAATTTTCTTATGTTACTGCTTTTATAAATGGAAAGTCCACAGCTCAAATGAGAAATCGTATTAAGGTGAATCTTCCCAGAACCCAAAACTTCAATAATTAGAAAGCTGAGAAATGTAAGACAAACCTGACATACTGCCTGGTGTTCTGTTACCTCTCTTTCTTCTTCCTTCTTCTAGTTAGCAGCTGTCAGTCATGGATGTCAATAGTGGCTATTTCCCCCACTGAGCATGTGCAAACTTGCAAATGAGCTTATAGTGCGTGGAATCCTTTTGAGAGGAAGATAGAATGGGGAGAGCACCAATTAGCTGCACAGCAGGTTAGTCCTGTTAATTAAATGGGAATGAACAATGTAATCACCGGGTAGGAATTACTATTAACTAATAATGAATGGGAATGAACCATGTAATCACCGGGTAGGAATTACTATTAACTAATAATGAATGGGAATAAACCATGTAATCACCGGGTAGGAATAAGTATTAACTAATAATAAGGATTACAAAGGAGAAAATACAGGCCCTTAACCCACTCCTGGAGAATGACAACACTGGCATCGAACAGGTACTCCACTCCTTCTACATAAAACTACAGAGTACTCTAATCAACAACAAAAGGAAAAAACTACAGAGACTTAGACAGAAAACTAAATTCAATGCCATTCCTAAAGCACAGAAAGAACAACCAAACTGTGTTATCAACCTTTCTTCATACAAACCTAAAACAGCAGAAATATCTGAACTCTCAAAAGGAAGGTCATTCTGCCCAGCAAAATCCATAGACAAAATCCAGCTATATAGAAAATTGGTTTGTTGTACATCCATATTAAAGTGCAACTAGAGACCAAAAATATAATACATACCAAAAATAGAATTCTAGTGCACACACAATTCTAATTGCATATTGGCTACCTCCATAAGGTTACTACTACAAACAGCCTGCTAAGCCCTGGATAAATAAAAGCAATTAGTAGCAAAATCCAGCTATGCAGTGACATGGGAGAATTCTTCAGGAGACTACGACCTTAAGAGCACTTCCACAATAAGGACTCCAACAACACCAACATTGAACCACGGCATATTAATCCACTAAAAAGATCTGCTTGGACCCCTAAACCTGGAGCTAACCCTACTTTGGACACATACATTAACAACTTCAGAGAGAGGGTCACATCTACATTTCTACACAAAGCAGAGAGACAGGTACACA
Source organism: Hymenochirus boettgeri (assembly GCA_019447015.1). Classification (NCBI taxonomy): domain Eukaryota; kingdom Metazoa; phylum Chordata; class Amphibia; order Anura; family Pipidae; genus Hymenochirus; species Hymenochirus boettgeri. Next base: position 369,113,974 of record CM033469.1, on the reverse strand, counting down.
ACATAAGCAGAACAAAAAGCCATTAAATCCCTGAGAGAGAACAGAGATATTATTAGAAAACCATCTGACAAAGGAGGCGCTATAATCATAATGAACATAAAAGAAGCCCAAAGGCAGCTAACAAACAGCTCACACTACACCAAATTACAGGGGGACCCTACGGACTGTTATAAGAAAGAACTTAAAACCCTGGTTAATAATTTGCCTACAAGGATCACAGACAGTGTGCTACCTTTAATACCTGAAGACCAAAGAGTGGGATGCTTTTATATGCTCCCCAAAATCCACAAAGAAGGGAACCCAGGCAGACCCATTATCTCAGGTATTAGAAAACTAACAGAAAACATCTCCGGCTGGAATGAGAGTATACTGAAACCCCTGGTACAAAATACATCCAGTTTTATTCAGGATACTACACACCTAAATAAACTAGCAGCCATTGATCATATACCTGATGGAACCATTTTAGCCACATTGGATGTAGAGGCTCTCTATACCAACATTCCCCATGATGATGGTATCTCAGCTTGTCTGAGATATCTTCAAAAACTGGACATACCTGCACTACCAATTGCCAAATTAATGGAGTTTATACTCACCCACAATTACTTCTCCTTCAATAAGGATTTATACCAATAGATGGGTGTGGCAATGGGAACACGATTTGCGCCACAATATGCAAATTTGTTTATGGCAAATTTAGAAGAAAACTTTTTTTCAACATGCCCCATCAGACCCATGGCCTACTTCCGCTATATAGATGACATTCTGATCATCTGGACTGCAAGCGAAGAAGACCTACTGCACTTCCACCAAAAATACAATGATTTCCACCCCACCATTAAACTCAAAATGAATTATTCACCTAACGAAATAAGCTTTCTGGACACCATAATACAGATTAAAGGAAACACAATACAAACATCCATCTATCGCAAACCTACAGACCGACCCACATACCTCAGTAATGACAGTTTTCACCCTAAACACATAAAGAACTCCATTATCTACAGCCAGGGTATAAGATACAACAGGATTTGTTCTGATTCTACAGACAGAAGTTTGCACCTGGAACAGCTCAAAAAAGATTTTACAAAACAAGGATACAGTCAGTCCATTATAGACACACAGATCAAGAAAGCAACCAGCATCCCCAGAAACAACCTGCTACAATACAAACATATCCAAAAGGAGGACCGTATCCCACTGGTTGTTACATACCACCCACAAATGGAAATACTACGAAAAATCGCCAAGAAACTCCAACCCATTTTACAAAAGGACGACAGATTACTAGAAATATTCCCAGACCCCCCTCTCTTAGCTTACCGACAACCACCCAACTAAAAACAAATGCTTGTAAAAAGTTCCCTAACAGGCCCCACACAAAATGGAACATCTCCCTGTTTGCAGAAAAGGTGTGAAACCTGCAAGTACATCCACACTGGAGACAGGATACCAATACCAGGAACCCAACATAGGTTTGAAATAAAGGGAACCTTCTCCTGCAAATCATCCAATGTGGTATACCTGATTTTATGTTCTAGGTGCCCCTCAGGACTTTATGTAGGAGAAACTGGACAGACCCTGAGGCAAAGGATGAACTCTCATCGCTTCACAATTAATAACAATAAACGAGATGTCCCTGTGGGTGCCCATTTCTGCAGCCAAGGACACGGCCTGAAAGACCTAAAAGTCAAAGTGCTCATGGGAAATTTTAGATCCCAAAAGGAGAGGTTAGAAAGGGAATGTAAACTTATACAAACATTTGGGACTCTGAACTCTGGACTCAACAACTATCTAATGTCTCTAATCTTAATGTCATGTAGAGTTAATCAGACCAAATTCCTCTAAACCACCCAAACCCATAAATATCTCATTTATACCAGACCCTCCATGGACACTAGAGGTGAAGTTCATCTGATTGTTTATTTAACCCCTACTAATTCTTTTATTACTGCCTGTGATCATTGAATGTGTATTTACTGTTTTATTTACAACAGCCATTGCCAGTCAGGCATGGGTGCAAAAGATTTCATCTATGTAATGTCAGAAAGTCTTTGTTCTAGTATGTATAAAATAGAGTGCTTTATAAGATTCAGTATTGTATCATGCCTGAGGAAGAAGCCTAGTGCTTCGAAAGCTTGCATTTTCAATCATTTTAGTTAGCCAATAAAAGGTATTACTTTATATCCAAGATGTCTTCACTTTCATCAATGGCTAACACGGTACAATTCTCTACTACTACTATTAACTAATAAAAAATGGGAATGAACTGTGTAATCACCAGGTGGGAATTACTATTAACTAATAATAATTGGGAATGAACCATGTGATCACCAGGTAGGAATTACTATTAACTAATAATGAATGGGAATGAACCATGTAATCACCGGGTAGGAATTACTATTAATTAATAATGAATGGGATTGAACCATGTAATCACCGGGTAGGAATTACTATTAACTAATAATGAATGGGAATGAACCGTGTGATAGTATAGTATTTAAGGTTGAATAAAGACATACCATATATACTCGAATATAAGTCGACCCGAGTATAAGTCGAGGTACCAATTTTTACCTCAAAAATGAGTCAAAACCAATTGACTCGAGTATAAGTCGAGGGTAGAGTAGAAGAAGGGAGTAGTAGTTTACCTATGTTATTAATCTGTTATCTCTTTAATCTGTTATTAAACTATTACAACTATTTGCTTCCCCACAACAGTCCATTGGTTGTAAATAGTAACAAACAATGGAGGGAAATCCCTGAAATAAACAGTAAGAAACAGCCCAGTATAAAACTAGAATTTTATACTGGACAATAAAATGAAAATCGGAACCACAACAAAAAGAAAATAATGTGACAATTTTAATAACCCACATTTAGAGACAAGGTATTTTACCTTGAAGTGCTTCTTTTGCTCTTTCTAGTTCTTGCTCTTTCTGTGCCAGCTGCACCTTAAGTTCCGTTACCGATAGAACCCCTGCAAACCTACTTTCCCTGCACCTATCTTCTCACCCTGCCACTACAGTACATCATCTTTTAATGCTGCAGCCTTACCTTTTTCATAGTTGCAGGAGAGTCCAGACATCATTCACTTGATAGAGGTATCCGGCTGCCGCATGCACTGTGATGGAGGAATCCGGCTAACGCATCCACTGATGGTCACATCCACTGACGTCACTACTCGGCACCGGTCTCATTTCCCGGCGCCGAGTAGTGACGTCAGTGGATGCGACCATCAGTGGACGCGGCAGCCGGATTCCTCCATCAGTAAGTGACTGACCCAAGTATAAGTCGAGGTTCAGTTTTCAGGCTGTTTTCACAACCTGAAAACCTCGACTTATATTCGAGTATATACGGTATGTCCATCCAGTCCAACCCATCTAGCAATATCCTAATTTCCTGCCTAACTGTTGATCCAGAGGAAGGCAAAAAAACCACAAAAAGGGGAAAAAATTCCTTCCTGACTCCAAGTGGCAATCGGAAATTTCCCTGGATCAACTCTACTTTATGTATCAATACCAGTAACTTGCAACATTCCTTGTTTGCAGAAACTCATCCAGCTTTTTTTTGAAACTGACCAATGAACCTGCCATAACAACGTCCACTGGAAGACAGTTCCATAGCCTTACCGTTCTCACTGTGAAAAACCCTTTCCGAACTTGAAGCCTAAACCTTTTTTCTTCAAGTCTTAAGGGATGTCCTCATGTCCTCTGACATTTTCTATTGGTGAACAATGCCCCAGATAGTTTACAATTACTATTAACTAATAATGAATGGGAATGAACCATGTGATCACCGGGTAGGAATTACTATTAAAGGGTATCTCCACTCGTTTTTATAAGTTTTGTGAATCCAGTTCTGTTGAAGAACGGGAGGTAAAGGAGCTGTGCCTTACCTTCCGTTCTTCAATAGAACACACAGGAGCCAGGAAACAAGGTAAGAAACTTACCCGCTCGCTCGCTCCCCCGGCGCGTAGTCTGACAGGTCCCGACGGACCTTGTCTTCTATGCGCATGCGCGATCTATGCGCATAGAAGACAAGGTCCGTCGGGACCTGTCAGACCAAGCGCCGGGGGAGCGAGCAAGCAAGTTTCTTACCTTGTCTCCTGTGTGTTCTATTGAAGAACGGAAGGTAAGGCACAGCTCCTTTACCTCCCGTTCTTCAATAGAACTGGATTCATAAAACTTATAAAAACGAGCGGAGATACCCTTTAACTAATAATTAATGGGAATGAACCAAGTGATCACTGGGTAGGAATTACTATGATACAAGCTACAGTAACTTTCCCCCTTCCTGTTAATCTCGTTACAGAAACTCCATTGTGGCCAATTACAGGCTTTACAATAAAAGAAATATTTTCGCATTTTGAGCACTATGAGTCTATGATCATAGGATTTGGGGTTTAACGGTTTTATACAATTCCCAGGTTTGATTTCCAATCACACAATGATTTGCTTTAAAGGGCATATCCACTGAAAATAAAAATTTATATTTATGCACAGAAACCCCAAAGAATCATAGTACTATACTTACCTTTTCATCTAAAGCCCCTAAAACTACTTACCAACACTGATCCCTCGTTGCCAAGTTTAACCTACTTTGTCACTGTTGTGATCTGGTTAGCAGCTTGCACAGCAGCAGTGGAGGCCGTTGGCTGTGATGTTGCCTGGAATAAACAGGAAGACTAAGGGAAAGGTAAGTTTCATTGCTAACTCCAAAGCCTTTCTGCTTCATGATATGGCCAATAGTAATATGCGTGCCCTGCAGAACTTCTCATTGACCTTGTTGCTAATGGAACAGAAGAGACAGAGAGGACCAAAGACCAGAGCAACATTAGGAAACTTTAGAGAAGTATAGCTTTAGGTCAAAGAAGAACCCAGGGATCAGGTTCTCTGGGGACTATTGAGCTGTGAAGGGGAGTTTCATTGTCTTTAAACCAAGATGTAGAAGGTTCACGTCTACATCTTGAGCAGTTAAACTTGCACTAAGCAGTCACTTTTTTTCTGTAGGCCAACCAACCTATCTGCAAGGATAATTACTAAACTTACATCTTTAGGACTTTAAACATGAAAAAGAACATATTCATTCATGTTGCAGTTGGATTCAACTGTCCATGTGGAAACTCTTTGCTGGAAGTGAACATTAGAAATCCATTTGCAGTTTGTTCCAAGAATTAAAAATTCCAAGTTTTCTCCAAATATTGGAATCAGCAATTCCGCCACAAATCTACAGAAACCTCGACATCGGCGAAGATTTTTTTGATGATTGGATATTAGTAATAACTATAAACATGGCCCTGTGTATTCCAACGCTTGGAATGACTTTAATAGTTTAATCGTTCCTTTCCCTTTAACTACGAACATTGGCGAAAAATCAGGCAAATGTCCAATAACCGATACAGTATATGGAAAACACGGAGTACAAAAATGGCAGCACTCGTATCTTATACAGGCAATCCGTGTGGTGCTGTTTATATGCTGTATCTACAATAAAGTGAATATTTTATCTTCATTCCTGTGAGTAGCGCATTCCTTCAATATCAATATCCAAATGCCCAATCTCTGCTTTTAAAAGGTAGATTTACTATATTAAAAAGGGTAAATGTTAGTGTAACTACTGGTTTCCCCCTTTAAATCTAAACTTCTATAAAGCAAATAAAAGATCTTCTAAATCCTTTTTGCTTTCAATATGACTTTGTATTACATAACCAAAAGTTTGTCTAAGAATGTTCAGATTAAGGTCATTGATACTGGCCATACACTAGTCAATTTATCTGCCAGCGTTTGATTCCAGAAATATTATCTATTTTCTAGGAGTCACTTTTATCTCACCAATGAGAGTGCTATTTTACAATGTGCAAAATTACACATCCCCCTGTGCTTGCGTAGATTTCCACCAGCCACTTAAGTGTGTTATCTCCAGAGTTTCCCCCACAAGCATAAAGATATACTGATACTTGTAGGGCAGGGTGATGTGATCCACACATTCATACCACAAAGGTGACAGCTCCTCAGTAATATATCGGGAATTCTATAAACCATATTGCAAAATGTAGGGATATATACGTAAAAAGTCAATGAGAAGCCCATGGTCGAGTTTCACACAGGTCATGGAACACACAAGTACCGTATATACTCGAGTATAAGTCGAGGTTTTCAGGCTGTGAAAACAGCCTAAAAACTGAACCTTGACTTATACTCGGGTCAGTCACTTACTGATGGAGGAATCCGTCTGCCGCATCCACTGATGGTAGCATCCACTGACGTCACTACTCGGCGCGGGGAAATGAGACCGGCGCCGAGTAGTGACGTCAGTGGATGCGACCATCAGTGGATGCGGCAGCCGGATTCCTCCATCAAGTGAATGATATCGGGGCCCGGACTCTCCTGCAACTATGGAAAAGGTAAGGCTGCATCTTTACTTGTAGTGAGAGAAGATGGGTGCAGGGAAATAGGGTTTTATTCCTGGGGCTGGGGGGAGAGTAAGGAGTCAGGGACAGGGTAGTGGTTTTATTCCTGGGGCGAGAGTAAGGAGTCAGGGACAGGGTAGTGGTTTTATTCCTGGGGCTGGGGGGAGAGTAAGGAGTCAGGGACAGGGTAGTGGTTTTATTCCTGGGGCTGGGGGGGAGAGTAAGGAGTCAGGGACAGGGTAGTGTGTTTTGGGGTTAGTGTGTGCAGTTCCACTCATGATGTTTGTAAACTACTACTCCCTTCTACTACTCTACCCTCGACTTATACTCGAGTCAATTGTTTTTTACTCATTTTTGAGGTAAAAATGGGTACCTCGACTTATACTCGGGTCGACTTATATTCGAGTATATACGGTATTACAACACAGGTCATGGTAATACAGTAATGTTAATGTCATAAGGAGTAACTAAGGATGACATCATTTATTTTGTATTATAATGTGCATTCAGCATATCTGCCATTTATTGAGCATTAAGGATTCCTTCCTTACTCCTTACTTCCTAACACTGAAAGTGTTTTTATCCAGCCATGCATATTAGTAGGGAGATTCAATCAAAGTTCTTATCTGTAAAAATGGTGCTAATTTTGCCCCAACTTTTATTGAAACTTCCTGATCATGTTTAATGGACTGCCATTCAAAATTATTTTTTTAATATTGATCAATCTATAAAAATATCCTTCTGTTGCTTGAATGAATTCTACACTTCCTTTAGTCTTTTCTTTATAATAAGTAATTGATTTACTCTTTGTATCATTGAATTGAATATATGACGACTAGAGATGTCCGAACTTCGCAAAATCCGGTCTGTTATCAGTGTCACATGACCAAATAAAATCTGCGTATTCTAGACAATGACGCACCCCCTACTCTATAATATATTTAAAGTCACCTTTGAGTTTCTTGACTTTTATATGGTCATGGAACTCCCTGGTAACGTATTGAGTTAACTGATTACGGATTCCCTATTTAATCTAAACATTTTACAGTATACATTGAATTCTCAATAGGACAGACAGGGACACACACAATGTATGCAGAACCAACCCATGCTTTTATTTTCATTGCATATAAAAAAATTCATATGAAGATATTGATGTACAGTACTATCCCATAGGCTGTAGAAGAGGCTAAAAGCCAGGGAAATAATAATTTGCACTGTTTATACGGGATGCCATCCTACCCAAAAGTATAAAAAGAAACAAACAAAAAACAGGATTGTGGACTGTTAAGTATCCCTTTATTTCATACTGTTTAAAACAAAAGCAATCGAAATTCTTTGGACCAGGGCTGCTAAAGTCTACAGTTTATGTGTCAAAAAGGAGGCTCTGATTATCCTTGAAAAAGAATCTCCCCTTACACCGGACAGTCACTTCCTGTGATGGCTGGGCATTAATGGAATGAAGAGGATACCGCGTGTTCCATTAGGAAATGACAAGCGAACTAACCAGATACAGTATCAGTGTCTAAGTGGAAAAGTTACAACGTGAAGATCCTTGCATACTGTAATACAGTATATCTAAGGCCAAACCGCAAGTCTCCAACTGTAAGAAACCAGGCAAATGACTAATGGTAATTGTACTTGTCCTGCTAAATGGAAATAGATTACTTACAGCAGGATTAGGAGGGTATCTTATTCGTTAATTAGCTTTTGTGTATTTCCTGTTCTACAACACTGCTGAGCGGTTTGGAACACTAGAACTAGCGCTTTATGGAAAAAACATCTTTGCTTTGTGCACAGACGGAATTTAAAAACATGAATCTTTTAATAATATAAAGCTTTAATCCAACTCCCTGCATTGCTGCCTTAAACTTTCCACAGGTGAAATGTACCATAGAAGTTTCCTGTAAATCCAGGGATATTATATTACCCAGCCTTGCTGAAAGTGTCATGCTCCCCTGTACATCGCTCAACAGGGCACAGCTAGCACACCCTCCCCAACACCAGGGTAGGGTGGCACTTCTGTGTGTTTCAGGCACATAACCAAAGAAAATTATATATTATTAGGCCCCAGCAAGGTTGGGTACCAATAGTGGCTGAATACAGAGGCTATGTATCTAACAGGGCCCCTTTTTATACAACATAGAAAATTATTTTGTATAACAGTGACCGACAGACATGTCCTTTTTTACTACAGTGTATGTACAGCTGTAATGCTCTGTTACGTATGAATTACCAATTACCTATACAGAGCATTAATACAAGGAAGTCTGACTGCAGGGCTCAATCAGCAGTGCACACAGGGATCAGCCATGGGGGCCAAGTGAGGCCCAGTAATTTTTGATATAACTCCAATCCTAGCAAGCAGGATAGAGGTAGTGGCAGAGCATTGTCAGTGCTCTCTTTCCAGATGTGATATCACCACTTAGTAGTTTGCATTATTCCTGTTTACTAGTGCATAAAAGTTTGTTCCAAGGTAACGAAATATACATTAGAACAGGGATTCTCAAATGGCGTGCCTCCAGATGTTTGAAAGCTACAAATCCCAGCATTCCTTAACTACAGAGGGAACCCTGGAAATGCAGGGAGTTGTAGTTTTCACACATCTGGAGGCACACCTGCATTAGAATTCCTGCATTAGAATGCCCAGCCCTCACCTCTCAGTGTTCACTCTTCCAAATGCAGCAAAACACAAGAAAATCTTTTTATATTTTTAGAGTTAAGGCACAGCCCTGGGACCAAAGACCTGCAGCTTTTTTTTTTTTATGTTTATGATCTTTTTTTTTAACGAATTTTCTTTTTTTCTCTCTCAAATTTTTCATAAAGAAGCTCTAAGGTGACATATTATATAATACAGAAGGAAAAAAAATATACAAGGAGTAAATATACAGAATATTCATTCTCTCACCAAGAGTTTCAAGATATAAGAACACCACCTGTTTGCAGATGATGTCATAATAAGAACTTGTCATTTACAATTAACATCGTTATAGTATGTACAATACAATAAATACATGGTTGTAAACAGAGACAAACAAGACTGTATTACAGGTAAGGTCATCTGGTGAGCAAGAAAAATAAAATAAAAATGGCACAACTAAAATAGAAAATAAATATGCTCATTAAAATCAACGCAGCTCTCTGTAAATCGGTTCAAGTTTTTCTTTGAATGTTATATAGTTGTACCTGCTGTGAAATGAGAGGATAAAAAATGAATACAGCAAGCGTTGGATTTCAGAACAGTACCGTGCGAGCTTGAGCGTACAGTTCCTAGATGTAACCTTAAGAGAGCCAAGACAGCAAAAGACACAGGCTTCATCACACATATGGCAAAGAAAATATAAAAAAAAAAAAAAAAAGAAAGATACAGGAACTGTATAAAGCCAATCAGAACTTTGTACGGAGAGTTGTGTGTACGACACACTTTGGCAAATGGAGAGAAAAGAAAGGATTGTACAGTGCATTAGATCCCTGGATCTACAAACAATGTAGCTTCATTCTAGTTGATTGTCCATGGATAATGAATGGATTATTTCTTTTTTTTTTTTTTTAATTGAAGTTTTTTTCTTGTGACGGCAAGTTCCTTGATGATACAGTTTCCGTTAGTGCAGTTGTTAACCCTTTCAGGTCTATCTTTATATTTGGAAATAATATTGCTTTATTTTTTTATATTCTTTTTATATGTTACATTCCAGGCACTACATGGGTAGATTAGAAAAAAAAAAAAAAAATGTAAAATAATAAATTAAAAAACAAATAAGGAAAAACTCTACGGGCGGTGTAGCTTTGTGAATACGCATCTTGCTGGAGTACAGACAGTAAAGTGTTTGCTAACTTGCTCGACAAATAAAAAAAAAAAAAAGATTAAACCATGTGGAACACAAATAAGAGATACTTAAGGCTAAGCCAAAGGCTGAAGTCCTATGTCAGAAACGTTACATTTTTTTATCCTTCTTTTTTCAGTCAAAAAAACCAACAAACATTTTTTTTGGCCGGTTTAAACATGAAAGCATCAGTCTGCATGCATGTAAATGCAACTGTAGTGATAGAATGATAGACAGGAATTTCACTTTAAACAGTGAAGACAGAAGCCTTAACAGTATTAAAGTGTTGCGAAGTTGCATTAAATTCTTACACAGAATTTACGGATAGAGACAATCCGTGGCGTGGCTCTCTGAGCTTACGTTCAACTCCCAGAATTCTTTGCTAGTCCAGCCAAGGAGCCACATACGGGTCTATTTATTGTTACATGATTTTTTTTTTAATATCCGTTTTTATATTGTAGAATTTAATTAAGATTATGTGGTAAATAGTAGCCTGGATGACAAAGGTATCTCTGATACAAAGACTCCCCTGCCACCGTGGAAATGAGAGAGGCTGTATAAAGTGACCAAACTCCATTGCTCACGTACATTATCAATCATAGTGCCTACATTTTGTTTTTTTTACATTTGTGGTATGTGGCTACAGGTACCTGTTGCACTTCACAGAACTGATATTTACATTATTATCACATATACAGGCCCAGTTGTGTTAAGCAAAAAAGACACATAGCTTGAGGCATTGAGTAAGATCTCGGTGCAAGACCTAGATCCTTATAAAGTTACACTTAAATGTACGGATCTACACTATGGGCCAATAAAAGCACATAAATTGCTTAACACTGATAGTTTTTCCTACATTGCCATAAAGCACAATTTGTATTGAGCAAGACAAAAGACATTAGACAAAAGACAAGTGTGACTTTCCATACTGTACAGGAAAGTGCCCGATGCATTCCTTCTGTGCTAATCAAAATATTAAAAGAGGAGTAAAAACTAAGTTGTACTGAAAGGGTTTCCTGCAAGACAAGTGTATAAAAGAATGCAAGCATAGAAAATAATGGAGTTCTACAGTTCAGTTCATTGCTGTGAAATTCTAAGGTGCAAAAAAATCCAATAACCAGGAGTAAGTCATCCAGTGTAGCACATACTTGTACTGAGAACTTGCAAAGTTACTCTTTGGAAATAAAAATAATCGTGGTGGATGAATTTCCAAACGTATTTTTTTCTTTAAATATAATACCTCAATATATTTAATAATAAAAGAAAGCCTTTTTTCTGATTTTTTTTCCGTTTGTTTTTTTTTTAAAAATCTGTTTTACATATGATACAAAATGCGGAGGACGGTGCAACGACAACCGATGCACATTCAGTCATTTATCAGGAAGACTTAAAATTAGAAAATAATAAAATCTCCATAGCCAGCCATCTTGCTGTAATCCTATCTGTGCCACGCCCATCACGTCATCCAATCACAACCAATCACTTTCATTATAGGTGGAATCAATGTTGAATATTCATTTCTACCACCGCTGATGTCTGTTCTTCTACCAATCTTTATTCTGTCAACCACGGGGATTTTGGCGCTTATTTCTTTTCCAGGTTTCCACTTTCCTTTTGCCATGGAAATGAATTTCTATTAATTTTCCTGAGTGCCAAACTGAGTAAATGATATCAGTTTTGATCAACGAACATCCTAGAAGATGAAAGTGAGGAGTAACCATGTCGATGGCATGTTTCATGCACTTTGGAAACCATTTTCTAAAAACAAACAAAAAAAACTAAGGAGGGAAGGTTTTTCACGCTGTTACGTGTCAGGAGAGTGCGCTTGCTCTGTGGAGCTAGGCTCGGTCTGGCTCTCCTCTTCATCCACCTGATCGTCCAGTGGAATTTCAGTAGATTCTGAGTCCTGCGTACAAAGAGTTTTTGAGTCACTGCAGCTGTTGTCTTCCTCCACCTGACTCCCACTGTCCTTTTCTGTATCAGACTCTCCATCTTCCTCCAGGGTTAGTTCAAACTGGAATTTATCATTCTGTCCTTGTCTGCCTTCTTCCTGCTCATCGGGTGCAGGGGATGGACTCTGGGGTATTGTGCTCTGGTACCATTCACGATTGTCCTCTAGTGTGTCTAAGATATCCTGGGCATCGGGATGAACAAGATCTGCCCACGTTTCCCACAGTGGATGAACAATGTAATCTATGAAGCCCACCTGGTTAAAATAAAACCAATAAAATTGTTACATTGTTATCAGTGGAGTTTATAGGAAGTATATATATATACACACACACACACACACCACAAAAAATATACGTAAAACCCCTTTCAATTCATATATATGAGGCACATAATATACATGACCCAATGGATCATATAGGCTAACACAGAACTCTAACAGGCTTAAGTGGTTATATAATACAGCAAGATGGCAAATAAGAAGTGATTTCAAAGACAAGGCAAACTAATCACTTATTAAAATAATAGAGAGGGAAATTTAGGCTAAAACTCATTTTACACATATATACCACAATGCATGGTCAGTTAGGGTGAGGCCACACTGCAACGCACAGGAATCGCGAGCATTATCGCACGTGATTGTGTGCACAAATCTTGTGCATTTTGCGCATGCGTTTTTGCCATTTTGCGTTATGGAAACGCATGCGTTGCATGCAAAAATGGTGAACGCATGCGTTACCAAAACGCAAATGGACGCGCAATCGCATTGGAAATCGAGGGAATTTCCGCGTTGCCACGATTTCCAGAGAAAATCGCAGGCGCAATTGCGAACGCGTGCGGCCTAGCCCTTAAACATTTCACTCCAGCTAGCCTTTAAGTGACTTCCTCATTAACCCTTCACCAACAAAAAGGGGGCTTGTGGGCCCAGTTGACCCTCCCCAAAATCGCCTACAAATTCCCTCACTTCCTGCCCAGTAGACTGAGCTCTGTAGGTGAACTTTATGTGCACATTACCTGTGATTTTTCAACTGATGCATTGTGCTTGTCACACATGGGACTAATCTCCATTCCTCTTTCCCTCTCCCGGTCTCCTTGTCTGAAGAACTCCTCCATTATCCTATCTGTCCACATCCTGTAAAGCTGCAAGGGTTTCGTTGGGTTGCTTAAGTCTGCACAATGGACCATATTTTGCAGAACCTAAAAGAGGAAATATGGCAGAAAAAAAATCAGAAGAAGCTATAAACAGAAAGTTGGGACTTGCTACTATTTTACAAATTAGCCGGAGGTAAAAACTGGAGAGGACTCAGACTTAACAATTTAAAAAAAAAAAACATTGATGAAGACCGTGGATTAATCAAGATACTAAGCATGTAAATTGACTGTATAGTCTAGATGTACCATCTGTACAGTCAATAAAATCCCAGGCCACCTTACCTGAATCCTGTCTGAATAATTATCCAGAAGGAGAACTCCTGAGCTTGTGACTTTCTTCGTTTCAACCATGGTTTTCAAATCAGCCAACAAATTCATGTGTTTGGACATGTCCGTTGCAAGAACCTTTCAGAGAAAACACAAACATTGTACACAATTGACAGACTGATGGTACAGTAACCCCAATAGGCTCTTTTGTATATGCAAGTTCATTTTGCCTTCGCTGGTTAATCTTTTTAGATGTATTATGTAAATGAAGCAACTAAAGAATATAACAAATAGAATATACTGTATAGAAACAGAATATAATAATGTAAATGCTATAATTATATTAAATAGAATATACTGTATAGAAACAGAATATAATAATGTAAATGCTATAATTATATTAAATAGAATATACTGTATAGAAACAGAATATAATAATGTAAATGCTATAATTATATTAAATAGAATATACTGTATAGAAACAGAATATAATAATGTAAATGCTATAATTATATTAAATAGAATATACTGTATAGAAACAGAATATAATAATGTAAATGCTATAATTCCACTGACCCACAAAGCCAATAGATTGCAATGTTTTACTGTACTGTGGCTGTTTACACTTTATTCCAATATTCACCTAGTAAACGACACATTAGGCCACAGTGATCTAAGGTTAATAAGTTCAGACAACCGGAAAATATATAGTTTATAGTTAAAGGGCATGTTAACAGGTTATTTGTCAGTTACCTGCCCACCAACTGATATATTTTGCACTTATTACCTACATTACTAACCAGATATTTAAGGATAATTATTGTCCCCATTCGGGCAGAGTAGCTGGTACCTCACTCCATGCTGTCAATCAAGGCTGTGATTACTGACATCACAACTAATGATTGACTGCTGTTTCACTTGCTGCCTCCTCTGCACTTGCTTAAGCATATGAAAAGCTCTTTGAGCAAAGGGAGGACACCTTTTCCAGAGAGGGATAGAACTTCTCATTAAATATCTGGTTACAAATGCATGGAATAAAGTGGTAAAACTAGCAGTTAGGGTTGAGAGCAGATAAATGATGTCACCAGTTTATGGTTTTAAAGGCGGACATGCCCTTTAATAATTTATCTTTGACTTTGTTTAGATGAACGCAAATTTTTTTTCACCTTAATAAAAAAAAAAAAAAAACAGTCACAAGAAAGATGCTATGGTTTAAATATTTATTTATGGACAGTTTGGTTTAATATCTGTTTCTCAGCTATGTTACTTCTGGTGAAAACGGCAACATCTCACTAAAAAATAGCTTATGTCACATAAAAAGAATCTTCATCTGCGTAAAAAATAGTGAGAGGAATGCAAAATATTAAAACCCTGACACAGAAAAAAATTCCATTCTAAACAAATTGCCCAGGCGTAGATCCTAGGATTGTAGACAGAAGCAATGAGGTTACATAGTACATACTATAGCAAACAGGTCACAAGTCTGGTAACAAGGACAAACGCAAAGCTACTAGTACATATCCTAATGTGCCATTAATCAGAAAAGTGAATGACATCACACACAGAGGATGGTTGCTAATGGATTTATATAGACCAAAACTTTTGGTCTCCAAACAATGCTTACTGTTTTTGCTTACCCCATGTAAAATTTGCATGCCTTAGCCTTTGCAAACCTTGTACTATGGCAGATTTAGGATTTTAAAGGAACACTCTGACAAGGGCAGAGGATATTGATAATGTCAATCAAGCTATTGGAAGATTAACCGTAACTTCTAACTGCCAGCGTTTAAAAATGTGTTCCAGGGATTATTTTGAAGGTAGAACAGCAGACTTATAATAGCAGACTTATAATATTATAAATAGGTAGAATAGCAAACTATAGTGCGTATTAATTTTTTTTAAAAAACAGCTAAAATGAAAAGTACCTGGGGCAGGGAGGTAGGGTTGGTACTTTCTGCCTCCCAATATCATTTCTATGAGGAACTGCAGCATGAAGAAAACTGCTTCTGCCAGGCTTCCTGAGTGCTTCAGCGCTATCATTAATACAGGAAGGCCCATTGCAATAACCTGGCAGATGAAAACTGTATCTGCTGTAGTTCCTAAACAAAATAATACTGGGAGGTGGGAATAATTAATCCTGTCCCTGGTACTTTTAATGTTTACATTTTTAAGTAAATTTTTACAGTACAGTTGTCCTTTAACCCTAATTTGTTTGGGAACCAAAGACCTTCTATTGAATTTGAAATAAAACTAAGTTTGTTTGAACTTAAAAATGTAAAAATAGATCTTTTGTTTAGTTTAAACTTTAGTTCTCCTTGTACCCTAGTATGAGGATTTAAAGATCCCCCAATGAAATGTCTCAGCAGGGACAATAGCGAATCAAATTTACGATATGTTTTTCAAAAGCAATGTTTCCAAGTTGCTCAGCTGTGCAGTGACACAATTAAAGAATACATGGCTCTAGGGGATATTGGAGGGGACCAAGCCTAAGCTAAAAGACAGAAGGCTGTGCATCCATCTGCAGTAGTAAGAGGCACTGCATATGGGACCGGGTGACGTCAGATTGGGAATAGATAATGCTAATATTAGGCGGAACTGTGTGGTGGATCACAGTTTTACCTTCTCTTGGTGATTTATACAATATATTGTCTTTAGTTTTCCTTTAATCCCTTTCTCAAGGTCTCAGTGTGGAGATAATTAAAGATTGTAAATAAAGGCTGGAAAGGCCGTATTTTCCCCTGGTTTTAACTGCAACGTTTTAGCTAATTTGTGCCTCAAACTTACATAAATAAATGTAAAATATCCCATCTGTTGTGGTTAATCATTTTCTATTTTAGAATAAGTTCCTGTGAAAGTTAACAGCTTTTTATCACATCTCCCATTTACAATGCACACGGGGGAGAGTCAGTTCATTTACAGCAAGTGGTGATGAAGAATTAATAGGAAATAGAACAAGGGCAATGCTAAACCAGGATACCCAGATCTCGGGAACTAGGCTACAGCATGATTTATCACTTGGCATAGACCCTTTTCTTTATAAAGATGACGGTATGTACACTGGCTGTCACTGTACACTGTATAGAAATGTACTGTCACTGTATAGAAATGTACTGTCACTGTATAGAAATGTACTGTCACTGTATAGAAATGTACTATCACTGTATAGAAATATAGTGTCAATCACTGTATAGGAACATACTGTCACTGTATAGAAATGTACTATCACTATAGAAATGTACTGTCACTGTATTCACTGTATAGAAATATAGTGTGAATCACTGTATAGAAACGTACTGTCACTGTATAGAAATGTACTATCACTATAGAAATGTACTATGACTGTATAGAAATATAGTGTCAATCACTGTATAGAAATGTACTTTCACTATAGAAATGTACTGTCACTGTATTCACTGTATAGAAATATAGTGTCAATCACTGTATAGAAACGTACTGTCACTGTATAGAAATGTACTGTCACTGTATAGAATTGTACTGTCACTGATCCCAGTAATATTCCATTATCGGAGTGCATGCGAATCGCAGAACAATGGACACCAGTGCACCTAGTGTGGCCAACATTTAACGTGTGATCGGATCACAATCATATAGTAGTGTGGCCTAGCCCCCCTGTCTGTCTAGTCTATCTATCTCTCAGTGTCGATTTATTACTCTCTATCTATTTATCAGTGTATATCTCTCTCTCTCAGGGTCTGTCTATCTATCTCTCTCAATGTCTCTATCTCTCTCTCTGAATGTCTATCTCTCTATCTATCTATCTATCTATCTATCTATCTGTATCTATCTATCTGTATCTATCTATCTGTATCTATCTATCTGTATCTATCTATCTGTATCTATCTATCTGTATCTATCTATCTGTATCTATCTATCTATCTATCTATCTATCTATCTATCTATCTGTATCTATCTATCTATCTATCTATCTATCTATCTACGTCTGCCACATATATCTCTCTATGTCTGGCTTCCTATCATACAACCTACAGGAGGACAATAATGAAATGTAAAAGAATCCATGACGCCAACACAATGAATATAAAATAATAAAACCCAGAAGACCAGTGATGATAAAATGCAGTCTGTGTACTTACAATGTCAATGACCATTTTTCTCAGTGATTGTCTCTGCTTTTTGGTCAGGTTCTGGAAAATGTCACAATTCTCCTCTTGCAGCAGCTTAAACCCTACGGCTAAATGGTGATTCTCCAGCACAGATGAATCATTGTACATCAAGGCTAATTCAGAGTCTGAAAGAAAGAGCACAGTTTTTTTTCATTCCCTGTAATGATAAACCCAGTGAGAAATGTAAAGAAACGTTCACTACCTTAATTAAATAATATGATTACTTGATTGCTTAAATTGCATGAGGAAGAACCACCAGTGACAAATCTGACAGGATAAATGCAGTTCTGTTCAGAGATAACTAACGTGCAGCATGAACCCTTAATATCAGAGACTAGCCACAGAGTACTGATGGTTAAAGATGGAATATCAAGCCTACAGCCTTCTAGATGTCACTTTATATCTGTAGGGTCGCAAACCAGCCAGATACCTGGATTTGGATATCTTTGGGCTTTTCCTTTAGGTTTATGTTATAGCCTGGATGTCTTTAGTATACAAGCCAAACCGTCACACTAAATACATTTGGGGATGAAGAACAGGGATGATACTTTTTAGGAAGATCTTAAAGCAATTAAAGCTTCTGGGAGAGTGAGTACTATTATTGGACCAAGGTGAAGTTTAGTACTAGGCCTACAGCCAATCATTGGAACATGTGAACCTAAAAATCCATTGTACATATTTGCACAATAATATGTTATGTGTAAATGTTCTACTTACCAAATACTTATATAATATAACTTATAACAAGGCTTCTTCCCTCTCAACCAATATGAACTGTGCAATATGGCAGATGAAACAAACTGCACCCATCATTTAACTTCCAAAGTATTACAATGACATTTCCAACTCATTTGGTTAGTTGTAAGTCATCAAATGGATTTCTGCACCCAGGGGTTTCCCTTAAGTTACAGATATTCTGAATACAAGGATCCAATGTACCAAGTGAAATGTCCCATAGAGCAACACGAAACATGCCAAACCAAGCAGTTCAAAATAATTGTGCAGATTGTAAATATCTAAATCCACAGTATACACTTTGTATGGTCCAGAAGCTGTAGCCTGAAGGATATTGTAGGGTGAATCATATCCAGGATCTATTCTGGTTCCCTTTCTTCTATTTACTTGAACGTATACCTGCATTAATCGCAGAAAAGTTGGTATTCAATTTTATTGAAGACCAGGAGGTAAAGGAGTTGTGTCTTACCTCCCGTTCTTCAATAAAATGCTCAGGAGCCAGGAGAGAAGGTAAGGAACATGTAGACTGACAGGTCCTGACACTCTGTATTCTATGCGCTTTGCAAGAGTTGCAAGAATCTGACCATGCTATTAATTCAGAGAAACCAATGAGATGTTAGCTTTTTACTGGGTTACCGCAGTTCAATAACATTTGATTGGATGCTGCAGATTAAAGGTAAGGCGTTATTGCTCTGCCCCTCCATATTTGGCCAGAGGCCCTACCAATGGAATAACTGCAAGCAATTCTTCCCATTGGATAAATTCCTGATTGATGTGGGGGCAGAACTTGGACACTCTAGTTGTCCTTTAATAACACAGGCAAACTTATGAACCTTTCAATGCATCAGCCCCTAACTTGTGGAGGTGTCATATTGCAGATGGGTTTTTTCTCACATCGCCAAGGATTCCATCGATCTGTTAGTTCTACGATTGATGCTGGTCATTTATATTTTAGCCTTAGTTTCCCTTAAATTGAAATGTAAGGATGCACTCATCATTTTATTGCATTTTATAGTAAATGGTTGTTTGTATACAACCAACCATTACATTTCAGTAAAACATTAAATATACAAGCAATGAGCAAAAAAATTATGAAAATTAAAGAGAAAGAACGGCATTTTATCGATTTATTTAAAGCCTCTAAATCACATAAAAAACTGCAAGATTCTGGTATTGCCATGGCAACAAGAGCAAGTCCTTGATCCCAATCCTAATGTTGCCATGTGATCAGCCCATCCACAGCCAGCAATAGGCTATAGAACCACAGAATTGTCAATAACAATTAATACAGTCTGTGTCAGCGCTTTGCCTTAATGTTGGGTCACACCTGCATGTCTTTTCCCATTTTAGATGTACTAGATGAGGAATATCAAACCTGCTGCCTTACAGATGTTTTCCGACTATAACTACCAGCATTCCCTGCAGCCAGGGATTGCTGGAACTTGTAGATGGCAAACATGGATATTCCTGTAGTAGAGGTTTCCTATATTGCACAGGATAACTGTGGCACTGATGTAACACTGAATATTGGGAGAGATGCAATAAATTTCCCTATCGCAACTGACCTGTACTTGCTCCCGTGATGCAGTAACCGCTTTGCGACTGTTATTACATCGCGTGAATGCGAGCGGTAAGTTGCGATCTTTTGCTTGTCTTTAAAGCCACAGTTGCAAACAAGCGCAATAATCGTTTGCATAGTATTGGAGGTTGTATAAAAGACACATGTCCATCTAGTCCAACCTGTATACCCTACCCATAAACCCTACCTAGCCACTGATCCAGGGGAAGGTAAAAAAGAAGAGTTAAAATGTAGCCCACAAACCCTGGCAGTACCGCTGGCAATAGGCAATGCAAAATGAGTTCAAAATCCTCACTGACCTAAAATTAAATCCGTTACCATGGGCTTTGCACTTCTTTTTCCCATTAGTACAAGATATCGCATCTTCATTATAATTTTAGATGCAAAATCATCATTGCAAGGAAAACTTTTTTCAACAGATTCATTACTCAACTTGTCAACCCACTAATATTGTAAATACTATAAATATCACTTACTGGTGTTATATAATGTATACGGTATATTCTGATATCACTTACTGGTGTTATATAATGTATACGGTATATACTGATATCACTTACTGGTGTTATATAATGTATACGGTATATACTGATATCACTTACTGGTTGTGATATCATTTAACTGTATATACTGATATCACTTACTGGTGTTATATAATGTATACGGTATATATACTGTATCACTTACTGGTGTTTATAAATGTTACGGTATATACTGATATCACTTACTGGTGTTATATCATTTATACTGTAGTATTACTGATATCACTTACTGGTGTTAATAATTTATACTGTATATACTGATATCACTTACTGGTGTTATATCATTTATACTGTATATACTGATATCACTACTGGTGTTATATCATTTACTGTATATACTGATATCACTTACTGGTGTTATATCATTTATACTGTATATACTGATATCACTTACGGTGTTATATCATTTATACTGTATATACTGAATATCACTTACTGGTGTTATATCATTTATACTGTATATACTGATATCACTTACTGGTGTTATATCATTTATACTGTATATACTAATATCACTTACTGGTGTTTTATCATTTATACGGTATATACTGATATCACTTACTGGTGTTATATAATGTATACGGTATATACTGATATCACTTACTGGTGTTATATCATGTATACGGTATATACTGATATCACTTACTGGTGTTATATCATTTATACTGTATATACTGAGATCACTTACTGGTGTTATATCATTTATACGGTATATACTGATATCACTTACTGGTGTTATATCATTTATACTGTATATACTGATATCACTTACGGGTGTTATATCATTTATACTGTATATACTGATGTCACTTACTGGTGTTATATCATATATACTGTATATACTGATATCACTTACTGGTGTTATATCATTTATACTGTATATACTGATATCACTTACTGGTGTTATATCATTTATACTGTATATACGGATATCACTTACTGGTGTTATATAATGTATACGGTATATACTGATATCACTTACTGGTGTTATATCATTTATACTGTATATACTGATGTCACTTACTGGTGTTATATCATTTATACGGTATATACTGATGTCACTTACTGGTGTTATATCATTTATACGGTATATACTGATATCACTTACTGGTGTTATATAATGTATACGGTATATACTGATATCACTTACTGGTGTTATATCATTTATACTGTATATACTGATGTCACTTACTGGTGTTATATCATTTATACTGTATATACTGATGTCACTTACTGGTGTTATATCATTTATACTGTATATACGGATATCACTTACTGGTGTTATATCATTTATACTGTATATACTGATATCACTTACTGGTGTTATATCATTTATACTGTATATACTGTAAATATGGATATCCCTTACTGGTGTTATAGTATAGTATAGTATAGTATTTGAGGTTGAATAAAGACATACGTCCATCCAGTCCAACCCATCTAGCAATATCCTCATTTCCTGCCTAACTGTTGATCCAGAGGAAGGCAAAAAACCCCCACCAAATTTATGAAGGGGAAAAAAATTCCTTCCTGACTCCAAGCGGCAATCGGAAACTTCCCTGGATCAACTCTACTTTATGTATCAATACCAGTAACTTGCAACATTCCTTGTTTGCAGAAACTCATCCAGCTTTTTTTTGAAACTGACCAATGAACCTGCCATTACAACGTCCACTGGAAGACAGTTCCATAGCTTTACCGTTCTCACAGTGAAAAACCCTTTCCGAGCTTAAAGACTAAACCTTTTTTCTTCAAGTCTTAAGGGATGTCCTCGTGTCCTTTGACATGTTCTATTGGTGAACAATGCCCCAGATAGTTTATTGTATGGCCCGTTAATGTATTTATACACAGTAATCATATCCCCACGCAAACGCCTTTTCTCCAGCGTACATAATTGTAACTTTTCCAGTCTCTCTTCATATTCAAGCTCCCCCAATCCCCTTATTAATTTAGTTGCCCTTCTCTGAACCCTTTCCATTTCAAAGATGTCCTTTTTGTACACAGGATTCCAAAATTGCACTGCATATTCCAAATGAGGCCTTACCAATGCTTTGTAAAGAGGGAGAATTACATTTTCCTCCCTTGAATCCATACCTCTCTTTATACAAGACAATACCCTACTGGCTTTGGCTGTTGCCGCCTGGCACTGCTTGCTACCTTTAAGTTTGTTATCCACCAAAACTCCAAGATCCCTTTCCAACAGGGATTCACTTAACACAGAGCCATTGATAGTATAAGTAGCACAAGTATTTTTAAGTCCAAAATGCATCACCTTACATTTATCAACATTGAATTTCACCTGCCACTTAGCAGCCCAATGTGATAATCTATCTAGATCCCCTTGCAACGATTGCACATCCTCTGAAGTTTTTAATGGTCGACAAAGTTTTGTGTCGTCAGCAAACACAGAAACCTTGCTGACAATACCCACTTCCAAATCATTAATAAATAGATTAAATAGAAGCGGCCCCAACACAGAACCCTGTGGCACCCCACTTAGCACTTTAGTCCATAACGATGAAGCCCCATTAACAACTACTCTCTGCATCCTATTCATTAACCAATTTTCTATCCATGTACATACCAGAGTCTAAATTTCTACTTACTTCCTCATAAAAGCCAAGCAAGTTAGTTTGACAAGATCTATTCCTCCTAAATCCATGCTGGTTACTACTTATAATGTCAGTCCTTGAAACATACTCTAGAACATGTTCCCTTATTAAACTTTCCAGGATCTTCCCCACCACTGAAGTTAAACTTACAGGCCTGTAATGACCCGGCAGTGAACGACTACCCTTTTTGAATATTGGAATAACATCAGCCTTTTTCCAATCCAGAGGCACACCACCGGACATGAGGGAATCAGCAAAAATAAGAAACAATGGCCTAGATAAAACTGAACTTAGCTCCCTAAGTACCCGAGGATGTATTTTATCCGGTCCAGGAGATTTATTAATATTAACCTTCTTTAGTTCTTTCTGTACCATATCCTCGTTTAACCAAAGTGCACTTGAATCTTGTATACCATTATTGCTACTATACTCTATGATATCTGTACTTGGATCTTCTATAGTGTATACAGAGGAAAAAAAATTATTCAAGACATTTGCTTTATCGCCATCCTCTGTAACTAACTTATCCCCATTAATTAATGGTGCCACATTCTCAGTCCTCATCTTCTTACTATTAATATACTTAAAAAAATGTTTAGGCTTAGTGATGCTTTCTTCAGCTATCCTAACTTCATTATTAATTTTTTTCCGTTCCCTCGGCCTTAAAGGTTTTAAATGCCTTTTTCTTCCTTACCATTTGCCTCTTTACATCAGAATTCAGCCATTTATACTGTATATACTGATATCACTTACTGGTGTTATATCATTTATTTGGTATATACTGTATATACTGATATCACTTACTGGTGTTATATCATTTATACTGTATATACTGTAAATCCGGATATCCCTTACTGGTGTTATATAATTTATACTGTATATACTGATATCACTTACTGGTGTTATATCATTTATACTGTATATACTGTAAATACGGATATCCCTTACTGGTGTTATATCATTTATAATGTATATACTGATATCACTTACTGGTGTTATATCATTTATTCGGTATATACTGATATCACTTACTGGGGTTATATCATTTATACTGTATATACTGATATCACTTACTGGTGTTATATCATTTATACTGTATATACTGATATCACTTACTGGTGTTATATCATTTATTTGGTATAAACTGTATATACTGATATCACTTACTGGTGTTATATCATTTATACTGTATATACTTTAAATACGGATATCCCTTACTGGTGTTATATCATTTATACTGTATATACTGATATCACTTACTGGTGTTATATCATTTATTCGGTATATACTGATATCACTTACTGGGGTTATATCATTTATACTGTATATACTGTAAATACGGATATCCCTTACTGGTGTTATATCATTTATACTGTATATACTGCCTATCACTTACTGTTGTTTATAAGCAATTTATTCGGTATATACTGTATATACTGATATCACTTACTGGTGTTATATCATTTATACTGTATATACTGTAAATACGGATATCACTTACTGGTGTTATATCATTTATTCGGTATATACTGTAAATACTGATATCACTTACAGGTGTTATATCATTTATACTGTATATACTGTAAATACGGATATCACTTACTGGTGTTATATCATTTATTCGGTATATACTGATATCACTTACTGGTGTTATATTATTTATACTGTATATACTATAAATACGGATATCCCTTACTGGTGTTATATCATTTATACTGTATATACTGATATCACTTACTGGTGTTATATCATTTATTCGGTATATACTGTATAAACTGATATCACTTACTGGGGTTATATCATTTATACTGTATATACTGATATCACTTACTGGTGTTATATCATTTATACTGTATATACTGTATAAACTGATATCACTTACTGGGGTTATATCATTTATACTGTATATACTGATATCACTTACTGGTGTTATATCATTTATACTGTATATACTGTAAATACGGATATCACTTACTGGTGTTATATCATTTATTCGGTAATATACTCTGTAAAAAATACTGATATCACTTACAGGTATTATATCATTTATACTGTATATACTGTAAATACGGATATCACTTACTGGTGTTATATCATTTATTCGGTATATACTGTATATACCGATATCACTTACTGGTGTTATATCATTTATACTGTATATACTGATATCACTTACTGGTGTTATATCATTTATACTGTATATACCGATATCACCTACTGGTGTTATATCATTTATACTGTATATACTGTAAATACTGATTTCACTTACTGGTGTTAATGAGAAACTGGTTGGAGACCCCTGGATGATCAACATCGTGTATTGCACTGGCAAAGATTGCAGCAAGGATTTCCAGATCTGTGAAAACTGCCTGCAGAGACAAAAATCAAGAATCAGAGATTCAGAAATCAAGGAATCAAGAGAGGCAAAATCAGGAAGCAAAGTAGCAGAAATAAAGGAAACTCAGAAAGTTGGAATCAGAAAGGCAGAAATCAAGGACTCAGAGAGGCAGAAATCATGAACCAGAGCAGCAAAAAAACAAACAAACCAGAACTTAGAGAGGCAGAAAGTAAAAAAACGAGAATCAGAGAGGCAAATATCACTGACAAATGTAAGAGTGGAACTGTATGTGACCAATCCGCACTAGAAATACTGCATTGACCCTTCCGCCTAGTAATATTTCAGATCATGACATGCAGCATTAACGGTTTAGGACCAATTTCAGACTAGGAGATTAGCAGCAGCAAATTGTTGTTTTCTACAAGTTGGATTCATTGTTTCCCCTACACCCACAATCGCTTACTGTCAGCACTAAGAAGAACCAAACCTATTTCTAATCCATTTCAAGAAGCATCTGCTAATCTTCTAATAAGGCCCATGAGCACAGAGTTTCTCTGTGCATGTTCATGGTTACCCCACAGCTGATTATAGCAATGGAACCTGACCTAAAAAAACAAACATACAGGTAAAGAGTTTTCAACCTGGGGTCCTCCCCACCTAAAGGCCATCAAAACTAAACTGCAAATATGCTTGAATGGGTTCTCTAAAGCCTTTGTACAACTGATGGCTGAAACGGCACCTTACCGCTCAGCAGCATATGGAAAAATATCTGTAATTATTGGGTTTCCACCATTTCCTGATTTCTGTAGCCCTCCTTCCTAGTGAGTGACAAGAGAGGTTTTGGACAGGTCATCCAAGTATTTAGTATACGCAGGGTCCCGAGTTCTGTCATTCTATCATATATTGTTTATCTGATGATAACCACAGTTGGTAAACATTGTATAAGCTTTGTTTACACATGGGGAACTGTTGTAAGCGATGGGTCAGTAAATTGCAATGTGTCCATACCTCCAAAGCTGGACTGGAGAGCAGTACATGGGTGGACTGTGCAACATCTGCTGCATGTATGTTATTATGATAAGCCACATCTGCATGGTAATGATCTTCTAGGGTCATTAAATAGGTTATTAAGGTGTCTACTGGGATTTTGAAGGTCTTCAACAGATCTCGTTCCTGTAAGAAGAAAAAAAGAAATATTCAAAAAAAAAAAGATTTTTACAAACACCAAAACCTATACAAGGTGCCAACATAATTGTATTTAGCATTAATTACATAGAAGGCCATAATAAACTAGAGTCTTCTTATAATACAGTATTTCCCATCATTCAATGAGATGAATGGACCATTTATGGCAACCTCAACTTATGCATATATTTACATATATTAACATTATGGTTAGACAAGGACAAACCTGAAATATCGTGTGAATAACGACTGTGAGAGGTCGGTTTCCGGAAAACTCTGCTACTTTAAAAATATTAAGGCCCCATTTGTTCACATCTTCAAGCTCCTGCAAATAAAGGGGGAAAAGTACGTAAAGTCCAATGTTACATTAATAACGACTATATTTACAGCCTTTAGCTTGCCATTCAAACATGTTAGCGGACATACTACTGACTGCCTGTCCCTGCCACATCTGCATATCTGGATTTCTGAACTGTTCCATAGCATCCATTTACAACAGTCAATCGGTAGTTCCATATTAATGGTACCCTGGACAAGACAATTCCCATTTGGTAATGTGAACACATGTAATCCAGTCTCCCTGCCACAGAGGTGGAGACTGCGGATGTAACAACTCCGTCACATAGTGCTCACCCAGCATAAATATTTAGCTTTACTGGGCTTCTGAATTATCCATTCCCTACCTAATCACAAGTTCACATTTACAATTATTTAACAAAGATTCTGTTCTCATTCTGATCAGTTTCCACCCATTGCTCATGTCTCACCTTGGCTAGAAATTCCTCGTTCTCACTCTTCACCCCAAACCTGGGAATATTGGAATTGGTTAAACTAGAGCTGTGCATTAGTTTCTTCACCCCGCTGATCTGAGACATTGGCCTTTTCTTCTTTTCTTTTTCTTTCTGGGCCGGTGAAGGCATTTCAACTTCATGCTGTTTATCTTAATAGACAAAACAGATATGTTCAGATCATCATAAAGCTACTAAAAGAGAATTCCACCCAACAACAGGTTATTCTATGTAATTCCTAGCTACAGAAACGCCTGGAAACAAAATCTCTCCAGTTAAACAACCTTTTTTAATCATATTATAATTTTAGAGCAAATTTGAAGGGCAACACCTGGTGAATATTCCAATGGGGAAGACAGAATGGTATAAATAACAATTTATTAATGGGGAGCAGTAATATCCCCTACAATATATATACTTGTTAATGTGAAACCTTTGTACCATAGGGTCTATTTTATTTAAAAAAAAGAATAAATCTCTCAGTGCTGGGTACTGGTTGGTATATTAGTGTTACAGCCAATTACAGAGGGTAACATCCCTATACATATGTTATTGCAATCGGGGGTGCCCCTACCATGAAGAAAACTGAAACATTTGCTCAGGGCGCACCCCTGCAGAACACTTAAAAGGCAGCAGTTTAAAAAAAAAAATCTTCTTTCCTGCAATACTGCATTTCAGCACCAGTCCAGCAATGAGTGTTAAGTCAGCCCTCCAGTCCACCAGTCAGTGTTAGTCAACCCACCACCCCCACCCCCACAAGCCACACCTATGTTCCCTGATGAAGCCATGTTTGCTTCATGTGCCGCCACCCGTCTACCGATAGGCGGCATTTAAAGTTGTTTCAGGTGTCAAAAACCCTAGGAACACCCCTGATTGCAATAAGTCTGGAATTAAAGTGTATGTAGGACAAAACACCATAAGAGCCACCAAGTAAGTCATAGAAATCTGAGTGATGTAGAATAATGGTCTGAAACCCCCCATAGGACGATTTAGTATAAGCCACCTGTCCTATTGAAATGGCATTGTCCCTTTTTGTCAATATTTACCTTGTTGTGTCATACAGTAATACATAGAGATAATGTACAGGACATTATCCAAGAACCTTTTAGACACAATCATGGATGGGAACCGCTAAATATAATCTGGAATCTTTACACTTTAAATGTACTGTAAGTCCAAATTCAGCTCAAAGAACTGGGTTAATAGTATCGGTGTAGGCAGAGATTCTAATTCGTTTTACTGTAGATTCATGAGCTGGTGTTTTTTTCCTGATGTTGCCCTATTTCTGCAAGTGGAAAATGTACTGAAGATACCAACAACCCAGATTCTATTTCATGGCTTTTCATGCAAATATAGGGAAAATATCTTAAGGTTTCACATCCCATACGACGGTAGATTTTCTCCAATCTTTATAGGGAATATTATAAACTAAGATCTGTAAATTGAACTGGTTTAATGATCATTCACGGACAGGGACGGATTTATACTTTTTTCTCCCATAATCCAGCTTGACTCTAACTTCCCACGAGCAGCATGTTTTCATACAGGTAGCATTTTCTTAGCATTTACCAGGTGTTTTTTGAAATAGTTACCATTGTCAAAACGCTACGCATTTTTCTGACACTACACTCAATACCATTTGTACCATTTAATAAGAATGTCCTTCAATCCCTGGGCTGATAACCCTAGGCTGGGGTCATTGGGTTTGTAGGACTGCTCAGTGGGATGGCCACTGGACACTGCCCCTTATTTCTCAGTACAGTCTGATGAGGCGGCAATCAAACCATCAATGTAATAGGTCAATGGCATTTCCATTTGCATTGTAATTCGCTGTAAATCTTTTATCATCTGTAAGAATCTTAGGCTTTTGTAGTGTTAGATTTGGACCTCATGTCTAAGGGAAAGGCTTGTCATAAGGTGCATTAAATGGCACAGTGTGTGCCAAATTAGCGTCCAGCACCACACAGCATTGCTCTTCTGGTGTTTTCAAACCAGATGCGTAACTGCAGCCCCCCCAATATTGGGGACTGGGCCCCTCCTCTGTTTAAAAGACCGAAACAAACTTCTGGTTCAACTGGTTCTTATTAAAAATGGTGCTAATTTTGCCCCAACCAATCAGATGTTAGCTTTTCAAATAGTACATAACATCTGATTGGTTGGGGCAAAATTAGCACCATTTTAAACGATAAGAACTTTTATTACATAGGCCTGATTGTCTCTCTGCTACTACCGCAATAAGCAATTCATGTGTTAGTAAAAACTGTGAACTTCAGATATGCCACTCCTATAGATCCTGGTGCCATAGGCCATGGCCTATGTGGCCTTATGGGAAATCCAGCCCTGTTTACGGACAGTAGTTGTCAAGGGTACTTTGCCCAATCATTTGCTATTCCTCAGGTTTCTACTTAATCTGTTCAATCCCGACAGAGGAACTAAAGATAAATAAAGTGATTGCTGCATGGCCAAAATTTAACATATTCAATTTTCACAATTGATGCAAAATGATTGGTTGCCGAGTAAATGTCAGCTGATATTTTGGCTCAATCAACCAAGATATAGGAACAGGTGGAAGACTGAGCGGATACATTGAATCGTGTTTACCGGCCCTTAAAAACCAACAGGGAGTTCTTATATTTTAAAATATTGCCCCAACCAATCAGATCTTATTTAACATTTGAAAGCTAACTTCTGATTGCTTGGGGCAAAATTAGAACCATTTTTAATGATAAGAACTTGCATTGAATAACCCTTCAAGTCTTGTTTGGGCTGAAACAACTACAAGGCATCAACATTAATACATGGTGTGTTGCTTATGGAATATAAAGGATAAGTAAAATTAAAAATGATCACAAGCTGGACATTTTCTATAATATAATGTAAACTTAAATTGCCTAGTCTCAACTCTGTCTGGGTGGCAAGTAATTTGCTAGTCATTCCTTGCACAGGAACTTTGATTGATTCTAATGTGCATGCAGTTTGAAATAGAGGATGTGCAAGGAATGGCAGGAGGATACCGCTCCAGGACAACACGACAATAGGCAAACTAGTTTATACCTTGGAAGCTCTTTAGCTTGTGTGGATAGTCCCCCTTAATAGAGAACATGAAACACCTTCAGGTATCAATTTCATCGATTCTTTCCTTTAAACCTTTGTAAAGAAAAACCTGAAAAGACTTTCAAACACCGCCATATCTCATTATTTTTATTTCAGAACCTAAAACCAAATCGAACATAAACCGCTCTTGTTATGTAAAAGGAAATTCGAGCTCCATGTTGGAGAGATGTCTAAGTAGTGACGTACATAGAGAGTCAAGCTAGTGGATTCTGTTTGCAAAGTATCAGGGCAGATGCCAACTTTCTGGTAAATCACTTTTATATTGAATGCAGAAATAAACTAATGTTCGTTCCAGTTCCTTTGCTATATCAGCCAAGCACAAACACCTTCCTATAAGTAGATTGTAGCATCCATCCAGCCCTGTGCTGGATGCACGAGCACGGTATAGTGTGGCCTCAGCTTTAATGTATAGACTTTTTCTCTATTAAAGTGATCTGACTTCATTTGCTCTTCACTGTGACCAAAGCAGCAACCATTTGATTATCAGCCATTGAAAGATTGAAATAACATCACTGCCAATGTCATGCGCATTATTGTTATACAACTGCCTGATCCAGCAGGGAATTCCCACCATTTGGGCAGTACCCTTCCTCATTTTGCAGTGTGACCTCCTATACACCCAGGGGACTGCAGGAAGCCATTATCCTATTTAAATTAACTAAGAATGCTGCTGAGCTGTTTTAGAAATTTGTTGGCATGTTTGTCTGTTTGATTTCCTCCCAGGTCAGCTTATTAAATGCACTGCAATCTTACAGGAGAGATGCTGCACGCTCTGACATCATCTGACTGCAATCAGGAGGGGGAACAGGAGAAGCACAAAGGATTTTTTCTTACCTAAAAAGGTGTTGGAGATGTATTCTGAAACTTGATTGCCAGATCGGCTCATTTCAGACAGGTGCGTCAACTCCCGGTTCAGCATTCTTTTGAACTGTTTGAATAGATTATACAAATATTTTAGATTTATAGATTTGCTTACGCATAAAAACAGAAGAATGACATTTTTAAAAGGATTTCCTTTAAGCTAATAACCTCAGTACTAGATTGATGGCATTAGTCAAAAGAACCATTCAACAGGGGTGGGAAAGATGTTTTAGACATTGTGTCAAAATCAGACTTTTTATTAGCAACCAGAGAACATTTTCCACCATAAAAATCAACGGACAGGCCCCTAAAACCGTGATCACCAAATTCTGAGATACAGCATGTCCAGCCCTGAGCAGAATGCGTGGGCCATGATTGGCTAAAGAATGATAAATGCAGGACCAGCCAATTGCAATTGTTTCTTTGTGCCAAAACAGGGGTCTCTTTCCAGGCTTTATCTACCTCACTCCAAGTGAGTTCCCATGGCACACCTAGCGTAATAATATCTAGAAGGCAGCAGTTCTTTATAAAAGCAAAACTTTATTCATTTTCCTTTCAAATCCTGATTAGGGGAACTAGGACACTGATACGATGTCTGCACAAGTTTACTGACCAAATGTTTGATTGTAAAGATTAATAAACTACTTGGTTTTTATGAAGAACTGCCACCTTCTTCTCTACATTCCATGATAGGCTAAAGTTCTAAATGAAAAGTTGGTAATAGAGCAAAAAGCAATTACATTAGGTGCTAGCCCCACAGGGGTTTAATGTGATACTGTGACAATTGATGGGCACCATCTTTATGATGCTGCTGAATATCTCCATGGGAATATACACCCCATTCTTGTTATGGCTGGGAATGAATGTCCATTTGCAAGTGAATAATGATGCGAAAGCCACTAAGGCTTTGTACACAGAGAATGGTATTTTGGTAGTTATCAAATATTGGAGAATATCTTCAACATGCCCAAGGTTTCCATCTAATTCTTTGGGATGAATTATGCACTACATATGTAAAATCCCCTTGATCACATGGTTTAAAATGGGCCACATGATTGGCAGCAACAATTTATTCCTTGCCTAATAAAGACTAAAGCTTTGTACACACGTAGGATCTTTGCCCCGACAAACGACCCCCTAGTGTGTTCACCTGGGTATGCGTTCCATCGGGCGTTGATACGCCAAGCTTATGGGTCAACGAGGCCGAACCAAATGTTCATTTTGGCCACCAAAGCACCCACACATGGCACAACTGTCGGCCAAAATGAGTACTCCTACACATTATGCGTCGCGGGTCAGCCCCCCGACACTTTCATTATCTGTATGTGATGTCCCGTAGAATTTAAATAAAGTTGCTTCTGTATCTGTAACAGATAGTATCTGGTAAACAGTTTACCAGTTACTGGGCAGAGACAATCTGTGGTCCATTAGATAATGAAGAGGTAGAACATATGGATATATTGTTGTTAAACACCTGCAGTGCTAGAGATTGCTTATTATGTGCACAGAGAAATATCAATTCATCCTTTTCACTTTTTCCATTGACATTTTATGGTTGATGGCTTCCTCAAACTCAAGGTTCAGGGCATATTGTCCTTTCTGCTCAACTGGCTAGTGGGGGCCTTTGTGTCAGGGTAGAAAAGAAGCCATCATCATCTAAACCTGCTTGTTGCTGACTGGTCAATATCATTATACCTTGGACAAGGTCACATCCAGAGATTATTTTGCTCAGTAAACATCCCAGTAAAATTAGGCTTGGAAATGTAAATTAGCCAAATATAGAGATTCCAAATTAGATGTAAAAGAAAAAAGAAATCAACAGAGAAAAAACGGTGACTCGTGACAGCTGAACCTTCGAACACAAAATTATCTTCGTCCTACTTTCTTTCATGAATTGCATTAGTTGCAACTTTGATTTTCCACTAAATCAGTCACACCGATACCTATGAATAGATCCAAGTCATTGAGAGGTTGTGCTTGACTTAACGCTATAGCCAATCAATGTCTCAGTCCAATCAATATTAGAGATGCCCTATCCTGATCTAGGAAAATAAGCCTCATGGGAGAGGAGACATCTGAGTAATTTCAAAGTTTCCATTCCATCCACTTTACCCAGAATCCTCTCCCATGTGGATTATTTGCATAACGAGAAATGGAGTTACAGCCAAGTCTCTTTCTACATCATAAGATTCATAAGTCTCTTAGAGAAAGGAACAGGGCTTCAAATCAAAACCTGTCCAGTACACATAAAGTGATAAACACAGACAACACAGAAAGGGGAATGAGATCACAAATATCCCCAACATACTGCAGGTACCTAGTGCAGCTCTGTACATGATTCCACCTCCTCCCATTTAACCCTCACATTATTCCATCAGGATTCCTTTAAGAAATACGTAAGCAGAAGGTCTGAGAATGGCGCCTGCTATAACCAGTTATTTCCCATAATACCTGGAGTTAGAGCACAGAACACATTAAGGGTCTTTGTGTATTCTGTGCTCTAATTCTGTGTTTGTAGGTATAAAAAAGGGGGTTAAAATATTTCTTAAGCAACAGAAAGTCAAAGCTCAGTGAACTTTATAAAAATATAGCCACACATGGAGCCATTTTGAACATTCTTTAGTATCTATCTCTGAAAGCATCTTTATCGTTAGAGGGATCGCTAATCAATGGGATAACTAATCAAGTGTAGCAGGTTATTAATTGATCGT
Organism: Hymenochirus boettgeri; assembly: GCA_019447015.1. Classification (NCBI taxonomy): domain Eukaryota; kingdom Metazoa; phylum Chordata; class Amphibia; order Anura; family Pipidae; genus Hymenochirus; species Hymenochirus boettgeri. Next base: position 369,079,753 of record CM033469.1, on the reverse strand, counting down.
TAGAGACAGTTTACAGACACCCCCCTCCCCTCCACTAATGTTCATTACCAACCCTGTGCTATTCCTATTGAATCTGATTAACTAGATCTTACAGGTGAACAGACTGCTTGAGGAGGTAACAAGCCTTGTCACTGTGTGTACCATCTATAGATAGCAAAGTGCCTTGTTAAAGTGCTGGTTTCACTGCAAATAAAATCATTCCATCATGATATTTTATATTACTAAAAAATATCACACTTCTTAAGCCTATTAAGGGAACTTAAAAAAAAGATCTATATACACACACACACACAATATCAATAACCTGCTGCACACATGGCCCTATTCCTAATGTGCCTTATTACAAAATGTACAACATCAAACATCTGTGATCTTACTGTTAAACAGTGAACCATTGTGTCATCTAAAAAAAAAAGAATGCAGTGCAGTATATCAGCAAGAATTGGATTATATTGTTATGGAAATAAGAACGACTGGGGATGCAGATTATTTCTCTAGGGAACATGGAAAACAACATAAAATATTAATGGATGCATTTATTTAGTGCAAGGCCTGACGGAATCCCTAAAACCAAAAGATCTGTGATGGACAGAATTCGCTTTTACGTGAACAGTAGATACAAAAGGTACAAAACTGAAATAAACTGAAATCAATTATGTAGATTAAACAGTATATTGTTATATATCAGCAGATATGTAGGATTGGATTTAGGGGGTGCAAACCGGGCATTTGTCCAAGTCCCCAACCCCTAAACCATTGGATTTGATATTTGGTTGAGGGTTAAATGAGTCCCCAACACACATTAAAAAGTCCAACGTTACCAGCACTCGTTCCTCTGGGGCTAGATTGGTACAGGCTCTGTACATTCACCTATTGTACTTTCATCCACAAGCCACACATTGAGAATAAATTGGCTTAACAAAGGACCAAGGTGGTCTGAAATGTTGCGAATTGTTTATGATGTTACCAAAGAGCCATGTTAAGTGGCAGCAAATGCAACATGTTTTAAAAAGTTACTAATAAATGGACACATCCCCAACACACATTGCCCAGGGAACCCCATGGACCTTTATCCAGACCAGGTTTAGATCCTCGTAACAGATATACCATGAGACATATTTTGGCGCAGGTCCGATTGGGTGAATTTACGCAACAGATTCCACCCCATAGACATTGATTAGGTTTGGATTCTCTGTAAGAAAACTGAAATATTTGAGCACAAGTAATAAACACTATTGTGGGTTATTTAATCTCGTCCTTAATACACACAAAGGATGCAGAAACGGCAGCACCAAGCAAATCCAGTATAGCTATAAAGCTCTGGGTAAATACACCACTGAATGTTATATTTACCAAGCAGACTTTCTGCTAGATGTAGATATATTATAATGGCAGAGCAGACACAGTCTAGTCTAGTCCCTTCTCTGCTCCATCTCAGATTCCAACAGTTAGACCAATTCATTCAGTTTAAAGTCAACACCTTATTGTGCATTTTGAGGTTTATAAAGCTCCTGAAAATCCAAATTTAAACAGTAGCAGGGTGATAGCATCTTAATGTTCTACATAAACTATTTTATATTAATTTATTAACTATATGGATTATTAATAAAAAAAACTTATTTGAAAATGTCTTTTTGTTAAATAAATTACAAACCCCAGACCTTTAATCACTCCCTTTAAAACATGACCACAAAGGCATGGGATGTTCTGTTCTGCACTGTAGCAAAAAACCCAAAGCCCCCTGGATATCGATCCTTTGTTGCAAGAGCTTTTTCATCCCATTGTCTGAGACTGCATTTCATCAATGTGCTACTCTGCTCCCTATCCTGTAACTAGCCGAGCTGTAAATGAAAATAAAGCCATTTCAAGGGAAAGTTAATAGAATACCAAAGGGAACAATAAAAGGTGAAGAGAGGAATCAGTTTTGATTGGATTTTAGATCTACAAAATATAAAACACAATTCCTCCCTGTGACGCAATATTTTATTTTATCTTTGCTTGCAAATGTTGCCCTTTTTTTGGTTGCGGTAAGGTACGGTGTAGGAGACACTAATAATATGGAAGTTTTAACCACATACACATAGATGGTATTTTATAAAAATGGCTGCCGGCTCCTAATGGCTGTCCTACCACCTTCTCTCAAACTTCAACTACCAATGAGGATCTGGTTGTTTGGAACTGAACAGCAGCAATTGGGCTGCAAATTAGACATACAACTGAGATTGGCATCGATTGTACTAAATAATATTGTGCACTATTTACATTTAACATCAATATTTATTGGCCAAGGACGAACATGGATAAATACCATCAACCAACTCTGATCACAGTCAGACAAAGCTGAATTTCACTATAATAGGGACATATCTGTGTCTGTACATAACCCGCAAGATAAGCATCACTGTGTGAAAACAACAGGATAACTCCATCATCTTGCATTAAGGCTGTCCGTGCTGTGAACTGCCTCCCATAACACAATATTATCCACAAACAGCTAAACTGAGTTCCAATTAGAATACAAAAATATAATATTACTATTAATATTACTACTAAATATAACAAGCCAACTGGCTGAGCATGCTGGAAGATGTAGGTTTCAAATGGAAGGATTAGACAATTGTCATATTTACATTTTGTATGAACGTATAAGCAAGTAAAACAAAAAAAAAACAGTATAGGTCACCAGCCACTCCAATATGGCAATTATATTAACATCCCTGTATATACTTTATTTTACTGCTTAATATACCGGCAATATATTTCATTACATATACCTTAACTATTAGACAATCTTTTATAAACAAATTGTACACATTCAATCATATAAAATAGATATATAGATAGACAGACAGCTATATAGATAGATAAATAGATAGATAGATTAGATAGGTGGGTAGATAATTAGATTGGGTAGGTAGGTAGATAGATTAGATAGGTAGTTAGATAGATAGGCAGATTAGATAGATAAGATAGGTAGGTAGATAAATTAGATAGGTGCGTAGATAATTAGATTGGTTAGGTAGATAGATAGATAGATAGACAGATAGATTAGATTGGGTAGGTAGGTAGATAGATTAGATAGGTAGTTAGATAGATAGGCAGATTACATAGATAAGATAGGTAGGTAGATACATTAGATAGGTAGGTAGATAGATAGATTAGATAGGTGGGTAGATAATTAGATAGATAGGTATATAGGTAGGTAGATACATTAGATAGGTAGGTAGATAGGTAGAGAGATAGATAGATAAAATAGGAAAATAAATAGATAGATATAAAATAGGAAGATCGATAGATAGGTAGATACATATTCAGAGACAAATAGAATAGATAGATAAGACAAAAAAATAGAATAGGTAGATAGATAGATAAAATAGGAAGATAGATAAAAAGACAAATAGAATAGATAGATAGACACATAGAATAGATAGATAGACAAATAGAATAGATAGATAGACAAACAGAATAGATAGATAGACAAACAGAATAGATAGATAGATAGACAAATAGAATAGATAGATAGATAGAATAGATAGATAGACAAATAGAATAGATAGATATAGATATACTAAAATTCAGATTGTGCCCATTCATTCCAGCACATGGTAGTGTTTCCCACTGAGATGCCATGAAGCTTGTATACAGAGAACCATATAGCATATTTCCCATTTCATATTTACCTTGATGTATCCCCATGAAACAGAAAGCAGATAATTAGCTTCAGGCATTTTGACAGAGTTCGGTTTCGTGCTAGCAATGACAGAAAGGGTTTCCACGGTTCAGCAACAAAGAGTTAGGTTTTTAGGCCTCCTTAGATACAGGTAATTAGGATTTAGGTGTATCTGCTACATTCTGGAATACAATCCCTGTGAGCTGCATGCACATTGAAGGAATCCCATTTGTAATAATCCAGGGAGCTGCTGTAGCCCAGGTTTAGCACGAACAAGGTGTTTGTTAGAGGAAAGGGTTGCAAGCCTACACTCTGCATCTTTGCTTTGCACCAAGATGTAATGAATAATGTATGGCTCAGCTACTGAAAGGCTTGCAGTGCCAACAGCTACCAAATAGGGGACCTTCAAGGAAACCCATGGAGAGTCTGTTAGACCTGCCCACAAGCCTCTAGATGGGACCAATGAGATGACAGGACAAAAGAGCCGAGAGCAGGCAACAAACTGAACTGTGGATAGAATTTCCTGATTGGCCAAAACCATTAAATCTCCTTACAGCAGGGCTTTTCTCCTCTCTCTCCCTTGCTCTCATGTAAGTGACATTCAGTAATGGAATCCCTACAGTACCAGCTCCACACTGAGATTAATTAGCACACTTTCCCTTCCTTTCATTGTGATGTGCGGGGCCTGGGGTTGGGCTCTGTCAAATACATTGTCTGGGATGTGAAGCTTTTACTTAGAATATGCAGGAACAAGGACAAAGGGATCAAAGCATGCAAAGATTTCTCAGCCTTGTACAATAGGGGTATTGAGCATTCACTGCATTAAAATGAATCTGCCTTGACATGATCCCTCCGCCCATAAGATTTGTATGAGGTTATTTTCTTCATTTACAATCATTAGGATATTGCAATTTGCTATGGTTGGTTGGGCTCTATATAAAGAGCATATGGGGTGTAGATTAACAACCTTGGGGCAAGGAATTAATATTATGTGAACGTACTATTATGTAATGCTTCCAGTCATCATGTACCACAACTCCCAGCATTCTTCATATTTAACTTCATGATTAACCCTTTAACTAGTTTGTTGCAGAACTACAACCCTAACTAATCCTTTACATTGTTATTATTATTATTATGATGGATTTATATAGCGCTAATATCTTCCGTAGAGCTTCACAATTACATGTATACATTCACATCAGGTCCTGCCCCAAAGAGCTTACAATCTAATCACTTTATGTACACATACAACCTATCAGTATGTCTTTATGATTGTGGGGGAAACAGGAGTGGGAGGAAACCCACACCAGCATGGGGAGAAAATACAAACTCCTTGCAGATGTGTCCAGGACTTCAGCGCTGCAAGGCAATGCTAACCACTGAGCCACCGTGCTAATTGTTAGATCTAATGATATTTTTCAACTTTTTGGTGAAACATTTGGGAGATAAATTAAATGACCCCCCATCTATAATTCTATCTTCTATATTCACTATCGTGTAGGGAAACCAGAAAGCCACACGGCTCACGAGACTGCACGTGGACAAATGAGACTTCAGCATCTACAGACCAACCCAGTGTTGAACACGATTGTAATAGCGGCACAGGAAATTGAAGCACAGGAAATTGAAATGAACCTGTTTTGGCCTTGGTACATATACATTGGATGGGCCTAAAGTTTAGACCTTAGAACACTGTAGGTCTGAATATGCACACACAGTAAACATCTACATTCAATGCCTTAATGTGGTAAGGCCATTCACTAAAAACCTTACTATGCACACAGAGAACGTTGACATTTTTGCCTTTTGTGAAGGGCCTTAAACAAAGACCCTTTACTAGAGGCCTAAAGGTTCGTATACACCTGCAGATTTTTACCAAACCCTCTAGCCCAACCGACCCCGACGAACGGCCGAAAGTGGTGTGTGTGTATGCATTCGGGTTGGGGGTCGTTCAGCGATCCACCAGGGAGACATAAAAATGTCTTACTGTATCTGACTTGTAACATTATTTCTGACCGACTCAGGGACACTGAGAGCAAACTTTTTAATCTAGGTAGGAATACGTGGTCCTACCTCCCAAAACAATTACCACAAGAAACACGTATTATTGCATTCTAGTAACCAATTTACTAACAGTTAATGGTTGGTGTCCAACTCTACATGCCAACATTCCTGCAACAACTACAGGCTACATTTGATGCTCCTATTTACCCCAGTCAGTTTCTAAACCAAAATCAGTGATTACATTGTCCTCCTTGCTAGTTGATATCAAACAATTAACTATCATTTTAATGAAGCTTTTTTATCCTGTATTGTATTCCTAAAACAGCAAGTTAATGCTCAAATTAGTATCATTACAAAGCCCATTGGACAACATCAATAACCTCCTATTAGACCAGGGCCAGGTTGGGTTTCTTTATCCCAGTCCAGAGATGCAAACAGCAGAAAAGTAATAAAAAGTAACTACAAGGGCTCGTTATAAACATGTGTAACCTGTAATCAAGTTCCTATTCTGCACTGGGTCACTGGATATCCCTGATATGAACTGAAAATGCCAAATCACAATACATTAAAAAGAAATCTTCCCATAGAAGATCCTTGGTTAAAAACATGTTGGAGATTCTCTGTGATCTTTGTAAATTACAGGAATAGTATTTGTCCCAAAGCACAACTCACACACACATTATAATGACTGGTAAACATGATTCTGTTATCTCCAGTGACTGTGCAATCCTACGGCCTAGTCCAGTGATGTCGAACCTTGGCACTCCAGTGAATAAGGAACAGGGACTTCTGGGTAATTATCATGGCAGCTCTCAGGAAAGCTATATGGCATTGCAGTGGGGAGATTTAATAGCGTTTAGCCCAGTGTCTCACCTTTGCGCTATTAATCAAAGTAAACGAGATTACATTGTGCTACGAGGTAGTGCAAAACACAACTACTGGGGAATTGTATTGGGTGCTCTGAGCTATTTCCAAAATGATGTGACAGTGGTTAATCTGAGGTTTAATTTTATATGGATAATGAATCTTCCTACATGTATTTTGGAATGTACAACAATGTTTCCAAAATGTTTGGAGTTCCAAGGTTCAAAATCACTTAGTGCTTAATACAAACCAAATCACTTTCTCCTCCTACTGAGGGAATTGGATAAATTGGGGTTATGGCTTTTAGACTGTGGCAGTGAAGTCATCACCCTCATGTCCCAACAAAATATCCAACATTCCACCCATAGATCTTAAATGACTGCCTCCTATTAGGTGACACTATTCATTCAATAGTTATATATTGTAACGAAATCTAAATTAAACATTCAAATAATTCTCAGGAAAAGACCCTTAAGTTTGTTGACAATATTTCAGGGCTGATATAAATAATACAAGGTGCCAACATTTGCCTATGCTATGCAGCAACCAATTACATGTTATCTAACTGCAGAAATTAAGTAAAAAGCAGACATCCGATTGGTTCCCACAAACCAGCATTTTGACACCAACTAAAATAGTGAAATAACAAATAGTGTTGAAAATAAAAGAAGTGAAAGAAGGGGTCCATCAGGAGAACACAATGATGAAATTGGCAGAGTTACATTGAGGAAGCCACTACTTGCAAACAGAACATTGCTGCCCAGGTAAGCTATACAAATCCTGTCGAACTACTACCATCATTGTGACTGTTCATTACAGATGGAAGATTCCTGTCGGCTGGTATCGACTTTACTTAAACAGAGGGAGCCAATACTACTGTTTCTGTGTATAGAAATATATATATTAAAGTTATTGTATTTATCACAATTAACTATGATATGGTATTTTATTAAATAATGGTGTAGTATAAATGTATTTATAAAAATAATCGATTTAAAATTTTTAGCAGTTTTACAACACTGTAAAGAACATTTTAGCAGAATCACTTTTATTGTATGTAATATGCACTATATATTGAGTAATGTTATCACCAAAAAAAAGTTAATGCTGTAAGGGTTAAAGGGCATCTAAAGTGAAAAAACACATTGCCCCATTGCAAAGTTAAATTCATGTACTCTGTGCTGCCTTTCTCCTACCTCTGTCAGTGACTTTGTTTTTCCATGGTGTCAGATCTCTGTGCAGCACTCTCCCCTTCCCCCTCCCCTCTGTTACCTCCTCCATCTCTCCACTCCGGCTACCCGACAAGCTTATCATGTGCAGCAGGAGTTAAACGTTCAACATCCTGAAAAACACACCCATACACAGTGGCCAATAGAAAGCAAGCTGTCTTGGAGAGTTGGAAGAGAAGGGAGAACAGTACAGTTACTACTGCAATACAATCTCTCTCTTTGTGACCCATCATCAATCAGTGAAAGCTATGAAGAAGGGGGGTCAAGTGCAGCCTTATCTCTGCAGTCAAAGCTACATCTCCCCCCCTGCTAATGTTCTTATCTCTATGTTTGTGCAAACAGAGCAGGGAGGAGGGAGGGACTTGAGCAGGGAAGAGGATCACATCACAGATTTGATTGACAGTACAAGTAGGAGTAGAGGAATGCAATCACGTATTCTTCTAACTTGTGTATCTCAATACAGAGAGGGAATCTGAAAAAAAGTGAAGACACTCTGGGGGTTGGGGAGAATTATAGAACACGTGGAAGGGAAAAAAAGTTAATTTTCTCACTATAGATGCCCTTTAACATATGTTATCACAAAGTGGGCAGGGACTTTTGTTAAATACAAGCAAGGTGGTTTGTTCACTATGTTTGAGTTAGAGAAAGGTCACACACAAAAGGCTGAAATGGTGCTAATTTTGCACAGTATTTGCATTTTGTTAATGAATAAAAGAATTTAAAGTAGATCCGACGTGCACTAACATCTTTATCTTTCTCTCTCTGCGTACCCAAGTGGCGCTTTTTAAATAAAATTATACATACATACATACATACAGCATGTGTATGGGCACCTCAACTGCATAAGTCAAAGTTACTGGTAGATTGTTCTACGGATGAATGAGAACAGAACATATAAGATGTGTTGAAGTTCAGTAGTGTACCAAGCCCAGTGCAAATTCTTTACAAAACACAATTTAAGAAAGGTTTATCTTGATTTCTTAGGACTGATTTACTTGGGAAGACTGAGGTGTGATCACAAACTGGTCAACACCCTGTCGTTGGGGATAAAAACCACTGATGATACTGTATTTATTCACACCAAATTGGGCACATTTAAGACCAAAGGATCACCTGGATCAGCCAGAACTACCGTATATGGTATTAATACATACCGTATATACTCGAGTATAAACCGAGTTTTTTAGGTTTTAAATATATCTTAAAAACCTGGCCTCGGTTTATACTCGGGTCATACGCATAGGAAGAACAGCCTACCGATCACAGACTTTTTGGCAATGCACCCAAGAGCAGGATCCGAGCAGTCAAGAGCAGGCAGTATGTGCGGGACGTCGGGCACGTACGTTACACACGTCACGCAGGACGCACGTACAGCTTACGCCACCAGCGACTCCTGACTGCACCGGACATGCAATACAAACCAGCAGAGCCTGTCAGCCTTCAGCCTACAGTAAGGAAATTCTTATGTATGGTGGGTTTAAGGGTGGGCTACCGGTAATACCGTAAGTCTGTACAGTGGAGGGGTGGGTGGGGGGTTGGGGTAAGTTAGGGCACTGAGTACAGGCATTTTATAATGTTGTGAAAATGCATTGTTTTATTATGTGGGCCACAACATCTGGAGTGCCATGGAAAAGTTGGTTACTGCATTCTGCTATTTTTATGGTACCATATATTGAACATAGTGTTTCTACCCTCGGTTTATACTCGAGTCAATCATTTTTATTCCTTTTTTGGGTAAAAATAGGTACCTCGGTTTATACTCGGGTCGGTTTATACTCGAGTATATACGGTATACTGTAGTTCTGGTTGGTACAGGGATACTATATAATATTAAGAATTACTGGTATTAATATATATATACTGTAGTTCTGGTTGGTACGGATATACTATATGATATTGAGAATTACTGGTATTAATAAATATACTGCAGTTCTGGTTGGTACGGGGATACTATATAATATTGAGAATTACTGGTATTAATACATATACTGTTGTTCTGGTTGGTACAGGGATACTATATAATATTGAGAGTTACTGGTATTAATACATATACTGTAGACCTGGTTGGTATGGGGATACTATATAATATTGAGAGTTACTAGTATTAATACATATACTATAGTTCTGGTTGGTACAGGGATACTATATAATATTGAGAATTACTGGTATTAATACATATACAGTAGTTCAGGTTGGTACAGGAATACTATATAATATTGAGAATTACTGGTATTAATACATATACTGTAGATCTGGTTGGTACGGGGATACTATATAATATTGAGAATTACTGGTATTAATACATATACTTCAGTTCTGGTTGGTACAGGGATACTATATAATATTGGGAATTACTGGTATTAATACATATACTGTTGTTCTGGTTGATACAGGGATACTATATAATATTGAGAGTTACTGGTATTAATACATATACTGTAGTTCTGGTTGGTACGGGGATACTATATAATATTGAGAATTACTGGTATTAATACATATACGGTACTTCGGGTTGACCCAGGGATACTTTCCAAATGCCATTTGGAGTCGTGAAGGAATTTCCCCCCCTTTTTAGCTGATTTGTTTTGCCTTTCTCTGGATCAACTGTTGGATCTTTTCAGTAAACAAAAGACTTTATAAAGAGAGGAAAAGTAATTTTACTGTACCTTAATCAACCTAAATGGTTACTCACTGTGAGGGCAGTAAGGTTATGGAATGCTCTGCCTGAAATCTCTGAACACATTCAAAGGGGCCTGGATGTTTTCCTAGGCATACAGAATATCCCAAGTTAGAACTGGTGACTATCTTGTGTGGGCATGTGTGTTTGTTTGTATTCTTGTCTTGTTAAGTGCACTGAGATGCATGCATATTGTTTTTGAACTTGATGGACTACTGGAAGCTGAACAACCCCAAAAACATTTTACTTACCTAGAACCATGATCCATGATATATCGGAGCAGGACAAGCTTGATTCTCAATACATACAGTACAGTAGAGTATAGTATAGTACAGTACAGTACAGTACAGTATAGTATAGTACATTACAGTAGAGTACAGTACAGTATTTGAGGTTGAATAAAGACATATGTCCATCCAGTCCAACCTACATTTGGACTGGCATTTCCTGCATAACTGTTGATCCAGAGGAAGGCAAAAAACACCACTAGAATTATGAAGGGGAAACAAAGGTTTTTGAAGACACAAATACTGCAGTTCATTCTGCATATACCTTTTGTTTATCTGCCCTTTAACAGGTCACTAAACTATTCTATATAAACATTATAAAGAATTACTGAACACCTGCATGAAAAAGTGACATTGCCCCTCAGTGCATCTACACCAGACTTCCAGACACCAGTAGCAGAGGAAAACAAACGTACAGCAGAACACCCAACCAAACCTGAGGACACTAGGCAATACTTTTGAAAATGTAATGAATCAGTGTAAATATAATATAATACGGATTTGGAGATGTTGAGGATTCATTGGATCTGGGACAGGTTTGTTTGTTGATATGGATTTTTTTTTTTGAAAAGCCACAAAAATCATTAGAAGTTTACATTTTCAATTCTAAGATGCTCATGTGTGCCAAGCAACCAAAATTAATTTTGTTGAAATATTTTCATCATGGTTTTACACTGCCCTCTAGTGATTCTATTGTAGATTACCTCCTACAGAAATATATATAAAACAAATATAAATATCTTGTATTCAGTAATAGAACTACCTTGGCATTTACACAAACCGTACAAACGTACTGTATTACTTATGGCAGTGGTTATCTGGAACCATCATTCTTGATAGAATCTTTGTACTTTGGGCTAAAAGTTAAATTCAGGCTTTTTAATATGTATACGACTAACCACAGGCAATACATATGTACTTCTGTTACTATTCCCCTTGCAAAGTTCCCAACACATCAAGCACATTGTCTCTGAGCATTGAAAGCATGAACATATGACATAACCATTCTACTATGCACATCAACAAAAACATAGCACCGCATCCCTAACCCCAGATTATGACTTCACAGGGATAATCACAGTAAGCAGATGTAGTCTACAGGCCGATTGCATAATGCTTTTATGCACATCTCTAGCCACCAATGCGTAGTTTAGTAAAGCCTACATTCTATCAGCCACTAAATTGCTACTCATGTAAATTCTTAAGTATTGTATCCCAGGCTGAGCCCAATTACGCACCTACAACATAAATTAATTACGTCAGCAAATTTATCTCATCAATTAATTGGGAAAACACCGGTGCCTGAGGGGGTGGGGGGGTCTTGGTTACAACCAGATAAAGAAGTCACTGTACCCCCTGCATCTCTATGGTAATGCATAAATAAAGGGAAGTCATTATCTTTATTTTTTTTAGATGATGTGGGATTTTAGGTTTTTACAAGTTCATTTCAAAGTTCAGTGGTTGTTTGGTATCAGAACCATTGTAATTGTAATAAACATAATCAACACAGGCTTCCAAAAATGCTATCTGACATTTACACGTATGTTATGGTGGTTGTACTTTAACAGTTTAAGGAATACATACATTAGTATGTTAGAGACATGTTATATTTATTTACTAACATAAGTAGGAACATAAAATAAATATCATCCCATGGCCACCAAATGCTGAATTTCAATAATTAACTTGGCAAACCCTTAGAGAAAAGATAGCAAGACAAAGGTGAAGCTAAGCTACTGTAGTAACTCAAATACATACAGGGAGATACAATAAAAGTTCTTATTGTTTAAAATGGTGCTAATTTTGCCCCAACCAATCAGATTTTATTTAACATATGAAAGCTTACATCTGATTGGTTGGGGCAAAATTAGCACCATTTTAAACGATAAGAACTTTTATTGAATAACCCTGATAGAGTATAAGCAGCGATTCAGCAAACCAAATAGTTGCTTTACCTTATCTAAGCAAGACTCTTTAAGTATATTAAGTTGTGATTTGTGTGTACATACAGGGCTATGTATCAAAGTAAACTTTCACAGTAATAGCAAAGTGTGTGTGATTTGCGTATGTAGAAAAGTACTGGGTTTTGTCAGATTAATAGTAGAAATGCCTAAAGCTGGTAAGATCCGTTCCGTTTTCTTATTTAAGGACCTCAGGAAAATCCCGAAGATCCAAAAACGGAAAGTACTTTCTGGATTTCGGATCGCATTTTTGCAGATTATCGAATGTTTGAGGCTCTTTTCAATATTGCTCAAAAATAGCCTAGAACGTTCCATAACCATCGAAAATGCGCTTTGAAGTCCTGAAATCCGAACAATCCATCCGGTTTCAGACAGAACATTCGGATTTCGGAACCAAGGGGTCCAACTCGGACCCGGATCCCATGTCTAATTAATAGCACAGACATAATTCTGCACCCTTTATTAACTAAACGCCTTTCATTTTTAAAAGATATTTACCAACAGTGGGGACTTGGCACATGTACAACCCACTGAAAAGGCCATTGAATGATAATCCACCAGTTAACATATTGCCACTGATTCGATATATTGTCAAACAGAGAAATCTACACTCATTGACTCTTGCACCCACTATAGGAGAACTCAACTTACAAAACAGGAGGTAAGACACTAATTCACAACCCTAAATCACTGGTTTATTGTTCTCTAAATATTAGAATCCACAAGAAAGTTTTAATTTTGGCAAATAAGGCAATTTGAGGTTCTAAATTGCTTCCTTATCTTTAATTTAATATCTGTTGTGTTTTATCCTAGGCCCTATTTTTAAAAAGGCTTTAATAAAATAAAACCAGAGCAGGGCTAACAACATGGTCAATAGGGCTACAAAAAAACTTTTCAAGGATGAGTTTAACAGATAAACATCTTGGAAGAGAGATGAGAGTTTTAACATATTACCATATTATACTATATTACTAGTATATAATGCCTAGAATAGAGGTATTATCTGCCCACAAATTCCACCATTTTCTAGAAATAATCCAGTAAAAAGTTTGACAAGATCTCATTTGCCAACTGATGTCCGTAAATATTTACTATGCTGGAATGAGAGTCAGGCAGAGCGTAATGTCAGTTATGCAGTGAGGGTGCAGAGAAGCTTGTAAAAGCATTCAAGACATTTAGAACATTTGAGGAACATCGTCACATGGTCGCCAGCAGTGAACTTGATCAACCCCCCGGAACTATGAACATGGAAAGTTCAGTGGGTCTCTACTCTAAATTTCAGGGTTTTTTGAAGCAGTGCACACTGCCCTTGGCCTTCTGTTTTAGGGAATATTTAGGCGCAAAAAGCGCCATTTCAGAATTTGGGCAATGCCTCTAAAGGTCATGGGGTAAATGGATGTATGTGAAGCCTATTCAGTAGACAAACCCTCCAACACTCCAGATGTATAAGTGTACAATTCTTTGTAGGTCATTAGGATGGAAAAATTCTGCTCTTTTTTATCAAAAGTATTTTACACACTGTTATGTCTTTCCTATTATTATTAATGTTTTGACATTCAAAATGTGGGATTTTTGCATTCAAATTGTATCTGTTTTTTTTAACAATAAAATTTCCATAGGGGTACCGGTTTTGACCTTAAACCAAGTTTTGAGTTGAATCTCCAGTTCATTCCTATTCACAACACTATGGGGGGAAATTACATAAAAGAATGAATTAGTTGACTGAAGAACTACATTCTCTTTATGCATTACAATGCTGTCCTCTGTAATTGGCTATGGGTTAAACATCACTAAAAGTAGAACTAAACCCAAATATTACAATCCAGAATCTGAAAATATCCCCCCTGAAAACAAATAAACTGTAAAGTCCCACCACAGTAAATAGCATTAAAGTAAATGTAACCCCTTGAAGAACTGAATGAAATAACAGTGTGTTTGCTTAGTGACTGGTCACACCCCTAAGTATCTTAGGACTGAGCATGTGTAAAGAATTCAAAGGTCAGTGACCACACTGTGTTATACTGGGATGTTGGAAAATTATACACAAACCCCATGTTAGAAATGTAAATTTCCCAATAACCATATTAAAATGAGAGGTGAGACACAGATTACTGCTTTTATATCAAGGCAATCTACCTTCTAATTCAATGTTATTCCGAGGCTTTAGTTGTCCTTTTAATAGTGTAAAATTTAAGTAATGTTTAAAGACAAATTCCCCAGCAAGTTGACTGCACTCCCATTAGTTTACTTTGTTTGTCTTCTGTGTTTTCTAAATTTGTTACATCATAAATGCCCTGAAGTGGGAGCCCTCTTCCTCCCATAAAATTCTGTTAACAGGCACATCAAGGACTGCTTGGTAACCAAGCTAACAGGAACACAAAAATCCATGACATGCATGCCATAGCAAGCGTGCATAAATCACCTTGACTGGGTATCAGGATTTCAAAGGCGCTTGGTGGTTTCTACTGTTGTTTTAATCTGATATTGATGTTCAGTGCGAGAATGGAAACATTAAAGAATGAAATAATAATCTGGAGATATAAAATAGAATAAACATGTAAAAAGATGTATAACAGGACAGAATGAGTTATATATATGTATAAATAATATGTATAAATATAAACACAGTTTTAAACACATTTAGCTATAGAGCATCTTCATCCACCCATACAATATTTTAGGCTTACAGGTATACAGGTATCCCACCCCCTCCTGGCAGTCGTGGAAGTCTCCCGGATTCTGGGCTGGCCTCTTTCCATTTCGCAAGGCCACATGAAACTCCCTCGACTGCAAGCACCTCCCTACGAACACCATTTATTTCGGTCGCCATGACCTGGAATGCTCCCACCACGCCCTAAATTTGTCTTCATCCCACCACCCAGATAACATCACCCATACCACACCCCCTTCCCACCCCCCACTGCCCAGAAGCCACATTTGGCAGGGTGGAATGTATGGGCTTAACACTCTTTGCGCAATACATTTCTCCAAGGTTTTCCTAGCATTAGATATCTTACCTTGAAGTCCATCACAGCCTTGACGGATGGCTGCAACCAGGAAAAGATATGGGGTGAAAAACTGTCAGACTTCTAAATAAGATTTGTAATATTACGAGTGCCAGAAAGAAAGGTAAGTATTGCACAAATGGGGTTGGGTGGGGTGTTAAAAATTTTGCCCTGAAAAACGCATTAGGGCTTATTTAATAGAAGGTGCAAATTTTTTCCCATGTTTATAATCTGTAGCAGCCAATCAGATGTTACCTTTCACCAGTCTACAGTTAGAAAATATCCCATTGGATTCTGTATTCCACAATGCTTTCCAAGCATTTTTCTGTCCCTATTAATATGATTGACATTGTCTGCACCGATGATAAACGCCTGCAATCCAATAACAATCAGAACACAGCTCCTAAAGTGCAACAGGTTCGATTGCATTGCATTGGCAAGTAGGTTCGTACACACATGAGATCATTGATCATTTTCACACAATGTACCCGGCGAATGTTCAGCAACAGTCTCGTTATACCCTAGTTCTGCCAACGACACTTGTACATACATCAACGATAGTGGATAGTGTTCGTTGGTAAAGGTGTTACGTGACGTACGTATTACGTGACGTTTGGAATATCGCGTGATCTTGAAATGTTGCACATGTGTATTTCATTCAATCTTCCATAACAATCTACCAATAATCTGCCGACTATGTACAAACATACGACAATCCGCCAGGCTGATTTTCTGAAAAAGCCGACAATAGTCGTGGATCCTTCTTTTTTGCACGAATGTCGCACAATTTGTCGTTCAATTTATCTGACGTGTGTACGAGGCTTTAGTGTTTCTTTTGCAGTTGGCTCTGCTAAGCTACGGTAAATGTGGTCCAGTAATGTGAATGACTTGTAAAACTGTGCACTATGCTGTGTCTGCCTAATTAGGGGTCAGCCAAGGTTGCCAAGCATGGGGGATGGAGGCAGAGAAGAGGAAAGATGGGTAGAAGGGACAGTTGGCTGCCTAATTAGGGGTCAGCCAAGGTTGCCAACGATGGGGGATGGAGGCAGAGAAGAGGAAAGGTGGGTAGAGGGGACAGTTGGCTCCCTTTTGGGGGCAGGTGGGAGGTCCAATAACTTGCCGTTTTGTCTTGTAACAGAGTTGCCAGATTGGGATGGAAGCCCTAACTGCAGGATTTTGGATTAGTAGTGTGTGGTTGGGTGCAGTCACAGCCAAATCAGGACATCTGGCAAACCTGCTCCAACATTCCAATCCACTACTCACTGAACATATTAGATAACAAATACTAATAAACCGATCAAATGCACCAGAAATTAGAAGCAGTTGCATAAATAACCATACTAAACACTATCATCACAAAAGGTAAACTTCATTGTAGTTGACGTACAGACACGGAGGTTCTAGTCTTCAAACATCTGCAAGGCTGCAGGTTGGATACCCCTGATTTATCAAATGGAGCATCATTACCACTCTATAATGCAGTCAAGGTGTCAAGAAACCAGGCAACTAAAGGAATTACCACCATATCATTTATTGCTGGGTATTAGGGGTCTGGAAGTCCCTGTAAAACAAGGTGGGATGTTTGTGCTAATGGTGACGGGATATTCGGATCCCTGTCTTGGGATTGTGTTTTGATGCTGGAAAGTAACATATGTTCAATGCAATATTTCCTTAACAACAAAACAGCTTCTGCCAATATCTGACGGGTTGTTATAGCAACAGTAGACGTGTTATTTTATAACATTCCTGGTTTCTCCAATGCCTTCCAATAATCCGGATGTTAAATGGAAGAAAGGTTTCCTAGCTGCATTCAAAAAATTAAACTGCTTACTATTTTATTGTGTTAATGAGAAAAAAAAGCCAAGTTAAAATTGAAAATATTTCTCTAGGGTGAAAAATGACGTATTGGATGTGGGGGGGAGTCACGCAAACTGGCACCAATTCATAAAAAGATTAGTGTGACTAAGGCTGGGTACATATGGCAACATTTTTAGTTCGCCACTAGCAAGCGGTCAGGCGGGACAAACCCCCATCAGTTGCGTCAAAAGTTGCTGCAGGAGACAATTTACCACAAACGATCGGCCGACAGAGAACTGCACGATCGGACATGATTTTCTGACTTACCCTGTCGCCCCATCAGAATGAACATGCATGTGAGATGGGCCACAGCTACCCATCCTATGGTGTGCCCAGCCTAAGACAGAGGGACCGTGGCCCATTATACACAGTCTGAAATTTCAACCCCAATCGACAGGCAACCACGAAACTGACTACCAATCAGTGATCAGCAATCTGTCGGTCTGGAACAATAATTTAGGTACAAATTTGTACCGTGTGTAACAGGCCAGAGACCATAACACACAGAATTAGGGGGCCTGCAAACAAAGTCAGTACTTTGGAAGTATTTATTTACACAAAGAGAAATCACTGGATGGGCAGATTATGGCCAACGAAATGAGAAATACCTTTTTCCTTGAAAGAAAGGTGTTTTTTTTGTGCTAAACTTCCCTTTTAAACACCAGCCACATAGGCTGACTATTGCAAACGTAAACACAATTTACCATTAAGTCAGCACTGTGCAATCAGGTGAGACAGATTGTTAGACACTATAGAACCCGCAAGTTCAAAAGTAACATTCGTATTCGTCGTGCAGGACACACCAAATTCACATGATTTTCCACAAATTAGCAAAAAACATCACATATTGAATCTACCACTTTAATGATGTCATCAGTAATGTTTAACTAGGACAACAACATCTTCCAAAATGGACCCAGCTGATATTTGCTGAAATACAAATTCAGTAGATCTTATGAGGCACAGGGTTAACATTGGGAGAGCCTTATGGGGCTTAAAGTCACAGAGATTGGATACAGCTATTTGACAGATTAATCTGTTGAAGGTATAAGATAGACTACTGCCATACACTGCACTGTATAGGATAGACTGTTGCCATACACTGCACTGTATAGGATAGACTACTGCCATACACTGCACTGTATAGGATAGACTACTGCCATACAGTGCACTGTATAGGATAGACTATTGCCATACACTGCACTGTATAGGGTAGACTAATGCCGTACACTGCACTGTATAGGGTAGACTAATGCCGTACACTGCACTGTATAGGGTAGACTATTGCCGTACACTGAACTGTATAGGCTGGACTATTGCCATACACTGCACTGCATAGGGTAGACTATTGCTATGCACTGAACTGTACAGGGCAGACTATTGCCATACAGTGCACTGTATAGGGTAATTATTGCCATACACTGCACTGTATAGGGTAGACTATTGCTGTACACTGCAATGTATAGGGTAGACTATCGCTGTATGCTGCACTGTCTGGGTTTCTGCAGCATAACCCAATTCTTTGCAGATTCCATTTTTAGTGAGAGTCGAGCATAAAATTCCTTGGCCTATCAGCCGGTACAACAGCTACAGGCCATTCACTGAGTTATTTGTATTTTTTTCCCATACACTATTAAGACATTAGATAGATTTGATGTTTGCACGTTGAATTTCTCTAATATCTATTGACAGTATTTTTAAACGGTGCTTCTTGCCTTCCCACGTTCCATTCATATTGCAAAATAACTAAGCCCAATTCCTCTGCAAAGCTTCCTCCATCTTACAGTTGCTTCCCATTTGCAGCAGACAGTCAAGGCTGTGATTGTGATGTCACAGCCAATGGCAGACCGAAGCAGCCTCTCCAGCTACTGAGCTACTAAGCTCACAACAGCAGCAGGGGAGGCTGAACTATCCTTGGTAAGTATCCTTAGGAGCATTGGAAGAATAGGCGAGTATAAAAAAAAATCTAAATTTGGTAAGTACTTGTTATTGATATCAATAAGGGTGGACTTCCATTTTTTAAACAAAACATTGTTGAAAAAACAAAACATGCTGGTAGAGATAACAGGAGAAGTAAAGAGATAACAGGAGAAGTAAAGAGATAACAGGAGAAGTAAAGAGATAACAGGAGAAGGAAAAATGACACATTAAAGGACAATTATACTCACCTCCCCCTCCACTCCTGCAAAGTACCCAGGGTGAGGACCTAAAACGCTAAGTCCTCACCTCTGGGTACTTTACAAAAGTCCTGAAGTACTTACTTGTAATCTCCCTCGTCGCTCTGGTCCGATCCTCCCCATTGGCACTTTGAGTGACAGGTGGTGAGGCAGCCAATAGGAAGACGCGCTCTGCAAGGAGGCGTGTCTTCCCATTGGCTGCCTCCCGGACTGTCACTGACAGTGCCAGTGGGGAGGATCGGACCGGAGCGACGAGGGAGATTACAAGTAAGTAATTCAGGACTTTTGTAAAGTACCCAGAGGTGAGGACTTAGCGTTTTAGGTCCTCACCCTGGGTACTTTGCAGGAGTGGATCGGGGAAATGGTAAGTATAATTGTCCTTTAATGGCAACTTAGGCATCTATAGTGGGAAAATGAATTTTTTCTTTCTTTCCATGTGTTCTATAACTTCCCATAACCCCCAGAGTGTCTTCACTTTTTTCAGATTCCCTCTCTGTCCTGAGATACACCAGTTAGAAGAATACGTGATTGCATTCCTCTACTCCTACTTGGACTGTCAATCAAATTCCTGTGTCGTGATCCCCCCTCCCTGCTCTGTAATTAACATAGAGATAAGAGCATTAGCAGGGGGAGAGAGGTAGCTTTGATGGTAGATATAAGGCTGCACTTGACCCCCCTTCTTAATAGCTTTCACTGATTGATGATGGGTCACAAAGTGAGAGATCGTAAACTGTACTGTTCTCCTTCTTCCGTCTCCAGGACAGCTTGCTTTCTATTGGCCACTGTGCGTGGGTGTGTTTTTCAGGATGTTGAACTTTTAACTCCTACTGCACAAGATAAGCTTGTCGGTTAGCCGGAGTTGAGACATGGAGGAGGTAACAGAGGGGAGGGGGAAGGGGGGGAGTGCTGTAGAGAGATCTGACACCATGGTTAAACAGAGTCACTGACATAGATAGGATTAAGGCAGCACAGAGAACATCAATTTAACTTTGCAAAGGGGCAATGTGTTTTTTTCACTATAGATGTCCTTTAACTAAGGAAACAAGAGTAACTTTTATGGAAAAAAAAATTAATACAAAAAATATGTTAAGCATAACATAATAATTCAACTTGAAGTGTGCAGAATAAAACAGTTAATCAACGCTATATTAGAAAAAAACATGGGCCATTCTAACTGTGGAATATTTAATTGATGAGAACTACAAGTTCCAGAATGCACCAAGGATACAACTTTTATATTGAAAAGAAAACATATATTTATTTTCTATATTGATAATACGACACAAGGATTGCATCCAAAATGGCAACTGCTTCTATAGGTTGGTTGCTATGGTCACATCCCTTCCGTCAGTCCTGCACATTCCTTCCCCTGTTTTCAGTCCTATTTGTTTATGACAGGCCTGGGTGCTGCTTATTATGGGGCCTGCACAATGTTCCCTCTAAGCTCAAATTGGCTGTGTGCGCAGAAATATATTTTCTGTGTGCATGCAAAAGTAAATTTTGTGCGCTCAATACAGCAGCACTTTCCAGAAGATTTGCGTGCGTGCCACTTTAACCTGTGTGCGCAGGCCTGCAGAGATGTGTGCACGCGCACGAGCGCACAGCTTAGAGAGAAGACTGGGCCTGCATCAGCACACAGTGCTATTCGTCGATAATGAGAGCCAGCGGCAGCCAGTTGATCAGCATGCAGCACAGAACACAGTTGCTGCGGTAGTGGAGCATGCTCACTCTAAAATTGCACTGACTTGACAGTCTGAACGAGAGTAAATATCAGAGCAGTCACGAATCTTCATGCTGCTAGGAAAATCAGGGTTTAGAAACTTCAATGCAGTAGATTTGAATAATACCTAGAAATAAAATAGTCAGTAGATAATGAACATCTTTGCATCAAACTCTGGGAAATGGTTTGTGATGGGGAAAAAAAATCAAACAGCCATAGAAATCCAAACGTAACTATTCAGGTTATACAGTAGCCCAGGAAAAGTAACTGGTGACAGACCAATGAGAAATCACAATAAAAATCAGCAGATGATCTGGTAACAACGTAAAGCAGGTCACAGACACATCAACACATAGTAACACCCATAGCTAATGCATTAAAAGAAAACTTAAGCTTAAGAGCAAGGCCCCACTCGGCAGCGAACAAGAATCGTGCATCACAGCAAAATTGCCCGATACAAAAGTTCCGTTTATACTTTATATGGAACGATTATCCGTTCTGCTCATAGACGTGAACAATTTTATCGACTCCCTTTATTGTAGTATAGGGACAGATAGGTCGCGATGCAGACAACAGTAGCTCACCATCTTTAGAACCTATCCATACAGGATTTACTAAATATTGTCCATATGGGCACCTTTAAGCTTACAGCATTATCTGCCAACTATTAAGGCAGTATATACAGGGATTTTGTCTGCACAGTATTAAATGGATGAGATGGTAAACCAGCACATACAACACTGTTGCATATGATTATATAGTCACATATCAATCCATTCACCATATCTGTAAGTTACAAACCTTATACAAATCAATAAAATGCACGCTTGCTTGTGTTCTAAAGATGTATAAAAAACACAAATCAAGTAAATAGCAGTGCTATTAGGGATACCATATCATACCATATGGAAAATCCCATCCAACAATATGGGATATACTGTACCATCAGATGATGACAGATATTGTAAATATGTGGCAACACACAGTCCTGAACATTCTCCCTTTATTAATATAGGGAATATTGTTTGGGACTGCCACACACTAACAATCACGGCAAACTCCCTATACTAGAATACAAGGAGCCAACCGTAGGAAATTTAAAGTCCGAAATTTTGGGGAACCTTAAAGGGCAACTAAAGCCACAGAACAAAACTGAACCAGAAGTCAGGACACCTTGATATAAAACCAGTAATCTGTGTCTTACCTCTCATTTTGATACAGGCGCTGGGAAAGTTACCTAAATAACATATGGTTTGTGCTTTACTTCTCAGCATTCTAGTATCACACAGTCTGGTCAACGACCATTATGTTCTGCACATGCTCAGTTTTTAGCTATGGCACAAACTTGTTACAGTTGGTCACACCCATTAATAATATCTAGCCAATCCTTTTACAGGACAGATAAAGCAAGGAAGCATGTGACGGGGTCAAGAGGTGTGGTCTGACACTGCACATACACACAGATACTTCATTCAGTTCTTAACAGGCTTTGATTTACTTTAACAGAGTTTACTAAAGTGGCATTTTATAGCTTATTGGTGTTTTTAGGGGATTGTTTTCAGATTCGGGAGTATAAAAAATTGGGTTTAGTTCTCCTTTAATGAAATCTGTTTGCAGTCGGTTCAATCTTAATAATTCTATCATCAGAGGATCTAAATACAGTAAATCATTAGCACCCCATATTACATCGCTGTCATCTAATCTTTACATGTGTTAATACCAGATCATCTGCTGGCAAAAAGTCACTCAAAGCTCAGTTTCTAAACCTTACAGGATTGCTTGTGGAGACTAGAGGCTAGGGTTACCACCTCTACCAGTAATAATCAAACAAATGTAAATTTTACATGATACAAGGCTCAGTACCAGTGTATTAATTTGCCATATCGTGTGTCTAATATAAATACCGACCTGCCATTTAACCTGCTGGTTATATATGTGTTTGGTTAAAAAGGGCTGCAGGATGTTTTCTACATCAATTTCTCTCCCTAAGCCAGTAACAGACTGCAGAAATCTGGACCTATTAAGCATGTGTGATACCCAGTGGGTAATGCAGTAAGCATAGTGAACCCAGGGAGTATCTTTGTTGTCCCTGAGCTGCTGTGTCTAAGAGCTGGTACAGTATTCCCCACTCACATGTTACTTTGCTAGACTGTCAGAGTATAGTTCTTATAGCAGGGCAACAAGGGAAGTAAAAATAAGTGAATGTCATCTGATGATCTGGAGAATATGTATTCAGGATCCTATTGGATGTTGTACACTAGCTAAACCTGTGAAATATTTTGCATTATACCTTATACAATTGTTTCAATTATAACATTGCCACTTGGTGGCAGTAATGAATATAAAGGATCACATCAAACCATGAAACAAGACAAGGTGCTGGTTTGTACATACTATGTACATGTTTAAGGGCGGCAATCCATGCAAATCCCATTTTCCCACAGACAGCACAGCTGCTAGTAGTGCGTCACATTTACACTAGCCGAGGCCGATTATTTACATAATCTGACAACAAGCAGAGTTTTACCTCGTGTTCATCCTAAAAGAGAATCTATATAATCAGTAGCATCCAGTGTAAGTGATACAATGTGTAGACTTGTATTTTCTCTCCAACATTTGTATTAATGCAGATAAGTGAACAGATCGGCAGGCTGCATTTAAACTGAAAATTGTTTATTTTATCTAACTGACCACTTCCCTCCCTATTTTTCCTGAGCCTTGATTACTAGCTAAGGGCTAGGCCACACTATCGCGTTTTTCTTGCGCTTGCAATTTAGGTGCGTTGCAATTGCGCAAAAAAACGCATGCGCAAACGCAACGAACTTGCAGCTGAAATTGCATGCGATTCTGTGTGCGATTGTGTTTGCGGCGCAGTGTGGCCGTGCCCTAAGATGTTATTAACTGGTCAGTTGAAGAAAACAGGTCAAAAACGGATCCCATGATTAAAATGAAGTATACTGGAAAACAAAAGCACTTTTTAGGTCCCACTTAATGAGTTGCGTACGTTCTGCAAATCGCAATGTAATTTAAAATATAATGGAAATCGTGAAAATCGGTTCCCACTATATCATTTGCATTCAGAATCTATGCAGTCCGTTTTTTATCCACATGCGTGCACGACATTTGGTCCGTGCGTGTCAGAAATGGGCAAACGCACATGTCCTAAACACACTCAAAGCGGACAACGCAAAGCACCAAGTCGGACCTAGCCCTTAAGGTCCATACAGATGTGTAATTATGGGAACAACCCACAATGCACAACTGAGATGAACAGCCATTTTGGATGAATATCAGTAGGTCTAAGGGCCATCAAACACCCATAAATGAACGGATACCAACTTTAGTAGTTTAGTCTATCACCACTAATCTGGCATACAAAAAACTGACCACGCACACACACAAAACACAATACCCACTGCTGTTTTAAACGAAGTATATGACAAGTCACCTTGTCAGCGACACTCTTTCCCTGTGGTCACTCACTTCTCAGTGTCTTTTAATATCCTTATAAGAAACAGTGAGTGGTATGTTATGCCTTATCTGATATACCACCTTATAAAATCATTATATCTAATCCTATGAATGAATCACTAAAAACAAGTTTGGAACTTTCAAGTAGCAGCATAGTTTAAATAGGAAAAGTCAGTGACATAATAAAGGAGCCCTGGGCATTACTGAAAAATATAAATAGACAAATCTCAATGGAACCCTTAAAAAACACTTTGGATAGCAGGGCCAAATTGGCAGCCATCTTTGTGAACAAACGCCATAGGCAAGTTTACTTTCCTTCAGGGCAATTTTAAACCCTAGCTATAATATTAAAGCACAGTTTAAATGATCCCTTATTCTATATATAAAATACAATAAGCCCCACTGCAGGGACATGGCAACTTTAGGTTCAGATGCAATGAAAATGTTTGCCCATGCTATTAATTTACAGCAGCCAATCGGATTTGAGCTTTTTACTGGATTACTGCAGCTACATAAAATCTGATTAGTTGCTGCAAATTAATTGGCAGTTCATTTATTTGGCATTGAAAAGAAAACATTCCATGAAATGCCATCCTGGCTTGGGCATTCTTTCTATCCAGCATTAAAGGCTGCTTGTGCCATATCTGTTAACACAGCCAACAAACAATTCCAAATGTTTAGGTAACAAATGTTTCCATTTCCAGAACAATGGGAAGTGTCACTTTTCTAACATTAACCATTGGATTTGTTCAGGGAGAGGGGAAATGAGGTGATGATATAGATGGCATTGTCATGGATGATTTCCAGTTAAAGTACAACAGGTCCCCATTATCTTTAAAGGATAACTACAGTGTGTCATCTGAAGGTTTAAGTGATTCATTACCAAAGATATACCTGTGCAAAATTAGTACAACATTCCAACACTTTCCTTCTACATAACAGTAGTTGCAAATTGGGCAGAAACTCATTCTCACCCTAGATGAAGGGCATTAAGAGTGTCTGTCTCACTGGGAGGAGGGAAGGAAAGAGGTTAGAAAGTGGAGATTCTATTGACATTGAACATGTGTTAGGAATTACTTAGAAAGGCAAGCAATAAATCATTTTTCCTCTGATCCATAGGTCAAGATATATTTACTTTGAGACCATAGCTCTCCTTTAAAGGGTATGTCCACTTTTTTTTAAAACTTTCTTTTATCTTTTTAACTGAAGAACGGATTGTAAATAAGCTATGTCAATCCTCCCGTTCTTCAGTTAAACCTGCAGTAGTTAAGGAAGAACTTGCCTGGATAGCTCCAGCGTCGCTGGCAGACTCCGACGACAATGACATTCTCCAGTCCTTTGCATTGTGCGCGCATGTGCACACAGTGCAAAGGAGTGTGGATGCATCGGAGACTGTCAGAGGGACCCGAAATGTTGTCTTTTGTTTATCTCACAAAGGAGCAACACTTTTTTTAACTTTGGAGCTTCTGTCATAAGCATATTTCAGGGTCACAGAATGGAGCAGTAAATTAAAGGGAACTGGGGTCTCCATACAAGTGATATGGAACACACTCTTGCCTTTAAAATGATTTCAGAATAATGCTTCTAGCTGCAGTCTATCCAAACTTCCCATAGGATAAAGTGTGGTGCTCCATGCATACATAGTGAGCTGTGACATGACCAGCACCAGCAAACCCCTGGCTTGAGCATACCCAGTTATATACCCTATTGTTGGGCCTGAGCATCATTATGTGCATCATAAGCCCCACCCTCAAACTACTTTTTTATTTTTGAAGCTAGCCACAGGCCTGAAAATATTTTTTTTCACTTTCCAAGGTGTCCATAGGTAGAGGCAAGCTCAGATATAATATTACAAACCTATAACTAGAAAATATCATTATTAAAAGAGCTCCAAGAAAGACCATGCCTTGATAAATGGCAACATCAACATTCAAAACATGGTCAGACCAACAAGGTATTGTAGTTTGTTAGAGCAAGGTCCCACTAGGAAGCGCACAAGAATGACGTGACGTAGCAAAATCACAATATCGCACGATTTATGTGCGCTACCCTGTGCATGTTATGCGATTCCTTTGATGATAGCGAGAAGGGCAGCGGAGATAGTGGGGCCATCCCCATCCTCTTCTATTGCACTAACACAGCGCATACCAAAATAGCCTAGTGGGACATAGCCCTTAGAATTTTAGTCTCTAGCATTTGCAGAGAACTAGTAATTATGGCATAGAGATTATTTGGCATACTTTACATTTTTTAGCGAAGCGAGAAACACCAAGTATGTTTAGTTAAAACCTGTTTATGTTTAGCAATCCAATGATGATTAAATAACAGAGGACGTATTGACGTAACTTCCTGCTCATGAAAAACAAAGAAACAAATTTGATGGGAACTTGGAATTTTGGGTAGGTAGAATATGCAAATATAGGTGAAAACAAAGAATAACATGAAAGCAAAAGGTTACTGAGTTCAAAACAGCTTAAAGGCTGCAGTTTAGACATATATGTGCTAAATCACAAATTACACCTCACACCTATTGACCTGGCTGATAATAACGATCAGCTTTAACAAGAATTATGTATTTAACCTTTGGCCCCTTGAGGCAAAAGTTGTCTCTGCCCTGCCTCTATAACCATCAATTAGCAACCTATGTCTAAGGACATCTGTCCGTAAAATTGGTCAACACATTTTTCATTTACAATTCGGAGCAAAATTAATCTGAAACCGAAAACAAATGGCTATGTCCCTGATACACTGTAAATGTACTTCTTAAATATGAAAAGTACCTTGGGCAGGAAGGTAGGATAAATTATTCCTACTTCCCAAAATAATTTTGTTCATGAGAAGTATCATCTTATTCCATTATAGATAATTCTAAAGCCAGAAGGAAGCCTGACAGAAGCCATTTTATTAATGCTAACTTATGAATATGATATTTGGAGGTAGAAATTACAAATCCTACCTTCCTACCCCAGGAACCTTTCATTGTAACTCTGTGTTTTATTTTTAAAACTTTATATGCACTGCAGTTCTCCTTTAACATTACTTGCTTAACAGAGTGACAATTCCAGAACTGTGCAGGGGTGTCTCTCTAATGAGGCAATATGCTCAGGGCTGCACCCCTGATAAAAACCAGAGAGGCGGCAAGCAGAGCTTACTTAAAAAAAAAAAAAAAAAGTAGGCAGAGCAAAAGGAAAATAAAATTGCAGGTGCGTGTGTACCAACCTGACGCCTTCATGCAGGCCCTGCTCTGATTGTCATTGGGATAATTATCTGTGTGTGTGTAGCTTATTTTCATCGGTGTGTGTGGAGCTTATTTTAAACATAGTGTGAGTGATCTGGGCATTAGGGCACGTTATACGTACCAGTCTCTGCAATCTGGGCATTAGGGCATCTTATATTTAGTTATCTGTATGATCTTGGCATTAGGGACATTATATGTGCCTACATGTGTTATCTGGGCATGTTATATGTACCCATCTGTGTGATCTGGGCATTAGGGCATTTTATATGTACCAGTGTGTTTGATTTGGGCATTAGAGAATGTTATAAGTACCTATCTGTGTGAGCTTGGTTAGGTTAGTTAGTGCCCTGCTGAAAGACCTTGATAATAATTCACAGGAATTATGGTGTGGATAAATGTCTTTTTGAGGAACTGTATACCATATTTACTCGAATATAAGTCGATCCGAGTATAAGTCGAGGTACATATTTTTACCCGAAAAATTAGTAAAACATGATTGACTCGAGTATAAGTCGAGGGTAGAAATTATGACCACTATTGCCTTCTGATTCTGTATTGTTTTGAGGCTTTAGTTGCCCTTAAATGGACAGCAGCATTCCCATACAGTAGTCCCATAATGCAGTAGACAAATCCAGTATGGCTATTACTGTATGGGAATTCTGCTGTCCATTTAAAGGGCAACTAAATCCTCAAAACAATACAGAATGAGAAGGCAAACTTGAACAATAGATACCATCCTCCTGATTCTCTATTGATTTGAGGCATTAGTTGCCCTTTAAATGGAGAGTAATCCCACACAGTAACCTCCTTGCCACTCCAGATGTTTGGAAACTACAACTCCCAGCATGCTTTAGTTGCTGGGAGTAGTAGTTTCCAAACATCTGCAGGACTAACCTGATATGCTGCACAATGTTCTGCTCCCCCTCTCTAGTTCTTCTTTGTTTACAGCTCATATACCCCAATAAACAAAACAACATGCATGTTACCCAACTGGACAAAGAAACCCCCTTATTGCACAGCCTACATGGACATATACAGGGCAATGCTATAATGGCAATGCTATCCAGATGAAGTGGTGTTAAACCCATGCTAGGAGAGGACTTGCCTGTGTGCGAATCAAGGAATCCGGCTGCATCACTCAGCAATCCGGCTCCGCATACACTGTTCTGGGTCTGGGAAGTGAGACCGGCGCTGAATATTGACGTCAGACGCCAAAAACGAGAAGAGTGAATGCGGAAGTGAGCAGAAGCCGGATTACTGCATTACAAAGATGAGTGACTCGAGTATAAGCCGAGGTTCGATTTTTAGGCTATTTTTATAGCCTAAAAACCTTGACTTATACTCGAGTATATACGGTAATTACAGCTGTGATGTGCAGTTTAAAGAGACCAATTGTTTAATCACGCCCATTCCTGGAAGCCACGCACACAACCTTGGTTGCAGTGGCACACTTCATGGCACCTAGTGGTACATAGGGGCGCATTCAAAAGTTTGGCTCAGGTGGCAAAAACCCTAGAGATGCCCCTGGAACTGTGTAAAAACCTTACAGGTTAATACTAATTTTCAAGGCAGAATGGAGTCATCTGATCAAGAGAGGTCCATGAATAGGCAAATTGCAGTTGTTTGTGCTGGGAGACTTGTGTTCTCCTGCTATTTAGGGATAACTCTTCCATTGTGCATAGTTTCCTGACACAAAGGGCCCCTTGCTCTTCCTAATGATCCCTCTAGCAGGTTTTCATCCCGTGCAGTCCCATGGTTTATTTCTTTAGAACATGAATTGTGAGTTTCCACATGTGTCCATGCTATAAAGAGTACTACATCTTCACCTTTCTATTACACCCAATACACCAAAAACACAAATATCAGTATAATGCAAAACTGTGCAAAGTTTTGGTCCACAAAGGCCTAATCTATATATTGCTTATTGGGTTTCTAACCTTTTTGACCTTTGCAGAGCCCTTGAAACAATCTGCTTATCACAGGGATCCAATACAATCCAAATAACTATATTTTATTCATCTTTTCCTCTTATCCATAAATTTAGTAATAATAATTCATTAATATATAACAATAGATATGATGAATTCATCTCAAGGATGGATCCATACAGCTCCTGACATCGTAGCACGTGGACCCCCTAGCAACCTCTTATGGAACCCCAGAGTAGCCTGGTTAAGAAACTTTGTACTAGCTGATAAGCTGACCTTCAGGGGGTACACCAGACATCCCTGCAGTTCCATATTAATTCTTCATCCAGATGGTAAATTTATTCATCTAGGCTCACTTCTGATATGTGACCATATCACAGGAAGACTGGTTCATTCATGATAAGGATTAATAAGAGTCGAACACATTTTAGTCTTCTGTACTCTGGGCCACTCCCTCCTATAGCCAGAAAACATAACTAGCATGGTGCAAACTAAAGAGACATTTGGCCAATGACAATGTAGTTAGCCAATAGCCAACACTGTGTGCTCCTGGGTGATGTCACATATAGTTGTTTGATTGCCATGTTCTTTCTCTGGTGAAAAAATGTGACAGCAGAGAGTGACACTGGTTTTTCCTTGAGCTCAAAGCACTGACCAGATGAGTCACCATCATCCACAAATACAAAATTCAGCTTATCCGAGACAGACTCTAGTGCCTCCGTTAGTGCCTAACTCCGTTAGTGCCTCTTTTTACCATCACATTCCTATGCTTTGCATTGAAAAATACTGCAGCAATGTGAACCTTTACAATGACAAAAAGAAGATGTAAGTCACATTTTTCCTTTTGTTGACTGATACCTTTCGGCCTGCAGCCCTTTTGTGATATAAACGTGTACAGCGGCCCATAAACAAAAGGAATATCTTTCTGTTTGAATGAGATGTTTGCTTTATGATTAGGGAACAAGCTGACATTAATCACACATTCCATTATCGACTGGGCCCTACCTGAAAAAGCCACAATGTCTTAGAGTAGAGTACATAAGGAGCTTTACATAGAACGATCAGATGATTACAAATACACACACACACACAGATAAATACAATGTGGAAAGCAGGGATACATAGTTTGTATTTGATGTTCGCACAGTCACTATTCCAATGGCAGATGACTGAGCACAATACTGGGCAAGCACCCAATCACCCCTAAATAATGAAGAAACAAGAAGTGTACATAAATAAGACTGTACCAAATCTGCTCACAAATGATACATACTGTATACAGATACACTGCACACATACAGGTACACTACTCATATACAGATAAACTGCACACATACAGGTACACTGCTCACATACAGGTATGCTGAAAACATACAGGGACACTGCTCACATAGAGGGACACTGCTCACATACAGGTACACTGCTCAAATACAGTTACACTGCCCACATACAGGTACACTGCACATCTACTCAAGTACAGCTGGAAACTAGAAATAAACTGCAAATGTTTGAATATGTTCTTATTGGTTTGAGGTTTGCTTCACCATATATCACATATGTAATGTCTTCCTTAAGGTGAGATTTGAATCCTTTATTATTTCAAAATAACAAGCAAATATTGATGCAGTTTCTGCAACAGTTGAGTGTTGGTCCACAGCCTCTGCACCCACAGACATTCTACCTTTAAACAATCTGTAGTGTACATTGTGAACACCCTGCATATAGCTGTATAGAAAGCACGATATAAATAGTGCGTAAATGAAGTCCCTACTTTACGTACATTGCACTAGATACTGTACATCCGTAACGTCATGTGCAAGAGAGAGGCCTTGGAATACCAACATCTGGAGTTGACCGGAGCGTGCAAACACAGTACGTATGTGACTGTATTATAAATTCACTGATGTAAAGGTGGGTGTGGCCTCAACGAGTGACCTTCACGTGAACAATAAAATAAAAGTCATTTTATGGCACCCAACAAACAAGGTATTGAAAATCGGGATCACCCAGGTGACTGAACGCTCAGAATTGAATTGTCAATACAAATAAAGGGTTATCCAACAGAACTATCAGAGATGTCTGTATGGAGACATAAACCCTCAGGTGAGGAGTTACAGTGTTAAACTTTTACATGCTGAAAAAATAAACAATGAACAATCCATTCGCTAAGGAGGGATATATTTATTCCACTTAGTGCCTGCCATAATAACATAACACATGTAAGCCTTCCGTCTAGATTCTATAATGGGCGAGTGGCTACAGTGCTAATCAGTTTAGCTGAAGAATAAGCCATAAACGAGACTCTTGACTATTCTGAAACAGATGATATTGCAATACACCGACTGCTTGGGAAAGAGTTTTCTTTTTTGAAATCTTATTTAACACAATTATTCTTACAAGAATGAAACCTGTATGTATAATAGCAGCAATAATCACCCTGCGTGGAATTACAGGGTGAATTATTGCTTCTTTACAATTTGTCTTTCCACAACTATCAGAGGAGCAGGACAAGATCCATTTTTTAGATCGTTGTCTATTGCCATTTAACTTTTATATGAATCCATCTAGAAATTACGATTGGCTGGGGTTGGATATAAACTAATGTTGATGAGTGATAACTAGTTATCAGTGTACGGGCTAAACCTGAAAGCCTCTAAACACAGTTATCATTTCATCTACTGAATATTTAGCCAGCAATCCAATACTTCCATCCAATTGCAAAAACAAAAAAACAAAAAACTATTGTAGACAGAGGGTCCTTACACAATCACTATTAACCTAGTCCTATTCACACGAGGAGACGTATCTGGAATTTACACTGCACACTGTTTACTTATAGATACCCAATCCTAAAAACTAATCAAAATAAAACCCAACCTACAGAATACAGCAGAAATATTATAAAGAACTATAGAACAAGTCCACATTCCGGTCATTGATTTAAATTATTTGGACAGCGATTTTGTTTGGAGATAATTTATTATTAATACTGAGACCACCTGAAACTGGAAATTCCAGATAATCTGTTTATCTGCTGGTGATAAAAAGGAAAGAGGCAGTAATACTAGAGCCAGTTAGAATACCTCCGACTAAGGCACAGACTGGTCATTATGGTGAAGATTTATTAAATAAATATTAATAATGTGCAGGAAAATTAAATTCATCCATTAAAGCAAGTTGTGTTATTAAAAGACAAGCATTAGGGTTTATACATCTATAGAGATGAGATGTCCAACATTGTACCACTGATAAACTACAAATCCCATCATTCACGAATAGCTGATCACTCTCCAATTGCACAACTGACCATGTTAAGGTAAATCATATGACATCATAACATGTAATAAGATTGTAGACAAGATGACGGGCGAAACTCGTAGCGTGAAAAATGGGGCCTTAAAATGACATTCCAGTCACTTACAACATGATCCAGTTCTGTGTTTGTTTGGGGCTCCCTTACAGTAATCTATTTGCCCCCAAGCCTTCATGGCTCAAGTATCTATTTAATTTTTATAGAAATGGTGCCACTGTATAATAATTAACCAGGAAAACAGTATTTATTAGGAGGTAAGAAAAATGCTGTTAAGATGTTCTACAACTACAACTCTCCTATCCTACTCTTGGGGGGTCATACACTTCAATATTTAACCCATATTTGCAATAATGCCCTTCGAATGCAATCTCACTTAACCGCTTTGCAACAAATCAGCCATGATACCTGCACTGTAATCAATGCAATGGGATCAAGAAAAACACTACTCTACAACCTGTTGCTAACTACAACTCCCACAACCCCCCACTGAAATGGACGTGAGAAACTATTAGAAATCATATTCCCATATTTAATTCTCAAATGCCACAAGGGAAGGAGAATGACATAGGATTCTGCACTATGACACTATTTTCGTTAGCCCCCATTTACCCTATCGCTACAACATAAATTACTGATGTCACTAGCCCCAATGACAACATATCAGCACTATAGTTACAGCATTAGATGCATTGTACCAGTGTCCTTACCTTGTTTGAGGCCATTTCACTGACAGAGTGCCTGGTCTGTAAGGTCTCCAGCTGGTCCAAGCACCAGTCGAGCTCTTCCAGGGTCTCACTGGCCAGCTTCTGATAGGCCTCCTCTGCCAAGAGATAGGGGAAAGAATACTCAGTTTTCAGACGTTTAACAGGGTTAACCTCAAACTCCAATGGGTCCATTCTGCCATACACCGCCATGCTCTGATGACCAGTGCACACACATGAGGGATCCTTCATAATGTTAATAAAACCCCCTGGAGAGAATGGAAGTTCACATGTGCCCTAGGGGAAAAGGTTTTAGTCCAACTTTGGGTTTCCAGATCCTCCAGCATGTGCTATGAGATTCCAAGAGCCATAAACCCCCTGACACCCTCTGTCCAAGTGTTTCCTCTAATCCTATTCCTGTGCTGTTGTTGCAATGCTTATTAGATCTCCTTCTCCTGCCTGCAGCTACCAGACTGGGAGCATTAAAGAGACATGATCAACTGCAAAGTCTGATGAGCTGCAGCTTTCCTGCCTCCTCCTCTCCACTGTCCTGCAGCACAACACTCTCCATAGCTTCACCCATAGATTAGATAGGGGGAAAGAGAGACAGAGAGTCCTGGTCTGGATCTGCTGTCTGGAGTCCCAGACTTTTCAATGTGGCATCCTCATCATCATTCTGCTAAGGGGAGCCTGACGCTTTCTTTGAACCAAAACCAAAAGCTGAAGACTGTGTGAGGGTGGAGGAGAGATGGAAATCCTGGAGTGGAGCCGACAGCTGGATCCCCTGCACACACACACACACACACACACACACAGACACACACACACTCTGCAGGCAGCCTCTGACAGTGGATTGTGCTGCTGTTTCTCCTTTTCTTGCTTGATTGTCTAGATAAGATGTATGGCCTTGGAGCTGGTGTCAAAACAACTCTCCCTGTCACTGCCTGCTAGGGATACACATTGGTGCAAAGGAAAGAGTGTGGATCTGGTGTCTATAGTAATCTATAGTATTTAGTAGTCTCACTATGACTTCCTGATGATCTCTGTTAATTCACCTTTCTTGTTATATTGAATCCCTTCATTTATTTTGTTTGTGACTTAATTACTGTACCCTTGTACGTTTAGCACATTGCCCTTTAAGATTGCAAGCTTCTTATTCAGGCTTGCCTTATATTAATGGGGCTTCTACACGGTCATAAAGCAACATACATGAATAGATGGATGAAACCGAAGGTGATTTATTTTAAAGTTGTAGTCTGGTATGTAAGTGGCATGGGAAACGTACCAATTGCCCGAATATGTTTTTCTTGGACTGGCTGGCAAGCTGACATATGGTCTGGCTTTTGAAATTTACACACAAGATGGGTATTTGAAATGAACACACTAGAGAAATACATTTGGGCTTATTCAATAGGAGTTGCAATTTCTGCACCAACCCATCAGTTAATGTTAATATTAATGTTAATATTTTTTTTTTGTAACTGATGTAGACCAGTAAAAAGGTAACTAATTGGTTTCTGCAGATATTGCTTATATTGTAAGCTCTGGGGAATGGGCTTGATTTGAATGTAAATAACAAGTTGTTGGCGTTACATAAATCCGCAATAATAATAATTAAGGCTGGGTACGCATCATGCAATTTTTTGTCCCGGCCGACCGTTCACCACGAGAGAGTGGTTAGCCAGGGACAAATCACTGTCGGTCGTGGCAAAAGTAGCTGCGGCCATCAGTTTGCTGCAATGATTTACTGTGATCCAGACAAACAGACATCTAATATTAGTCGTCCGCAAACAGACCATGCAATTTTTACACTGAAATATCGATGTGTACCCAGCCTAAGAGAACAGGCAAAACGTTATAACTCCATACTGAATTAGCCTTTTTTGCCTCTGCTTAATCCAGCTGACAGTGGGAACTGTGGTTTTTACAGTTAGGGGCTGGCATACCATAACATAGCCAAGACCTATTGCAGCCCCGCAGATCAGTGTGGCATTACAACGCAAGGCATTATGGTATTGAAAAAACACAAGGTTTTGCAATTTTGTAAAACCAACAAAATACTGTGCAGGACTTGTTTTTTGTTCATGGGAATTGTGGCTCCTTTTCCTGCACGTTTGCATTTTCTAACCGTACCGTTACGCTTTAGTTGGAGACCTACAAAGGCTATTCTATAGAAAAAATTACTTAGACTTGCTGAGTGCGGTCATCCTGGGCACTTTGATGGAGCAGCAGAAGGAGGTGGGTAAAATTTGTTGTCCTTTAAATGAGAGCCAATATCTAATAATGAATTCAGTTTATCTAATTCCCCATTTAATATTAAAACACCAACACTTCCTTAAATATTTACACAACTGAGTGTACAGCTTGTACTGTTCTTCCCTAGATCCTCTGCTGCTGGTAGCACCTCCCAGTCAAATCTTCTCTTGTCACCAACCCCAATAGAATTGAAAGGGACTTATAGAGTATGATGAGTGTGTATTAGTTATTTTAGTAACTAAAAGGATACAGAATGTTTAAGGTACTCCTACCTCCCATTCTTATCTAGATGCCATGCAGTGAGCTGTGAAAGAAGCTGCTCATCCCATCCAAAGACAGCTCATGTCTGTGACATGACAGACTCTCTCTTACATTGGCCTAAGTTTAAGAAGAAGAAGCAATGACCAGCAGGAGAGCCGTCAACAGCCCACAGGAGCAGCAATTTCACAGCTCATTACAGGACAGGAAGTAGAAATACAAAAACCTACCTCCCAGGAAATTAAGCAATTATTTTTTTTAATTTGGACTACTGTATACTAAGGGAATACAAAAAATAGCTATAGGTTACCAATAATGTGTTGTTTTTTTTTAACTTCAATTGTCATTAACCAAGAATAAATAATGAAGTAATAAAAAGAAAGCTGGGCACACCTTGAAAAAAGACTTTAATTAGTGGATCTTTAATGGATCTTTTCCTATGAGCATCACAAGCTATGTTAGAGTATAGGATAAGACAAAATTGAAGAATAAGTGATTTTACACTGGTAAAAACCAGATGATTGTAAACCCTGTTATTTATGCCTGTCTGGCAATGCAATATTATATGTTTATTAACACCTAAACACGCCCACTGCCGGTTTGCCGGCAGAACAGAAAAGAATAAATAGAATGGAATTTGTTTTTCAATACAAATGTTGACTGTTCTGAGGAGAGAGTAACTATTTATTCAGTCTAAAAGTCTTTCACGTCATTGGAAATAAATACAAAAAATAATCAAAATCAAAAGTAGATAAAGTCGTCTTCATCAGTGCATTAAATGTTAATAATAAGATTATATTATTGTATATTACATAAGATGTGGTGTACCATAGGACAAACACACTGTTTTGCTTACACTTCCTGAATATACAATAACTATGGCTGGGTAATTTTACCTGGGGTCAAGTAATGACCCAATAAAGACACCACAGCAATCTGTAGTTTGGATTCTGTCAGTAATCGGCTACAGATTGTCACCTACACAGTCTCCACCAGTGACTCTGCAAGAGGAAATGTCGCCCAAAGTGAATTTCCCCCAGCACTGCCCGCTTGCAAAAGCTCCCTGTGGGCACTCACGCACAGGAGTGCATGGCCATAGACTTAAATGGGATGCAATGCCAGCACCCCAACACCAAACCCAATCCCTTAAACTCACACAACCTCTCACTAGGCAACACACCACAGGACAAGGCTTGGCAGTCTGGGGCAGTGAAACAACTCACTAGGCTGCCAATCCGATGATTTTTCTCTACACATGGCCAATTATCAGCAAACCCTCTCAGATTCATGAGTGCACCAATAATCTGCATGACCATTAAATTAACTACATATTTAAACAGCATGGTCATTGAGACTATTGAATGTTCATGAAGTTCTTCATTCAAGAAAAAAAAAAAAAAGACAGGACATGGATAGAAAAATCTCCAGAAAATTGAGATGGTTGGAAGGACTTCATTAGGTGGGATTCCAAGCATATTGATGGATTATGCCCAAAATTAAATAAGTTTGCAAAATATATAAACTATCTTGCACTGTGACTATGAAAAATAAACTAGCTTCTTACGCATTTACCTACTACAAAGGTAAGACGAGCAGCTATGATAAGCTAATGGTCAAAGCCTCCCAGCAAAAGTCTCAGTACATCAGAATGGTACAAATGTGTGATGCAGGTTCTACGAGCATTGCTGGAACTCTATTCAGTATGTTTATTCACTCTGTAACTTTAGCTTACCTCCTAATGTTCTCTTTTAAATTAGGCCACTAAAAAAAAATATGCATAGAGCAGAAACACCTCAAGGGCTGCACAGAATTAACTGTCACAGCGCTGCATGGTACTGGGATACGTTTCTTCCTTTTAAAGGGAATGCTTGGAGGTAAGATTTACACAGTGCGGAGATGGCAGCCACCACCAGGCGCCACAAATTGCCTAAAAAGTACAGTAAATGATTGTAATGGGATTTCATTCTGACCGTGATCCCATTCAGTATATCCCATGACACTGTGCAATACTGAGAGGGTTTTTTGGTTGAGCGACAATGTAACACGCAATAAATAGCGATCATTTCTACAGAAAACCCCAGCGTGGATACGGAATTTCACATCACTCTCATTGTTACTCTCATCACAGTGACAGAGCAAGAACAAAACAAGGTGCAGAAAAGAATTGCTAGAGGAGAGCAAGTTCCCCCAATCACACGTCCATACATGGTTTGTTCTGGGCCTTAGCCACTTCATCCTATTTTTTCTAACATTCTTGTTACTGTATTATTATTGTTATTATTATTATTGTTGATTTATATAGCGCCGGCATCTTCCGTGGCACTTTACAATTACATAGTCATACATTACATACAGGGTAATACATGTTATACAGTCATACATAATACATACATAGTCACAGGTAATACATAATATACCGTCCAGAGGTTTTAAAACGTTACACAAAGACACACTGAAGCCTACTTTTATTTCACAGTGTGTGTTTTCCATAACTTGCCTTTATCTCATAAAAGTGGAATGTCTTCATTAATGACTAATATGTTACAATAAAAGATTCTATTCCATAGATGCAGGGTACCGTCCCGACACACTGTTTTGAGAGGTATGGATAAAGGCAGTAGGAATTCTATAATTTGCAACAAATTTCTAAAATCAGCTGCGCAATGGAGAAAATATTCTGTCTTTTCCAGAGTGGGTCAGACCCTAATGCATAATCACAAACCACATTTAACTCTCAGAACTGTAACTGCAGGGTTATCTGCTAGTGATCTCTTTCTCTATCTGTCTCTCTATAGCTCTCTCTGCAGAGATGATAAAGAAATATCAAAATACAGTATGCACATTCCCATACAGACTAAAGGTTCGTACACACGCGCAAACGCAGGTCCCAAACCACGACGCATGATGGTGTACAAACTGACATTCGGTTGGAGATTGCTGCCCGACCGACCTGGCAGATATCTGAATGAACGACCGTTTCGGCCAAAACGTTCGTACACATCTTGCGGCGTGTGTCGGGACCCACGATTGCAAGTGTGTATGAACATTAATGCATGCAAATACTATTATTTTTCACATATATTAACATTCGTATCATTGGACACGGGAAAGCAGATCATACTCGAATGTGCATAAAACAACAAAACAAAAGTTATCTTACCATTACCCTTACCCTTACTATTACCATTACCCCTACCCTTACTATTACCATTACCCCTACGCTTACTGTTACCATTACCCCTACACTTACTATTACCATTACCCCTTCCCTTACTATTACCATTACCCCTACCCTTACTGTTACCCACTTACCACCCTAACCCTTACAAGTACCATTGACCCTTCTTTCTCTTCTTGTCCTCGTCTTCTCTGCTTTACCCATGACCCCTTTCTTCCTTCTTCGTTCCGTGACCCCTTCTTCATTATTTCCTCCTTCTCCCTTTTCTCTTCTTCTTTCCATCTTCCCTTACCTATTACCCATTACCCCTACCCTTACTGTTACCATTACCCCTACCCTTACAATTACCATGACCCCTTCCCTTACTATTACCATTACCCCTACCCTTACTGTTACCATTACCCCTTACCATTACTATACCATTACACCCTT
Source organism: Hymenochirus boettgeri (assembly GCA_019447015.1). NCBI lineage: Eukaryota > Metazoa > Chordata > Amphibia > Anura > Pipidae > Hymenochirus > Hymenochirus boettgeri. Next base: position 369,039,524 of record CM033469.1, on the reverse strand, counting down.
ACCCTTACCCCTGCTTACTGTACCATTACCCCTACCCTTACTATTACCATTACCCCTTTCCTTCTAGTACCATTACCCCTGTACTTACTGTTACCATTACCCTACCCTTACTATTACCATACCCCTCCCTTACTATTAACATTACCACCTACCCTTACTGTTACCATTACCACACCTTACTTTTACCATGACCCTTCCCTTGCTATTACCATTACCCCTACCCTTACTGTACCATGACCCCTTCCCTTACTATTACCATTACCCCTACCCTTACTATTACCATTACCCCTACCCTTACCCCTGCTCTTACTGTTACCATTACCCCTACCCTTACTATTACCATTACCCCTTTCCTTACTAGTACCATTACCCCTGTACTTACTGTTACCATTACCCCTACCCTTACTATTACCATTACCCCTGCCCTTACTGTTACCATTACCCCTACCCTTACTATTACCATTAACCCCTACCCTTACTTTTACCATGACCCCTTCCCTTGCTATTACCATTACCCCTACCCTTACTATTACCATTACCCCTACCCTTACTATTACCATACCCCTACCCTTACCCCTGCTCTTACTGTTACCACCCCTACCCTTACTATACATTACCCCTTCCCTTACTATTACCATTACCCCTGTACTTAATGTTCCCATTACCTCTTCACTTACTGTTACCAATTCCCTCTTCCCTTACTATTACCATCCCCCTGCCCTTACTGTTACCATTACCCCTACCCTTACTATTACCATTACCTCTTCCCTTACTATTACCATTACCTCTTCCCTTACTATTACCATTACCCCTGCTCTTACTGTTACCATTACCCCTTCCCTTACTATTACCATTACACCTTTCCTGTTACCATTACCCCTACCCTAACTATTACCATTACCCCTTTCCTTACTTTTACCATTACCCCTTCCTTTACTATTACCATTACCCCTACCCTTACTATTACCATTATCTCTAACCATTACTATTACCATTACCCCTAACACTTACTATTACCATTACCCCTACCCTTACTGTTACCATTACCCCTACCCTTACAGTTAACATTACCCCTAGCCATAGTGTTTCATTACCCCTCACACTTACTGTTACCATTACCCCTACCCTTACTGTTACCATTACCCCTAACCATACTGTTTCATTACCCCTCACACTTACTGTTAACATTACCCCTTCTCTTACTATTACCATTTTCCATACCCTTACATTTACCCTTACGTTACAATTCCCCCTGAAATTTGTTTTAAATGATGCCCCCCCCTCGCCGCGCTGCTGTAAGGGATGTAGTTTTATAAATGAAAGTGGGTGATGCTTTGTCTGGAAGTAGGATGTGGCTTGTCTAGAAGTGGGAGGGGCTTTATACACATGACTGGTAAATAATGCCCACAATGCCTGGTAAATGATGCCCACAGTGACTGGTAAATGATTGCCAACATTGATTTTTGATCTGCAGGGCTGACAAACATTGATTTTGATCAAATGAATTGCCAGTCAAAAGGGAGGGGGAGGAGTTCTAGCTGCATTCTGTTGTGCAATGAAAGTCACTGCTTCCCCTGCCATTTAAAGTGTTTTCTACAAATGGCATTTGGGGGGGGGGGGGCTGTCATCTGGGCCCAAGGCACATGGAAAAATTTCTGCCATCAAAACTGCTGCCTACCTATAGGGTACTGCTCTGTACTGTAATGTGCTTCAACTTGCCTCATTAGAGAGGCAGCCCTGCCCACCCTTACCATTATCCCTACTCCTACTGTTACCATTACTCCTACCCTAACTCTTACTGTTACCCTTGCCATTACCGTTACCTTTACCATTAACCTAGATGGCAGAAATAAGGAAATGACAGAAACCCACAGAATAACAGATAATTTACCCTCAATGCTGCTAAATTAGCCTTACCTGTCAATTAGCAATTATAATTCCATTTCTATTTTAGCTTTAGTTCTCCTTTAATGGTTTTTACACCATCAAACGAACTCCATAATACTGCTCCATGAACATTAAAGGAAAAGAAATTTGAATTGTAAAACGTCCCACCAGCCCGGGTCATAGCTGTTATCACATCGGAGTAATAATTCTGTTTTGTGGTGGTGAATCACAAAAATCATTTCCGATCTCTCTCTCTCTCTCTCTCTATGAATTACTGTAAACAATTAATTACTTACTTTTAGTCAGCAGTAAATCATTTGGTTTGGATGACAACATACCCCAATAATTTCCTTTCCTTTTTCTGCGTTAAGATCCAGTACATTGTACAGTATTAATATATACTATCAATATTTCTATACGTATACTGTACTGTAAGAATTATTCTCTAAATGGCCAGCTATACTGAAAAATAAAACTTGCCCTTTCTAAAATAACAGGGAACTGCTATTCCTAGAATACTAGAATGCCTATGCAAATATTCATGCAGTATTCATTTATTCCAACTCACTAATTTGGAATCGGCCTCCAAAAGAGTTTTTGTTACCAGAACGAATAAACTTCGATATTTTAAACCTTGATTGGCTGATAATATTGATGCGTGTATGGCTACCATAGAGATTGTAGCACTGATCTCAATGCATATGTACTATATACGTCAAGCACAAAAATAAAAAGAAAGTTAAAACTCCTGGGGTGGGTTATTTTATTTCAGGTGTGATCCAGTCTCTGTGTGTGTGTGTGGACATTTGTTATCTTTTACCCCACTTTCTATGTGTATATACAATATTGCAGGTATCTGCCTATTGCATATCACATACAGAAAAGGCTCTTCCAGTTTGTGAGTTGCACCTACATTATCGTGGATATGGATTTGCAGACATCACGTCAGATACTGCAGGATCATAGCCAGACAAACACCATTCACTGCTTTGGGCGATGTAAATGTAAACTCCTGCTATTCAGCCTATCCCCCTGAGTGCAAACTGTCAGCAAACAAAGCTATATAGAATGATATTTAACCCTGACAATCTGTAAATGGCTGCAAGGCAACCCAACTTTTATTTTCTAAAATGACATTATTTGTCTCGTGTTCACTTATCTATGCAAGATCCCTTTTACTCCTGGGCAGAGCTTTGTAATAATAAGAGACATTGGGGATGCTGCCTCAGATGAAGCATAAGGGATCCAATGAAAGAAGGGTCGTTCAATAAAATTAGTGACAATTGGCTGACAAAATAATCAGTCCTTCCCTGGTGAGCCCCTTTGCCTCCCTCTTGTAACCAATTAACTAAACTGATATGCGGTACAATGTGAAGACACAGCGGTGACACAAACATCAGTCTCCAGGGGATTAAGTAGGAATGACAATATCCAGTCCATTCCTCATTAATTGAGTGTGTAATTAAACTTAATGCCAGGTTCTTTGAGACATTAAAGAGTAAAGACTCTGGACCACTATGTGTTTTCGATCTGACCTTGGGTCTTGGTAAAGTATGGCAGTGACAGGAATCGTATGGGGTCTGGTGCCCTTTCTAGGCATTGGATAGTTAAACAAAGAATGTTGCAGGTTCAAAATTCAGGGGTTGATCCAGAGATATTTCTGATTTCAGGAAGGATTTTTATCCCCTTCATACCACTTTTCTTTGCCTTCCTCTGGATCAACTGGAAGGAAATGCGGGTATTGCCAGGTACGTTTTCTTAATCTGACAATGGGGGAAATTTACCCTAGATTGCACAAACTATAGGAGCCCATTAAACAACTGGAAATTAATTTGGCGTATTTAGAAAGCCAGGTCTATACATATCAATAGAAGACATTCTTAAGTTATTTGTGAGGTGTAACTTTTTAAGTACATTGGCTGCCTGGTTCCTTACATTTGTCCAGCCCCGATCCAACACTGTACATAACACAAGTGCATAAAAAAACACATCTACGTAACTAGGAATAATCAGCTTCTTCTTAAAAGGGATATCAAGTAAGGGTCATAGATACTAATTATACTTTCTGCAAGTCATATTACTACGTAAGATATTACAAATAGATCTCCCCACCCAACCTTGGCTGTTACATACACACACCGCAGGAGTAAAATGACAAGTTGGATTTCAAAGTATAAATTAACTTTTATTACTGATAAGTTTATGGCATAGTAACTGAAAGATATGAAGGTGCAGAAACGTTTTTTAATGTATAGTTTGGCCTTAGTGTCCTTTAACGTACTAAGTGACTCAGAAATAAAAGTAATACCAAAGTACAGAACTCTGTTGCCATTTTGACACCGAAACGTCACATGTTAATAAAACATTGCTTATGATTAAGTCTGGTGTGCACTGATATTTTGGACATATCTGGATATATACACCTGTGGCTTTGGTGGATCAGTAGCACCCTGCATCAAGACTCAAAAGTGGATGTGGATAGTGTGCCGGGCAGCCAATAAATACAAAGTACAGATCTCAGTGTGAGCTGAGGGGCATTTATGGCAGCAGATCACATGGCGATACGGACTAGAGATGATCATTACTGGCGAGTTTTGTTCTGTGGAACTTATTGGAATTACGAAAATCCAATTCGAACCCAATTAAAACAGAATTCTTAGAATTTTCCACCACAATTTTTTAAAACCACAATTTATCATCTAGATATTCGATTGCGCGTTTCTTAAAAAACACAAGAAACCGACTGTTCTGAAAGGAAACCAGGTTCATGCCAGAACAAGCCAATGGTTGTACAGAATTACTTAACATAAAAAAAAAATCAGAGATCCCACGATTCTTAATTTGTTTTAAGTATCCCCAATTCTACATAACAAACCACTGACCCCATTAGAAATGACCCCTGAACATTCTGTTATAGGATGATGCTTGACAATCTATATGAATACAGCCCAAAGTGTTCAGTTAAACAGGTGCCTGTTAGAAATTGAGCAATCTGCTATATATCCGTCTGTCTACCTATCTGTCTATCTAACGTGAGAGGGAGCTAGTGAGATTATGTTTACTGGGGTGGAAGACTGTTGTCTTATCTGTCTGTCAATCTGTCCGCCTGTCTGTCTAGCTATCTAGCTTGAGGGAGAGCTAGTGAGATTACGTTTACTGGGGTGGAAGACTGTTGTCTTATAGGTCTGTCAAACTTTCTGCCTGTCTATCTATCTTGAGAGGGAGCTAGTGAGATTACCTTTACTGGGGTGGAAGACTGTTGTCTTATCTGTCTGTCAATCTATCCGCCTGTCTGTCAATCTATCTTGAGGGGGAGCTAATGAGATTTCCTTTAATGGGGTGGAAGGAAATGGATATTTATTCAGCACCTTGGACAGCAGACATTTACTAAAGGGTATTAAAACCCCTCCTAAAACTTAATATACTTAAGTCATTACTAAAACTTAAAATTTTGCAATATTTTCATGGTCAGTTTACATATTTTATTTCTGGTACACACTAGCAGATCCACAGCCAATTTCTAAACCAACCAACTGTTACAGATAATATTTAAGTTGATTGTTAGCAACACCAAAACACTGTACACAATCGATATTTACCTTGTCCGTTTATTAAAACCAACTAATTTTGCTGGGAATTATTGGTCTGACAAAATTATAAAATTTTTGTGATCAAGTAGTCTCTTATTTACTTGGCAAAGGAGAAGAAAGGCAAAAGCCTTATGCTGGCCATTCCCCCAGTGTTTGAGCGATTTTCCAACCACCGACTTGGATGATTATATTGCAATAGATATTACGATCGTAATAAAATAATAAAATTGCCAGTACATCAATCAAATCACTGGCAGCAGAGATACCGGTAGGTTTGGAGAGGTGAGGGCACCTATAATGTAAATTTACAAAGTACCAGCTGTAACCCAAGGGTGACAACCTAGCATTTAAGGTCCTCTTCTTGTTCACAGCTTTGTGAAGGGGGTTCCGCTGAGCTTTAGTTCGCCTTTAACATTACTGTAATCTGAGATCAAAGATCTATGACAATAGATTTACAGGGAGGGCTGAGCTTTTGCAGGCATTACATGTATATATTGTCCTGTGCTGTTTTTGTATCATGCAGATACAATAGTAAACCTACAGCGTGCAAAGGTTAGTATGTACTCATTTGGTTGCGTCATGAGATGTTAAAATTATTATGTGCCGTCTACCAATGTAGAACAAATGGCAATAATTACAAGAACTCCAAAACAATACCAGTTGTTATGGCAGGAAAGGGGTCATTGTTGCTCCTGGGACAGGTTACCAGAAGGACACAGAAAGGTTAACCAAGGAGCACATTGTCTTCCTGGAAATGGGCAGAAAACGGGAACTTAATTGGAAAATCAGTGGTTAAAATGACAACACTTTTGCGATGATTTGTCATTCCAAAGAATTTGTGAGTACATTTTCATTGTAGGAAGAAGTACTCATGTTACTCATTTCGGGGAAATTCTAGTAAATGCTAGTTAGTTGGGATTTACCCTCTTTCCTTATCAATCTGGGGAGTGGAACAGATGTTGGCAATGCCATAAGGGACTTGCACAGACATTTGTAAAATCCCCCGGGTGAGTACTGCCAAATGTACAAGCCACAACTGTCTGTAAACAGAAAGCACACAATATCCCTGCACACATTTTTTTTACAGTGTCTTCTTGCTATGTCATTGGGTAAATTGGAGATAATTTAATGTTGCCTAGCCTTGAATCAACAGATAATTGTACAAGTCATTCTGAATTGAGAAAGCCAGTCGGATGGCACCTTCAAGAACTAAAACCTTAAGTCCAGTTGGTCTAACTAAATACAAAAGATATTCTTTCCTAGATGCGTTATACACTTTTACCATCTGCAGTGCCAGGGGCGTAACCACCAGGGGGGCCCGTAAGCCAAGCGGGACCCCATCTTCTTATTTTTCCTATGACAGAAAGCCTCCTTCCAGAAAACCACTGTGGATGAAGCAAACTTTTGCTGGGGGACCAGGTTATTCCTAGTTACACCACTGTGCAGTGATAAGTACTTTTCTATGACATGATGTAAAATAATGTCTGTAGACTTCAATAGGCCAATACCAGGTAGTATCGAAATACTATTCCTCCTAATTTGTTTTAGTATCCAGTAATTTTTTTAGCCTTGGTGGAATTTTTCACCTAGGTCAAAAATATCACTACGAGCTGTATTGTTCAACTGCAATAAAGAATTTGATTGATAATAACCGATATTCATCCTTATGACCCCAAGTTTGAAATTCTTGTTTATTCAGGAGTACAGGGGATAAAAAAAGACACAATGTACAAAATGGCTAAATAGATAAACAATAATGGAGGTGCACTCTGTCCAACTGTGGGTGCAGAAGCCTCGTGGGTTCTTCCCTTTGGAACCAATAGCTTCGCAGGAAAAAAGGCAATTGACGTGTGATGTGTGGATCACAATAAAATTGTTCTAATTTCTTGGAGTGCGACCCTCAATTGCCTTTTTTCGTACAAAATGGCTACCCTTATTCAATACCAATAGGAAATGCCCAAAGCTATATTATTGCACAATTTACATTATCTTACAAAAGCAGGCTTGAGTACTTTAACTTGATTTTATATTAATATTCTATCCAAGGTGTCGAATAGCTCCTTCCAATTCAGCACTATTGCCTTCATTTCTGCTGGGACCAGGGCAGAGAGGAACCGAGACCTAACAAAAGAAATCTACAGGTGTGGGATACGCCTATCTAAGTATAGAATACATTAGAAGCTCTTATACTTTTTATCATGTAACAAATTTATTGAAAGAAATGTGTCGAATAGCCAATTTAATGTATATTGGAAAGCACATCATGCTTCACTGTCCTGTGACTTACTGAAACTTGTGCATTATGGGAAATAATATGTATGTATATGTTTATTTATATAGCGCCACTAGGGGACACAGCACTGTACAATATAGAATACAAAAAGTCGTACAAGGGGGGCAGTAAATAAATACATAAATATATAAATAAGTATGAGCATCATGAAATATACAAGTGCTTGAAACATGTAACATGAGGAAAGAGGTCCCTGCCCCGTAGAGCTTACAATCTATTTAGGTGGGTAACATACAGAAACATAGGAAATGGTGAAAGTGCTAAATGAATAATTGGTGCAGTGTCAACAGTCCTATGCTGTGCTGTGCTCGGAAAGATAGGATGAGAGGTTAGATTTAAACTTGTTTATTGAGGTTTCTTAACGTAGAGAGAGGGGAATGGAATTCCAGAGGACGGGAGTCAGAAGAGAAAAAGGTTTAAGGCGAGAGGAGGCAGTGTGATTGGGGGGTCTGTGATGAGCGGAGTGTATGGGCAGGGACATATGGGAACACTAGAGAAGAGCTATAAGAAGGAGCAGCAGGGATTTAAATGTTAAGAGAAGGACTTTGTAGATAATTTGTTGTTTAATGGGGAGCCAGGTAGATGTGCGGCAAAAACAAAAACTAGCAAAACCAACTGATATATATATTATTATAAGAGATAACATTCACATTACCGTATATTATCAGACATGATAAACCACCCTGCCCTCCAGTCTTCCCTTATAGTCATGAAATTCTCAGTAACAATTCGTTTTACCCAGTAAGGGGTACACATAGTCATAGAATTCTCAGTAACATCATATTACCCAGTAAGGGGTACACAGTCATAGAATTCTCAGTAATTTCATATTACCCAGTAAGGGGTACACAGTCATGGAATCCTCAGTAACATCATATTACCCAGTAAGGGGTTCACAGTCATGGAACATCATATTACCCAGTAAGTGGTACACATAGTCAGGGAATTCTCAGTAACAATTCATATTACCCAGTAAGTGGTACACATAGTCATAGAATTCTCAGTAACTTTATATTACCCAGTAAGTTGTACATATAGTCATGTAATTCTCTGTAACTATATATTACCTAGTAAGGGGTAAACATAGTCATGGAATTTTCAATAGCTTCATATTACTCAGTAAGGGGTACACATATTCATGTAATTCTCAGTAACTTCATATTACCCAGTAAGTGGTACATATAGTCATGGAATTCTCAGTAACTTCATATTACCCAGTAAGGGGTACACATAGTCATGGAATTCTCTGTAACTTCATATTACCTAGTAAGGGGTACACATATTTATGGAATTCCCAGTAACATCATATTACCCAGTAAGTGGTACACATAGTTATGGAATTCCCAGTAACATCATATTACCCAGTAAGGGGTACATATAGTCATGGAATTCTCAGTAACATCATATTACCCAGTAAGGGGTACATATAGTCATGGAATTCTCAGTAAGATCTTATTACCTAGTAAGGGGTACACATAGTTATAGAATTCTCAATAACTTCATATTACCCAGTAAGGGGTACATATAGTCATGGAATTCTCAATAACTTCATATTACCCAGTAAGGGATACACGTAGTCATGGAATTCTCAGTAACTTCATATTACCCAGTAAGGGGTACACATAGTCATGGAATTCTCAATAACTTCATATTACCCAGTAAGGGGTACACATTGTTATGGAATTCTCTGTAACTTCATATTACCTAGTAAGGGGTACACATAATTATGGAATTCCCAGTAACATCATATTACCCAGTAAGGGGTACACATAGTCATGGAATTCTCAATAACTTCATATTACCCAGTAAGGGGTACATATAGCCATGGAATTCTCAGTAACTTCTTATTACCCAGTAAGGGGTACACATAGTTATGGAATTCTCAGTAACTTCATATTACACAGTAAGGGGGTATATATAGTCATGGAATTCTCAGTAACTTCATATTACCCAGTAAGTGGTACACATAGTCATGGTATTCTCAATAACTTCATATTACCCAGTAAGTGGTACACATAGTCATGGAATTCTCAGTAACTTCATATTACCCAGTAAGGGGTACATATAGTCATGGAATTCTCAGTAACTTCATATTACCTAGTAAGGGGTACACATAGTTATGGAATTCCCAGTAACATCATATTACCCAGTAAGGGGTACACATAGTCATGGAATTCCCAGTAACTTCATATTACCCATTAAGGGGTACACATAGTCATGCAATTCTCAGTAATATCATTACCCAGTAAAATGTACACAGTCATGGAACATCATATTACCTAGTAAGGGGTACACATATTCATGGAATTCTCAGTAACTTCATATTACCCAGTAAGGCATACACAGTCATGTAATTCTCAGTAACTTTATATTACCCAGAAAGGGGTACATATAGTCATGAAATTCTCTGTAACTTCTTATTACCCAGTAAGGGGTACATATAGTTATGAAGTTATTGAGAATTCCATGACTATATGTACCCCTTACTGGGTAATATGATGTTACTGGGAATTCCATATTACCCAGTAAGGGGTACATATAGTCATGGAATTCTCAGTAACTTCATATTACCCATTAAGGGGTACATATAGTCATGGAATTCTCAGTAACTTCATATCACCCAGTAAGGGGTACACAAAGTCATGGAATTCCCAGTAACTTCTTATTACCCAGTAAGTGGTACATATAGTCATAGAATTTTCAGTAAAGTCATATTACCTAGTAAGGGGTACACATAGTTATGGAATTCCCAGTAACATCATATTACTCAGTAAGGAGTACATATAGTCATGGAATTCCCAGTAACTTCATATTACCCAGTAAGGGGTACATATAGTCATGGAATTCTCAGTAACTTCATATTAAGGGGTACACATAGTTATGGAATTCCCAGTAACATCATATTACCCAGTAAGGGGTACATATAGTCATGTAATTCCGAGTAACTTCATATTACCTAGTAAGGGGTACACATAGTCATGGAATTCTCAGTAACTTCATATTACCCAGTAAGGGGTCCATATAGTCATGGAATTCTCAGTAACTTCATATTACCCAGTAAGGGGTACATATAGTCATGGAATTCTCAATAACTTCATATTACCCAGTAAGGGGTACATATAGTCATTGAATTCTCAGTAATTTCTTATTACCTAGTAAGGGGTACACATAGTTATGGAATTCCCAGTAACATCATATTACCCAGTAAGGGGTACATATAGTCATGGAATTCTCAATAACTTCATATTACCCAGTAAGGGATACACGTAGTCATGGAATTCTCAGTAACTTCATATTACCCAGTAAGGGGTACACATAGTCATGGAATTCTCAATAACTTCATATTACCCAGTAAGGGGTACATATAGTCATGGAATTCTCAATAACTTCATATTACCCAGTAAGGGGTTCATATAGTCATGGAATTCTCTGTAACTTCATATTACCCAGTAAGGGGGAACATATAGTCATTGAATTCTCAGTAACTTCTTATTACCTAGTAAGGGATACACATAGTTATGGAATTCCCAGTAACATCATATTACCCAGTAAGGGGTACATATAGTCATGGAATTCTCAATAACTTCATATTACCCAGTAAGGGATACACGTAGTCATGGAATTCTCAGTAACTTCATATTACCCAGTAAGGGGTACACAGTCATGGAATTCTCAATAACTTCATATTACCCAGTAAGGGGTACACATAGTTATAGAATTCTCTGTAACGTCATATTACCTAGTAAGGGGTACACATAGTTATGGAATTCCCAGTAACATCATATTACCCAGTAAGGGGTACATATAGTCATGGAATTCCCAGTAACTTCATATTACCCAGTAAGGGGTACATATAGTCATGGAATTCTCAGTAACTTCATATTACCTAGTAGGGGGTACACATAGTCATGGAATTCTCAGTAACTTCATATTACCCAGTAAGGGGTACATATAGTCATGGAATTCTCAATAACTTCATATTACCCAGTAAGGGGTACATATAGTCATGGAATTCTCTGTAACTTCATACTACCGAGTAAGGGGGAACATATAGTCATGGAATTCTCAGTAACTTCTTATTACCTAGTAAGGGGTACACATAGTTATGGAATTCCCAGTAACATCATATTACCCAGTAAGGGGTACATATAGTCATGGAATTCTCAATAACTTCATATTACCCAGTAAGGGATACACGTAGTCATGGAATTCTCATTAACTTCATATTACCCAGTAAGGGGGAACATATAGTCATTGAATTCTCAGTAACTTCATATTACCCAGTAAGGGGTACATATAGTCATGGAATTCTCAATAACTTCATATTACCCAGTAAGGGGTACATATAGTCATGGAATTCTCTGTAACTTCATATTACAGAGTAAGGGGGAACATATAGTCATGGAATTCTCTGTAACTTCATATTACCCAGTAAGGGGGAACATATAGTCATTGAATTCTCAGTAACTTCTTATTACCTAGTAAGGGATACACATAGTTATGGAATTCCCAGTAACATCATATTACCCAGTAAGGGGTACATACAGTCATGGAATTCTCAATAACTTCATATTACTCAGTAAGGGATACACGTAGTCATGGAATTCTCAGTAACTTCATATTACCCAGTAAGGGGTACACATAGTCATGGAATTCTCAATAACTTCATATTACCCAGTAAGGGGTACACATAGTTATGGAATTCTCTGTAACTTCATATTACCTAGTAAGGGGTACACATAATTATGGAATTCCCAGTAACATTATATTACCCAGTAAGGGGTACACATAGTCATGGAATTCTCAATAACTTTATATTACCCAGTAAGGGGTACATATAGTCATGGAATTCCCAGTAACTTCTTATTACCCAGTAAGGGGTACACATAGTTATGGAATTCCCAGTAACATCTATTACCCAGTAAGGGGTACACAAAGTCATGGAATTCCCAGTAACTTCATATTACCCAGTAAGTGGTACATATAGTCATGGAATTCTCTGTAACTTCATATTAACTAGTAAGGGGGAACATATACGGTAGTCATGGAATTCTCAGTAACTTCTTATTACCTAGTAAGGGGTACACATAGTCATGGAATTCTCAGTAACTTCATATTACCCAGTAAGGGGTACATATAGTCATGGAATTCTCAATAACTTCATATTACCCAGTAAGGGGTACATATAGTCATGGAATTCTCAATAACTTCATATTACCCAGTAAGGGGTACATATAGTCATGGAATTCTCTGTAACTTCAGATTACCGAGTAAGGGGGAACATATAGTCATGGAATTCTCAGTAACTTCTTATTACCCAGTAAGGGGTACACATAGTCATGGAATTCTCAGTAACTTCTTATTACTCAGTAAGGGGTACATATAGTCATGGAATTCCCAGTAACTTCATATTACCCATTAAGGGGTACACATAGTCATGCAATTCTCAGTAACATCATATTACCCAGTAAAATGTACACAGTCATGGAACATCATATTACCTAGTAAGGGGTACACATAATTATGGAATTCTCAGTAACTTCATATTACCCAGTAAGGGATACACAGTCGTGTAATTCTCAGTAACTTTATATTACCCAGTAAGGGGTACACATAGTCATGGACTTCTCAGTAACTTCATATTACTCAGTAAGGGGTACATATAGATTCTCTGTCGTCATATATCCTAGTAAGGGGTAACATAGTTAATGGAATTCCCAGTAACATCATATTACCCATAAGGGTACTATGTCATGGAATTCCCAGTAACTTCATATTACCCAGTAAGGGGTACATATAGTCATGAATTCTCAGTAACTTCATATACCTAGTAGGGGGTAACATAGTCATGGAATTCTCAGTAACTTCATATTACCCAGTAAGGGTACATATAGTCATGGATTCTCAATAACTTCATATTACCCGTAAGGGGTACATATCTCTGGAATTCTCTGTACTACTCATACTACAGTAAGGGGAACATAAGTCATGATTCTCAGAGTAACTTCTTATTACCTAGTAGGGGTACACATAGTAGGATTCCCATTAACATCATATTACCCAGTAAGGGGTACATTAGTCATGGAATTCTCAATAACTTCATATCCCCAGTAAGGGATACACGTATCATTGGAATTCTCAGTAACTTCTATTACCCGTAAGGGGAACATAATAGTCATGAATTCTCAGTAACTTCATATAACCCAGTAAGGGGTACATATAGTACTGGAATTCTCAATAACTTCATATTACCCAGTAAGGTACATATAGTCATGGAATTCTCTGTAACTTCATATTACCAGAGTGGGGAACATATGCATGGAATTCTCTGTAACTTCATATTACCCAGTAGGGGGAACATATAGTCTTGAATTCTCAGTAACTTCTTATTACCTAGTAAGGATACACAAGTTATGGAATTCCCAGTAACATCATATTACCAGTAGGGGGTACATACAGTCATGGAATTCTCAATAACTTCATATTACCCGTAAGGGATCACGTAGTCATGGAATTCTCAGTAACTTCATATTACCCGATAAGGGTACACATAGTCATGGAATTCTCAATAACTTCATATTACCCACAGTAAGGGTACACATAGTTATGAATTCCTGTAACTCATATTACCTAGTAAGGGTACACATATTATGAATTCCCAGTACATTATATTACCCAGTAAGGGGTACACATAGTCATGGAATTCTCAATAACTTATATTACCCAGTAAGGGGTACATATAGTCATGGAATCCCAGTAACTTCTATTACCCAGTAAGGGGTACACATAGTATGGAATTCCCAGTAACTCTATTACCCATTAAGGGGTACACAAAGTCATGGAATTCCCAGTAACTTCATATTACCCAGTAAGGGTACATATAGTCATGGAATTCTCTGTAACTTCATATTACAGTAAGGGGAACATAGTAGTCATGGAATTCTCAGTAATTCTTATTACCTAGTAAGGGGTACACATAGTTCATGGAATTCCAGTAACTTCATATTACCCAGTAAGGGGTACATATAGTCATGGAATTCTCAATAACTTCATATTACCAGTAAGGGGTACATATAGTCAGGAATTCTCAATAACTTCATATTACCCAGTAAGGGGTACATATAGTCATGGAATTCTCGTAACTTCATATTACCAGTAAGGGGGAACATATAGTCATGGAATTCTCAGTAACTTCTATACCCAGTAAGGGTACACAAGTCATGGAATTCTCAGTAACTTCTTATTACTCATAAGGGGTCCATATAGTCATGGAATTCCCAGTACCTTCATATTACCCATTAAGGGGTACACATAGTTATGCATTCTCAGTAACATCATATTACCCAGTAAAATGTACACAGTCATGGAACATCATATTACCAGTAAGGGGTCACTAATTATGGAATTCTCATTAACTTCATATTCCCGTAAGGGTACACATCGTGTAATTCTCAGTAACTTTACATATTACCCATTAAGGGGTACAATAGTCATGGAATTCTCAGTAACATTCATATTACCAGTAAGGGTACATATAGTCATGGTTCTCAGTAACTTCATATTACCCGTAAGGGGTCACTAGTCATGGAATTCCCATGTAACTTCTTATTACCCGTAAGGGGGTACATATAGTCATGGAATTCTCAGTAACTTCATATTACCCAGTAAGGGGTACATATAGTCATGGAATTCTCAGTAACTTCATATTACCCAGTAAGGGGTACACATAGTCATGGAATTCTCAGTAACTTCTTATTACCCAGTAAGGGGTACATATAGTCATGGAATTCTCAGTAAATTCATATTACTCAGTAAGGGGTACATATAGTATTGGAATTCTGCATGAAATAAGAAAAACCTTTATCACCCCCTAGTGAGCGGGGGTAACTATTGTGAGCGATCTAGGGTAAACCCATCAGGACCTACAGTAGAAATTTAGGTCATCACCGTCCTTTTTAAACACTATTTATAAGACTATTAGATGTCACATTCAGGTTCCATAACCCGTATGTACATTCTCAGTTCATATATGATCTCAGTGTCTTCTATGGTATTTTTAAAAAAAAACACATTGTAATGCTCCATATATCAATATATACAATGCAAATGTTCCCATAGGTATAATTGCAAAGCTGGGGCATCAATATTCCAGATGAAGTTAAAGATGTGTAAGACTTTAATAGTCCCTTTAGGCACATACCAGAAATACCAGGAGTTTCACATGTGACTGGTGAAATACGTATATATTAATGCAGGCAGTTATTATATTAATGCAATCTATAGCGACACAAGTGAAATCCCTTCCCCACCTCTCACCCACAGTCTAGAAATTCCAATGTGACCTGATCCTGACGCAAATAAAAGCATTATGGATGAATTCCAGGGGAAATTCATTGTTTGTGGCTTTACAGTTATGACTTTTATTTAACTCTTACGTTTAAAATGATTGTATTTATGGTATAAGAAATAGTCTGAGTGTGTACAAATTGTGTCTATCATTTTTCTATTCCATCACACCAGTAGGTTTCTTCAAACAGGAACTGTAGTCTCCATTCAAGTGCCCACTAGTCGCATACCTTTCAAACAAGGATGATGCCTTTAGCTGTTGTCATTCCAAAGTTGTAATTTTGTAAAGTTTAACTTCCTACTCTGCATCGTCTCTGTGACAGGCATATGTTATAAACGGTCATAAGCCCCAACCCCAAAGTTCAATCTCTGAGACTGAGGCCACACCATAGTGCATAGAAGCGCTCAGATCGCGTGTTAAAGCAGGCTGGTGTGACCTAGCCCTGAAGCTAGATTCTGGCTTCTAATCAATAAACTGTAAATGCTTTCATTTGCTTATAAACACATTAGGGACAATTTTTTTTTCTTCTCAGGCTTGTGGCTAGCTTTAAAAAAATATTTTGGGGGGAAGGAGTTATAACACAGCTGATGCTGCTCTGTGCCAGCCGTAAGAGAGGACATGCTCAAGCCATTGGCTTGATGGTGCTGGTAATTTCACATGTTTAAGTAGGAAGCAGCACCCCCTATTCTTCTGTAAGTATGGATAGATTGCAGCTAGAAGCATAATCATTGTAAAGGCATGAGTGTGCTCTTCTTATTATAGGACACATGTATGGAGTCCACAGTTCCCCTAAAAAGGAGGAAAAAAAAGCAAAAACATTTCTATTCCTCAAGATCTGAAAACATCACACTCACAAACACCAATATACTCTACAATAGAAATAACCCCTTTGAAGAACCAGATAATATAATTGTGTGTAAATGGCCATACCCCCTTGTCTGGGTTATAACGCTGTAACAGGATTGGCCAGAGTCCATAGTGGGTGTGACCTTCTGTAGTGAGTTCTTGTAGAAGCTTAGGACAGGACATGTGGGAAGAACATAATATAAATGAGGAAAACAATGTAAATGAAGAACATAATATAAATAAAGCACAAACTCCATGTTAGAAAGGTAAATTTCCTAGCACCCAATCAAAAACAAGAGGCGAGGTAGACACAAATTACTGCTTTTATGTCAAGGTGCTCCGCCTTCTAATTCAGTGTTGTTAAGAGGCTTTAGCTGGCCTTTAAGTGGACACAGTGGACCCAGATTCTACTTCTAATTTGATATCCATCCACCTAGCTAAAGATGCTGGGAATCGTAGTTCTGGTCCTTTACATTAGCACATGAGTGTTAAATATTTGTACCCTATCTGGTTTGTTTGTCAGGCAATATCAAAGAAAGAGAACTAGCAAAGATCTAAGGACAGTGAAGGGGCATAGGGATCACCATAGCCAACATAGCGATTGCTAAGGGGCTGGAGCTAAAGGGGTCCCCTGCAGACATGTCCACCCTCCTAAGAATAATTTTACCTCACGTATTTCAGTCCAACAAACCCCCTTTTCGTTTTACTTAAACCTTTCAAAGAGGCTCCCAGGCTCAGATATTCTACTTACAAAACTGCAGCTCCTCTCCGTGATAGTGACATTACGGCCAATGGCTGATGCCCGTTACAGAAGGAGACTGTAACGGGCATCAGAGGAGTTGTATCCATGCCAGCGAGGGATCGGGGGGGGGGGGAAGGTAAACGTAAAACGAAAATGGGGTTTTTGGGGCTGAACTATGTGACATGAGACTTTTCATGGAAGGTTGGACATACCCTTTAAAAAACCTGCCCAGGTTGGGTTGAACTGCACTAAAAAAAATTTTTTTTATCTTGCTAAGGGTCCCTGCGATTTCTAGCTCTGCCACTGGGACGACTTAAATGATTCCATGCGGATTGTGGTTGAGACATTTTTCATATTTACAAGTCACAGCTAATTGATATGAATGAAAAAAAATGCTAAGCAACTTATAAGGAAAGAGCAATAAGGAATTTTTACCCTCTGAAATGCAATCCTGCAAGAAACGTATTACAGCAATTCCTAGCAACCACATTTAACAGGTCTGCTGTAAATTCCTAGAGGAATGCAGAGGTCATGTTGGGATCCTTGTGTTGTATAGAAACTCACTTTGCATACTTTCTAAGCAAGAGTACAAAGAATAGGATAGATTAAACAAAGTCACGAAGATACGATTTCTAATGTCCATGCAGATGAGACTTGCATAGAGAGTAAAATTTATCAAACTGGAAGCCTAAAAATAATTAAATACTTTGATGGGGAAGTAGCACATGTCAGCTTGAAATCTTCTTAAAGTGCAAGTTTGACTTCCAAAAGTGAAAAGTCAGCTATTCATTTGGATCCCTGCTGGCACTTGCTGCCTCCTCTTCAATTAGTATGAGCTCTTTTACAAAAGTAAGCAGCTCTAGGAAAAGCTGTCAGTCATTGGTCAAGATGTCAGCCTCCAAGGGTGAGACTGATGGCTTTTAACAGGAAGGACCAGGAAGAAGACCAACTGTAGGAACCAGCGGAGACCCAGATAATATAATAGCATACTTTGGGGATCCTGATCCGGAGTACTTTCATTGGAAGGGGGAAGGCATATTTGCCCTTTAAATTAGTGAGATCTGTGGTACTGTCTACACAGAATGCATTTCATATCTAATCATTGTTACATATGCAAGCAGGAAGCAGAAAAATATATATTGTGTCAGGTAACATTATCACATTAAAGGGCAAGTCCACCCTTAAAATAAAAAATTGGTGACTTGTCAGTTATCTGCCCGCAACCCCAACTGATATATTTTCCAGTTTATTCCATGCATTTGTAACCAGATATTTAAGGATAAGTCCTATTCCCTTCTGGCAAAGGTATCGATCTCCTGCTTTTGCTCCAAGAGCTTTTTATATGCTTGAGCATGTGCAGAGGAAGCAGCAGGTGAAACAGCTACCCATCATTGGTTCTGATGTCATCAGTCACAGACTTGATTGATGGGAGGAGCCAGATTTCTCTGCCAATATGGGAGCAATAATCCTTAAATATCTGGTTAGTAATGAAGGTAATAAAGTGCTGAATATATGAGCTGGGGTTGAGGGCAGGTAACTAACAATCACTGTAATAACACAGCACTGATCTTCTGCAGAAATGGTTTGCAGACAGGAAAAGCGAAAAGCTGTATATTTCCAAGCCTCCTACCAAACAGTCCAATCTTCTAAAGGTCACAGTCTGGGCATATAATTATTAATTAAGTTGGTTCCCTGCTTCCTTGTAAAACCCATAGTGCCCTACAGCTTAACCCAAGTATTATATAGGGTCTCTAAACAGGTCAGGGAACGTATGTCCTCTAAAGTGCGGGTTCCACTGATCTGCAACCAATCACACAATAAATGAAATAACCCTAAATGTAGTCACACAACTGAACATCTTTATAGTATAACATTGCATTATTCTTCTTCCCGCAAACAGATATTGCCACATTCTAAGGAAACCTAATGGAAAAATAATCTGTGCACAGTGAGGGTGTTTGATATTCCATTGGGGAGAAAAATAATCTCAGACAGAAGCAAACAAGGGAAAACCCCACAGTGAAACAGAGAGAAGTGACTGGGTATTTGCCAAGACTAAGTAACTGGCAACTGACTGCGTAAAAGGTATTGGATAAAACTCTCTAATGCCATAGTGAAACCAGATAGTTTATTCTTTAAATTACAGCTAGGAAAATCCTATCAGCAGAGCAGTGTCTTTTTACACTTTCCCTTTAAGCAATTTCCACCTTTGCCCCTTCAATATACACTGGAGGTTCTCCACCAAGATTTGCTCGGAAATCAGCGCAAATGCCAAGAGAGCACTATAGCGGTGACATTGCGTGAGCCAAATTGCACTGAATTTTCGATTTTGCTGTATTACCGCCTTTTCAAACATTTGTGTTGTGGTGGTGACAACGGATTTACGGCAGACTATTAACATCTGCTTGGTCTTATTGTTTATTGTCTAAGCCCTGTTCAATATTGGTCACGTGAGTGATACAAACCCCCGTGAATGACCCTCCACTGATTTTTGTACAGCCCATAAGATCTAAAGGTTCTTATTGATAAAAAGGGTGCTAATTTTTCCCCAAACAATTAGATGTTAGGTTTCAAATGGTAAATAATATCTGATTGGTAGGGGCAAAATTAGCACCATTTTTACTTTTATTACACCTCCCTGTATATATCAGAACTGACCCATTAGTGCACTACAGCACAATTTCCCCATAAATCAGTCACACCCAGTCTATGAAATAACAGTAAATAGGCGAAACACCTGTTACCCGAAACATGAATTAAAATGAATCATTTAGTTAAATGCAGAAGTTTGTAGGTTGACAGCTGCTACTGTGTCACAAGGTGGCCTAGCCTTTATTTTATAAGATCAGGGGGCTGCTGCAAAAGGAAACTAAGCACCATAACCAAACATGAGTCTTACTTTCATTGGTTGAACTAACTAAGGCAGCGCATGCAATTGTGCAAAATGTGGTTCGCATGCGCTCCTATTAACAGACTGCAGCATAGCTAGTGTGGCCACAACAATTGGCCAACAGGTTGTATGCTTTTTACCACACGATCTAGCCCTTACGGTTTAAGAATAGCTTAGTGTATGGAATTTCGATATTTGCTTGGTACACAATAGAAACTGTGCCCGTGTTAATGTTAAGTAAACCAGCTGCAACAACCCATTTATTCAGGAATCAAACAATGCTTCATGGATTAATCCAAGTACGGTAACTAATGTGCAGTGGCATCGCTGTGTTAAAACATTCAGGGCACGTACCCCTCTTTGGTAAGGTGCCACGAACATTTTAACAAACCTACTTAATAGGAGTGTCCCAAATCTCCAGTGCCACCAGTATGTGATGAAATTGACAGTTTGATACTAGTATGTAATGAAATTGCCAGCTACCAGTATATGATGAAATTGCCAGTTTGCTACCAGTATATGATGAAATTGCCAGTTTGCTACCAGTATATGATGAAATTGCCAGTTTGCTACCAGTATGTGATGAAATTGCCAGTTTGCTACTAGTATGTAATGAAATTGCCAGTTTGCTACCAGTATATGATGAAATTGCCAGTTTGCTACCAGTATATGATGAAATTGCCAGTTTGCTACCAGTATGTAATGAAATTGCCAGTTTGCTACCAGTATATGATGAAATTCCCAGTTTGCTATGAGCCAAGAGTCACCCCTTCTAATTTGTTTTAAATACATAATTACATTGTCTAGCTGTTGAGCCAAGGTATGGGACAGGGCAAATATTGTCTTTGCAGAACCCTAAAAAACTTTCCTTTGCACAAGGATATCCTATAGCCCATATACTGTAGATACTCAGTCCACTTCCACAGAAAAAGCAACTTATCGATGTACAGGCAAGAAACACAAGAACCAATTGCCGCCATTTCCCATGACTTTGTATAAAAGGGTCTTCCATAATCCATTTAACGTGCCGACTGTTAGGAAAACCTGAACCCCTTTTACCTCATCCCTGTTTTGTCTTTCCCTGAAATGATACACAGGAGACGAGGGTTGTGTATAAATTGACCACACCTTTATTAATTAACTAATTACAGAGATCGACCTCCACCAACACATATCCTTGCTTTCCTTTTCTTATCTTCCCAGGCACTGTTTACCATGCCTCTTCGTTGGTTCAGATATTTTTATGCCAGCCACCTTACACCAGGAAAATCCACAACTAGCATCACCTACAAGGATATGTCCCCCCAGCTGTGACAACTTCTAACCCCTTGAGCTACTTACTTGAACTAAAAAAGGGGCGAGGGTAGAGGAAGGGAGAACCTTACTGCCTGATTGCTTCAATTAAAATGGCACCTACCCCACACATATCTGGCCCCATTATACCGATACCCGCGATTACGCTGAGACGTCCCATGTGAAATACATCACTGGGAACAGGAGTAGAGTGCTTGTTTAGTCATAGTCTAGCCATGACAGCTGATAGCCCTCGGCTGTTTATTCACTCATTGCATGTTTTGAATAGCTGCCAAAACAAAACCTTACCAGTATGTTGATAATCATGGATCCATACATATTTCTACTAACGTAATTCTTGCTTTTGATTATAATCACCTTACACTTATTCTTGTGGGCCATACACTAAACAATATTTGACGTTGTCTAAGCCATCAATCAAATTGCAATACGCTACTCTGCTCCTCAGGAAATATATATTTTGTATAACTAAACATTTACATTGCTCAGTTGGGATCCTATTAGTAAAGGAAGAGAATAAAGAAATACCAGGGATCAGTTTTTGACTAGATGACGCAGGTAGCTGACATATGTCAAAACATAATACCATAGATGGGCTAAAAAAACACAGCACAGTGCAACCCGATACGCCGTACGTGACAAAAAGGCAAATGTAAATATTCCCTTAACCCTTTAATTGCTGAAGCACCTTGTACCAGTTCTCCTTGGCACTGATCTTGAACTGCTTGAATAACTGATTAGTTATTCAAAGCAAATGTGTGTGACATTTTATTTACATTTTGAAGTGAAATAATCTATTGCTTAAGCATGGTACACACCATTCAATATTTTGTCCCGATCAACTGATAGTTCAGTGTTTCGATCGACCGGGACAAAATAATTGCATGGTATTTCGGACACAATCGAACAAACACACAATCAGACATGTCCAAAAACCATGGCCGATAGTGTGGTCCTTTATAGACCGCATGCCTGGCAGCGGCAGCCATTCAGCACCCCAGATTGCTGCTTTAAACTATACAAAAGTTACAATGTTAAAGTTTAGTTCTCCTTTAGTTTGCATCTTTACATTAGCGCTGCTATATGGGAGCGGTGCCGGGATCACTTACAATAGAAGTCAGTGGTGGTGCACTCCCATGATCAAGATCACCTTGCCGTGAGCAGGATTTTTATCCTGCTTTATGGACGCAGCGGCCCTATGTTTTGTCTATGTGTGATTAGATATGGTTACCCGGTAATTTGTTATTTAAAGCTTTGATTTTTATTAATAGGTTTCAAACAGACATTGCAGTCTATTTTCATTTGTTTGGGGATTATTCAGAAATTTGTTATGTGGCTCTCCTATATGGTGGGGTAGATGTTCACACAAACAACACATAGTGATAAATATTGTGTGCAATAGAAAAGATACATTGTGTAAAAGGAATACAAAAACATTGCAGAGTTGATACTTTCAATGGCATTTATTCTGGGCTAAAGATAAAGTAGAATCCACCCACCCAGGATTTATGTCAACATTTCCAAAAGTTAAAGGACAACTAAAGCCCCAGGAAACACTTAATCAGAAGGCAGAGCACCTTGATATAAAGGCAAGAATCTATGCCTCACTTCTTATTTTGACGCAGGTGATAGGAAATTTAACTTAGTAACTTGGGGGTTGTGCTTATTTCCCAGCATTCCACTATGACAGAGTTAGACATAATTACAGAGCATTGATCAGGATGCAAGGAGAGTTAAGTTAACACTACAAAAATACCTACTGGAAACACCTGGCTTGATCATTTTGTGATTGATGTTACAATGGTAATATTAATGGTAATGATATAATGACCTGGTTGGGAAACAGGGTTAGAACACTGGCAGGTAAAACCTCTGCTTTAATCCATGTTACCATTGATTCTAAATTAATGTGGGATTGAGGGTCAAATTAATGTACCAGTGAGGTAGTGTATGGCCAGCATTATGTGAACCAAGTGAATCAGCCAACATCAGAACAACTAGCAACTACAAAGCTATTTGCAAGTAGATATATGGAGCAGAGTCTTCTTATAACAGAAGGCATTCTGCAGTCTCATGCTATATGAATAGCATTGCCCACAAAATATGAGAAACAAGAAGTCATTTCTTACACCCAGATTCCCCAGAGTAAGGGTCGGAGATATGCAAAATGTTTCCTATATGTCCTATGGCTAATGCACGTGTCCAGAAAAAACTGGCTTATTAACATGCAATAAAGCCTATGGTATAGAGACCTGCAGACACGACATGTTTCAATCTTGTTATATCTCATCAGTGCAAGATACAGATTCATGGCTCTATGGGGTAGGAATTGAGAGCACAAAAGACAAGGCAGCTATATAGCTTAAAGGGCATGTCTACCCCCCAAACCAAAAATTTAACCCACTACTGGCCCCTCTGTGTAGTTTCAAAAAAATCCTTACCTTACATCTCTGTTCCTTTTGGTTCCTCTGCAGTGCTTGTCCAAAGTCCAGGAAGCTGAAGAGTAGGAGCTGTCTTCCTGTTCAAAAGGTTTCTGCCTCCTCTCTGTCCTTTGAGGGGCTGTCCTCTGAGAGGACAGTAGCCCCATCCCTACCCCATCCAGATCCATCTGTCGCATCCCTTCCACCTAGCGTAAATTTACCAAACTAATATAGCGGTTGGGGGTAACCTACATTACAGCCAAATTTTATATTTACATTGGACATGCCCTTTAAGGAAAGGTAGGCTTTGTCATTTGATTTTAACAATGCGCACTTTTGCCGAGGGAATCCTAGGACCCAGAAAATCCGACAATTAGCAGAGTTTCCCCTCCATTCACTTGCTAAAGTGAGATTCACACGTAACAATTGCCAAAAAGCTGTGAAAACATTGATTTCTACTGTGTGTTTTAATACTCACTGTGCTCATTAATGCTTAATAACCAAATATTTCTATATGATCACTGGTGCGACCATTGCAGAGAAATACAACCATTTTATGGCTTAGCGTGATCAATAATGTGATGAAATACCTGTTAACACTTATTACAAAGAGTCAAAATGTAAAATGCATGTCTGGTTTTAATACACCTGTTATTCTGTTTAATGCGTGCATGATGTTTGTATGGATGGATTTGTGGGTTGTTTAGTATATAATTGCAATCTCAATAAAAAAAACAATTCAATATGACATACTGTATGTTTCTTATCCCTCCCATAAGGTTTTAGCAGCAGAACTTATCTGTGGAATCACCACTCTCCATTCCCAAGGAATCGGTAGGTACCACATTTGCTTATTTTAAACACAAGAGGGCCATCTCAATACTACCCAAAGTTCCCTTTCCTTGATCTCTCCTGTTTATTACCATACACTAGCATACATACAAGCATTGAGCTGTGGATTTCCTTTTAATGTAACATTTAACTTATAATTCATTTCTCTTTCAGTGACCTGAAGCCAGAAAATATCCTGTTTGACAGTGATGGTCACACCCGCATAGCAGATTATAAACTTGCCCTTGAAAATATGTTTAAAGGCCAAACTGCAACAGAATATGCAGGGACTGAAGGCTACATTGCACCAGAGGTAAGTAACAATACTCTGGTACATTGCACCAGAGGTAAGTAACAATACACTACTGCAGAGGTAAGTAACAATACTCTGGTACATTGCACCAGAGGTAAGTAACAATACACTATTGCAGTAATAAACGTTTATCTGGGTCTCTGTAAGCTGTAGACTCTGATAGTGTCCATTAAAGGCAGATTTGGTTCACCTTGTACTGTTTTTTGATTCAATAAAAGTTCTTATTAGAAATGGTGCTAATTTTGCCCCAACCAATCAGATATTATTTAACATTTGAAAGCTAACATCTCACTGGTTGGGGCACAATTAGCACCATTCTTAATGATAAGAACTTTTATTGCATAGCCCTGATAATGTATTAAATTATTAAGCAAGTCCTTCATAGACATTTCATATTATAAACGGTGTATCTAATTATGGAAACCTCAATGTATGAAATTAGGAGCAATTCAATGGTAACTTGAAGGGCCATCTGGCTTTTCATATTAATCAACTGGTAGGACCAGGAGGCTGGAAAAACTCAACCACCCACTAAACCGTAAGTATTTGCACCCAGATCCATCCCTAGGTAGATCAGTATCCTTACTGCTGGTGTTACATTTTGTTTTTCTCTAATATTTCAAATCTTCTCCACTTTTAGTCCCTAGTGAAGACAAGTGACGGGATTTTGCCGTGTGAGCAGCTAGTGCACTCAGAAACCACCAAGCCTCCAATTCCATAGCTGACCAATAGCGGTTTATAAAAAAGTATATATGCACACTGAATGAGGGAGTAAAAACAGATATATAAAACCATATGTATTTATTCCAATAAATGCAAAAACATATAAATATATATATATATATATAAGCTAGCCAGCTACACACATACTGCCATATTGCCAAAGCGGTGGAGGTGGTGTTCCTGTGACTATTTTTGTTACCGGGATATTGGATACTTTTTGTGTGCCCGCACGTTTCTTTATATTGGTTACATTTTATCCGTGTTTTTAGACTCTTCCTATAAAGGGATTGCTACAATGGACGAAGTGCCTGTACACACCTTGGACCTTGGTCACGTAGATATACATACTTCTTATGCTACTTTATGGATTTATGCTTATGTGTACCTTATATATCTTACTGGTACTATCCCCCCTTTATAGTATATATAGGCCTAGAGCTTTCTTTGCGGCTTAAGTTTATAAGTCTGTTTTACCGGGTTTGTATATAGGGATTTTGTTAATGTGTGTAGCTGGCCAGCTTATATATATATATATTTTATATGTTTTTGCATTTATTGGAATAAATATATATGGTTTTATTTATGTTTTTTTACTCGCTCCCGCATTCAGTGTGCATACTGTATACTTTTTTCTGTTTTCTACTTCTCTGAGGGTGTTTCCATTGGTCACACCCACTTTGGAGTAATCTACCCAAGTAGGAGAACTCAGGTCCACCTGTCTTAGGTACTTTCTATGCTTACATTTTTTCCAATAGCTGTTTAGAAGGTTCTACTACATATTCCTATAGACCTGATTGTGTCTTACTCATCATGAAGGGATAAGAAGGCTTTATCTGTTTAGTACCTGGTCTCCTTACCAGCAGGTATACACGTTAACTGATTGATCCCTCAAACTTTTAAAATAAAATCAATATTTCCCAGGAAGGTAGGAGACAATCCTACACTGATGCACTAGCCCTTTAATGAGCTTCCACATAGGCTTTGAACAAATTAAAATTGAGGTTAAACTTGCCTTTTACAGGATCATTTGGAACTAAACAAAGAGATGTTTGAATGAAGAACTTAGATATTTCATTATTTGCCATGTTCCATTAGGGTGTCACATGCTATTGTAAAATGATATCCTAACTGGCAGTACAGCAGCTTATATTTAACCAGCTGATCCCGGGAATTCTGCCCATAGAGCAGACCACAATTCTACATAGTTTTGTTATGTTTCTGGCACATTTACATGGGGAACTGCAATTGTAAACAGCCTTTGACTAGTTGCATGTTGATGGCCTTTCAGCACGTACCACACCATATTGCTCCCTTCATCCGATATGGGATAGGAAATGTACGTCAAGAAACGAATTAGGCTTATAAACAAAGCAGACCCTGAAATTTTACAAATGTAGGAGTTGAAAAGTAAGTCAGTCTATAAACATGTGGATGTGCTTATTCGGAGAAAAATCTCTTTAAACTGATGCCTAGTCAATGGCTTAAAACAAACCTAGATATAGGTTTCAGTATTTTTATAATTACGGAATTAGATCCCTCCTAACTTTTTTTTTTTTTTTTTTTTTTTTTTTTTTTTTTTTTTTTTAAAAACTTTGATCGGTCTAGTGCATTTTGAATGCTGCTATAGCAAGTATCCGGTTGTACAGATCAGGTCTGTGTATCTCCATAATTGTTGCAGTTTAAATAGTAATATTATCTTAACTTTCTTTGAACAGGCTATTTTCCATAGCGATAACAATGACACGTAATGTTCCTCCTTCCTTTAATCTTTTACCTTGTATTTCTTTTACCTTGTATAGAATTTTCTATAGTTTATTAATACTTTGAGAAATTAACACTAAGGGAAGACACAGAATGAATGGATTAAAGTGAAATGACTGGGCTGGAGAACTCCTGCTCGTTCTACAGAAAGAAGATTGTCTCTGGATTCCATCAACTAATCCCTCTGCCCTAAATATGATCATCAGGAAGGAAGAAATTCTACTAGGCGCTTGGGTTGGAACTCAGATGATCTAATGTAAATAACAGGGACCACAGCACAGAGGACATGGATTCAAGGGGAACTGTTAAGAAGTTTCCTGTAGGATCCAATTGGCTTGATATCTGGAAAGTGCATGGGTCAAAAATGATCAAACCCTGGCCGACAAACTACCACCTTCAGGGTAGCCAGGTCAATCAGGATTGGTCATTATCTACTATAATTAGAGGAAGCTGATATGATTTTGATGTGGGTGGTAAAACAACAGTTGATTCCAATATAAAGTATACAATGCAGGTTTGTGCAGTCAGTATTCCCCCTAATTTCTTATTGGTTGTGTGCACTCATATATATCATCTATGCGTACACAAATCAAATTTTGTGCTCTACATATTTATATTCACACACATTTTTATATGCAGTTATACCGTATTTCCCAGCCACGCACAATTCACAACGTATTCCCAATATAAATCAAATGTGTTTGGGCGCCTTACGATTTTCCTGTCTTTATAATGCTGTATTTATAAAATGACTTAGAAAGATAAGGAATAGATTGTTTAAAATTATATGAACACTGAAAAAGTTATGTTTTTTAAATTTCCCATTAATGGAAACTATAATTCTTCCCAACTATCCATTTAGATATCCAGTCTGAAACATCTTACATTTCAGCCCAATACTCCTTCCAATATCCAGCCCAATACTCATTTTAATATCCAGCCCAATACTCCTTCCAATATCCAGCCCAATACTCATTTCAATATCCAGTCCAATACTCATTTCAATATCCAGTCCAATACTAATTTCAATACCCAGTACAATACTCATTCCAATATCCAGACTAATACCCATTCCAATATCTAGCCCCATACTCATTCCAATATCCAGCCCAGTACTCATTCCAATATCCAGCCTAATACTCATTCCAATATAAAGCCTAATACTCATTCCAGTATCCAGCCTAATACTCATTCCAGTATCCAGCCTAATACTCATTCCAATACCCAGCCCGATACTCATTCTAATATCCAGCCCAATACTCATTCCGATATCCAGCCCAATACTCATTTCAATATCCAACCCAATACTCATTTCAATATCCAACCCAATACTCATTCCAATACCCAGCCTAATACTCATCCAGTATCCAGCCTAATACTCATTCCAGTCCAGCCTAATACTCATTCCAATACCCAGCCCGATACTCATTCTAATATCCAGCCCAATACTCATTCCAATATCCAGCCCAATACTCATTCCAATATCCAGCCCAATACTCATTCCAATATCCAGCCCAATACTCATTCCAATATCCAACCCAATACTCATTCCAATAACCAGCCTAATACTCATTCCAGTATCCAGCCTAATACTCATTCCAGATACCAGCCTATACTCATTCCAATACCCAGCCCAATACTCATTCCAATATCCAGCCCAAACTCATTCCAATATCCAGCCCAATACTCATTCCAACACCCAGCCAATACTCATTCCAATATCCAGCCCAATACTCATTTCAATATCAGCCAATATCATTTCAATACCAGCCCATATCCTCCAAATCCAGCCCAATACTCATTTCAATATCCAGTCCAATACTCATTTCAATATCCAGTCCAATACTAATTTCAATACCCAGTTTAATACTCATTCCAATATCCAGACTAATACCCATTCAATATCTAGCCCCATACTCATTCCAATATCCAGCCCAGTACTCATTCCAAAATCCAGCCTAATACTCATTCCAATATCCAGCCTAATACTCATTCCAGTATCCAGCCTAATACTCATTCCAATACCCAGCCCGATACTATTCTAATATCCAGCCCAATACTCATTCCAATATCCAGCCCAATACTCATTCCAATATCCAGCCCAATACTCATTCCAATATCCAGCCCAATACTCATTTCAATGTCCAACCCAATACTCATTCCAATACCCCGCCTAATATCATTCCAGATCCAGCCTAATACTCATTCCAGTATCCAGCCTAATACATTCCAATACCCAGCCCAATACTCATTCCAATACCCAGCCCAATACTCATTCCAATATCCAGCCCAATACTTATTCCAATATCCAGCCCAATACTCATTCCAACACCCAGCCCAATACTCATTCCAATATCCAGCCCAATACTCATTTCAATATCCAGCCCAATACTCCTTCCAATATCCAGCCCAATACTCATTTCAATAACCAGTCCAATACTCATTTCAATATCCAGTCCAATACTAATTTCATACCCAGTACAATACTCATTCCAATATCCAGACTAATACCCATTCCAATATCTAGCCCATACTCATTCCAATATCCAGCCAAGTACTCATTCCAATATCCAGCCTAATACTCATTCCAGTATCCAGCCTAATAATCATTCCAATACCCAGCCCGATACTCATTCTAATATCCAGCCCGATACTCATTCCAATATCCAGCCCAATACTCATTCCAATATCCAGCCTAATACTCATTTCAGTATCCAGCCTAATACTCATTCCAATACCCAGCCCAATACGCATTCCAATATCCAGCCCAATACTCATTCCAATATCCAGCCCAATACTCATTCCAACACCCAGCCCAATACTCATTCCAATATCCAGCCCAATACTCATTCCAATATCCAGCCCAATACTCATTCCAATACCCAGCCCAATACTCATTCCAATATCCAGCCCAATACTTATTCCAATATACATTTTTAAAATTATTTTCACATTTTCCACATTAACACTTGTAATAAGTAGTGTTAAAGATTGAACCACTCTCATTGATATTGTTCTCAAGCTAGATACCTCAGCTATCCAAGGAAGGACCTTAGCAGCTATTTTAGTGAAACAAATGTGCTACATTGATATATTTATACACCCAATGGATGCATTACAGGCAAATAAATATTTTTGTCTTTTTGCCAAAGGAATTGTACATTGACCCCTCGAAAAATGATCTGGGAAACCTGATGAAGGGTTTATCACCTGAAACATTGTGCACAATCACAATTAATCTGCAGTGTGTATATTCCTCTTATCGCTGTATCTCTTTGGTTTTACAGGGACCTTTTTGCATGAATACAGTTCCCTGGATATTATTTTAAGCAAGTATTTTTTGGTACGATATGACATGATAGAGCAACAAATGCATTCAAGATTCCACAGATTTCAATATCAAATATCTATTTCATTCACATTGTAAAGACGTCATCTAGATTAACCTCGATTACACTTACATGTGTCATTTATTTCTACTTCTGTGTTTACTGTAAATCAAGTCTACCATCTGTTAGTGTTCGCTACTCACACCAACACACATTGTAGCCAAATACATACTTTATTAAAATAGGCAGCAATACCTATAAACGGTATTTAACTGTGCTAATGTCGACTCTTAATGGAGAACTAGTGAGTTTCATACAATGCAATTTGGGCGTGTATGGCTGGATTTTCATCAAATATTATTATTAAATTGGATACCCTGGAAGGTTAGCTGATACACAGTCATATGATTTTGATGTGAGTGGTAAAACCACAGTTGATTCCAATATAAAGTATACAATGCAGGTTTGTGCAGTCTGTATTCCCCCTAATTTCTTATTGGTTGTGTGCACTCACATATATTATCTGTGCGAACACAAATCAAATTTTGTGCTCTACATATTTATATTCACACAGATTTTTATATGCAGTTATACCGTATTTCCCAGCCACATACAATTCAATTCCTAAACTATATATTAAATTGGATACCCTGGAAGGTTAGCTGATACACAGTGAGCGATTCTCTAGGCGAAATAACCATTTGCAGGTTGAGATTACTTTTGTATAAATTAATATACATTTAGTGATATAGCACAATTTGTTGACAGTCAGTGGTACAATAACTACCAGGATAGCAACCATTGATACTGCAAAGGGGACTGGGGCACAGTGGGGGCTCAGAATGCTTACTTTTACTCACACCAATACAGGGCCCAATGCCATTGGTTCTCTGGTAGCTGCAGTAATTAAAAGGGGGGCCCTATTATAGTTTTGCTAGGGGCGCCATGATTTCTATTTACAACCCTTTCAGTAGTGTATTTGGGCAAGGTTTTCAAATTAAATTAAAGGGTATCAAAAGTAAGTTGGTTTCTATCTGATTTACTGAAGAACAGGAAGAACAGGAGGTAAATGCACTCTCTCTTACCTCCCGTTCTTCAGAAAATCTTACAGGAGAGGAGGAGACACTTACCCACGGACCCGCTCCAGCACCGAATTGCCCGTCGCCTCCGATGCATCTCCAGTCCTTTGCATTGTGCACGCATGCGCACACAGTGTGAAGGAGCGAGGACGCGTCGGAGTCTGTCAGTGAAGTCGGCACTGGAGCGGGTGCGCGCGTAAGTGTCTCCTCCTCTCCTGTAAGATTTACTGAACAACGGGAGGTAAGAGAGAGTGCATTTACCTCCTGTTCTTCAGTAAATCAGATAGAAACCAACTTTTTTGATGAAAATACCTTTAAATACAATTATCTTTAGATCTTTTGAATCCAAGTCTATAGAAATTTGAAAGTCATCTGTATTTAATTCCAGATGTCTAGCCTGAAACACATTTCCAATGATTTAAGGAATTAAAACCATAAATTATCCGAGTATTTCTTAAATAAAGATATACCTGTGTAAAGGGACACTAAATAGTCACATACATGTACCTTGCAATGGTATCAACTATTCTCGGGGGTGAAATCGCTTATTCCCACCTACCGGCACTTGCAGCTTCTCTCCAATAAATAGTGCTCCTATCCTTTGCCAATATAAAAGATAGGAGTGAGATCAGGACAGCACACTGATCATCTGGAGAAGCGCCGGTTGGTAAGTTTATCTGTGTTACCCGGGCATTCTACCATTCACAGGGAGATGGAATTATGCAATCTCACCTCCCTCTGAATAATAGATTTTTAAACTAAAAAATAGATTTGCAAAGTACGTGTATATAACAGTTAAGTGTCCTTTTAAGGTCGGTAAAATCTTTCACTTCAGAAAGCCCTCCAGTTCACTCCTTATTACAGGTAGATATTTACAACGTATTTGATGGGATGCTCCACTCTCTGGCGAAACACTAATTGGACATTAAATAGATTCAACGGTTCTTCTGATGTTGTGCGAATAGTAGAGAATGTTATGGGAAAGTTGGAAAGTGAGTTTTTATGGGCACAATATAGCGGAATCAAAACTAAACCAGTTTAGGGTAAGGACATGAACTGCAAAGTCCTCCCCCTGGGAACAGTGCCTATCAACTTTAATACTTACCAAAAGATTCCCTTGCCGGTCCTGTCTAGCTCCGTCTTTCAGAGTGTCAGTGACCAGTCCAATAGGAAAATGCGCTCGTCAAGAATTGCGTATTTCCATTGGCTAGACAATGGACAGGCAGCAAAGGCAGAAATACACTGAACCGGAGAGGGATTTTTTTTCAGAAATGTTTGAAAAGTATTACTGCAGATAGAAAGTGTACCCAGGGGTGAGGTCTTAGTGGTTCAGGTATTTAGGTACTTCAGTTAGTGTGAAGAGTAGAGAACGGGGATGGAAAGTATAATTGTCCTTTAACTGCAGGGATTTCTGTACTGAAAGATTTTAATCTGTGTTTGGTTAAAATTATCCTGTAACCCTTTATAACCTAGCAGTTAATATTTTTATTAACATTTTCCTTTAACATACATCCAAATTACTATTTGCATATGATGTGTAAAGGCCCATTTTGTAATAAAATCGGTTAAAATAATGCAGTGTAATACAGAACTATGTTAATGGATGTGTTCCATTTTTCATGATAGGCCCTAGAGGATTTCCACTTGCAGGACCAATAAACTTGCAGTGAAAAACCAAAAGGGGAGAAATCCAAAGGAAAGAGTTTTATCCTGGGTAGCCATGAGTCGCGATTTACCATGAAAACTTACAATCGCATAATCGAATATTAGAATATTGAAAATTTGCTAAATTTGAAAATTGTGTTCAAAATTGGAAAAAGAAAAAAAATTCTGGCTCAATTGTTTTCAAATCAGATTTTCGGAACGGGAACCACCGTCGTAACGAAATTCATGTTCATTTCTACTCCTGGGCAGTTCTGCAGTTTTTAAATCAGGAATATCAAACTTGTGGCCCTGTAGAGGTTTGAAAACTACAACTCCCAGCTTCCCTTTGCAAGAAATGAACTTGCACAGAAGTCAGCAAGTTTGACATCTTTTTGTTTTTAAATGATCCTACAATTCTTGGTTCTTCCCAGTGCCCTTAGACTATCCAACAAATATCCAACTATTTGGAGAAATTTCTTAAAGAACTTAAATTTAAACACTGAAAAGAATGATACATCTTTTAGGTTTGGCAACATTTTTAAATATATTTCCTCCAGTTTAATGTGGTCTTTAGCTTTCTTTCCCTTTAATTGTGAAACACAGAGGAGGAATTAGGTTGTCAAGGAAGATGTATTGCAGTTGCTGTCATTATACCTTGACAACAGTTCAGCGGCCCATGCAATGGACTGCATTTTCTATTACTTGGTATCCATGGAAACATGAGTTCATGAAAAAAATGGCTTTGTGGAGGCCTTGAATCTTTGTTGCGGTGGTTACTTGTTCTGTGTTTCCATGTCTCTGGGTAAGGGGATATGTGCTCCTTGCTCCAACTTATAGTTGGATGAACTTTTAAAATCTAAAATAGCTGCTTTGATGACCTTAGGTGTTTTTATGACTGATAAATCAGGTTAGCCTTTGGTCCTGCAGAGCTACAGTCCGGTCTATCATAGAATACTGTTGCCTGCTCAGAACAGATCAAAGAAAAACATGGTTGTTCATAGTGATGAGAATAAATTGCTGTTAATTCTGTTACACTTCTAACCACTTGCAGGTCCTCGTGCTAAAATTCCCATCTTCAGACTAACCTATTTACAATGGGACAGCAGGACTTTAAAGGGCATGTCCACCCCAAAATTTAACTTTTGATATGTGGTAGGGCATGCTCCCCCAGCCCCAACCGCATTAATATAATTGTTAGAAAGTCCCCCGATTCTTACTTACCTGCCCTCTCTCCTCCGCTGCAGTGTTCAGGCCTTCTGCTTGCATGGAATTGAAAGCAGGGGGCGGGACCGGCAGCCGCGTCCGTGATTGGCTGAGAGGCAGGGAGGGCTGCACTGAGCATGCCTCAACCTTGATGAGGTTGAGGAAGTCTCAGGCACAGCATGAGTCACACACTGCTCCTACACAGCAGTTTCCTGGACTTTGGAGGGGCACAGCAGGGGAACTATTTTGAGCAGGAATGTAAGGTAAGGATTGTTTTAAACTACTTGATGTGGCCAGTAAGGGGTTAAATTTTAGTTTTGTGGGTGGACATGCCCTTTAAGAAGAGAATAGCAGCCGATACGTGGGTTTTCATAGTAGCGTCTCTTAATGTGACATTTTACTCACACGGTGGAAAAGCCCCCATAGTGATTTAACCAGAGCCACCTGCGAGATATTAAATCCACTCAAGCACTTGCAGCACTTGGTAATTGCTGATGACTGTCTATTGGTGTTTATTGATAAACAATTTGGACCAGGATCCATTTAGACAGGATCTCCGTTAATCAGGCCATACACAAGTTCTAGTTTACTGGATTACCATTGGAATTCCCAATAATTACCAGTCTAGCACAAATGTCCCTCAGACAGAACCATCAACAGACACAGCATTGATTCTGCAATACTAGGGATCAGATCTCTCTTATTGGCAAACCAGACAAACCATTCCCATGGAATAACCTGGTCTAGAATTGGTCACTTGGTCATCACACACAGCGACAGAGCGTCTAAATCCAGTTTCTGGTTTCAATACCAGTGAATGTATGTCTGGATTTAGTGAAGTGTGGGCTTTGGACAATCCCTGTGAACTTGGGGCCCAGAAATGGAAATAAAGTGCGTCTAGGATACTACCAGGGAGATGTAATAAAAG
This sequence comes from Hymenochirus boettgeri, assembly GCA_019447015.1. Lineage (NCBI taxonomy): Eukaryota > Metazoa > Chordata > Amphibia > Anura > Pipidae > Hymenochirus > Hymenochirus boettgeri. The sequence continues at coordinate 369,003,384 of CM033469.1, read as the reverse complement.
TTCTTATCATTAAAAATCAGATGTTAGCTTTCAAATGTTAAATAGGATCTGATTGGTTGGGGCAATGTTAGCACCATTTTTAACGATAAGAATATTTGTTACATCTCCCTATTTGAGTTATAGTTAAAGAACAAATGGTTATTTATCAACTCAGAGGAAACATTGTTTTTTCTACATAGGACACAAAGTCAAAGGAATAACAAAGAGACTGATTATTTACTGACTGTATTTAAATGGCCTGTCTACCCTTATGCTTCATACACACGTGCGATTGCGGGGGCCGACCCACGACACACAATGTGTATGCACGGCTGAAACGGTCATTCGTCATGGATTGTTGCCCAACTGGCCAGGCAGATCTTTAACCAAATGGCCGTTTAGTCCAACAAAGTGCACATACATGCATACACATTGTGCGTCACGGAACATGTGTACAACATGTTTACAACAAAAAACTGGTCAATTGTCTGTTATCTGACGCCAACTAATATTTTCACTTTATTATCTGCATTACCAACCAGATATTTTAGGATAATTATTGTCCACATTCTGGAAGACTAAGTTGGCCCCTCCCTCCATGCAGTCAATCAAGGCTGTAGCAAATGGCCTCACAGCCAATGATTGACTGCGGATTCACCTGCTGCCTCTTTTGCACATGCTCAAGCTTATAAAAAACTAATTGAGCAGAGGGAGGAGGTAGATTCCTTTGCCAGAAAGGAATAAAACGAATTGCCAATATCTATTTACAAATGCATGTAATAAACTGGTAAACATAGCAGTTGGAGTTGCAGTCAAACAAGTCACCACTTTATATTTTGTTTGAAGGGTGGACATGCCCTTTAACACTATTGGCTTTGTCGCCTTTGTAGATTTGTAGATTCAGAGGGGAAAGGTTGTGTTTAGGTTGCAGTTGCCCTTTAAAACTCTTCAACATTATACATCAGAAAGAGAAGCCATATTGCTAGTCCTGGTTAAAAGAATTTCCACATAAAATAACTGTAATATACGGCGGCTTTTCATGGAGATTGCCTTGAATAAATGACTATGTCAGCATCCACCAATACAAGCAATAACCGAGTTTTGTGAAACTGTGCCCCCTGCCTGTTTAGGGTAACATACGTGTTTCATGGTTACATATTAATATCAAAACAATTTAGCGTTTCAAGCTGCAACATGCTTTGAACAAGCATAGCTTGTTGAAATGTCATATTTGCAGGCATCCACCTGCTTTGAAATATAAATCCAAAGCATACTAGAGAACTGCTGTTCCCAATAGAAGGTCATGGGTTTCCCATTGCAGTTGTGGAACATGCTGTATAATAAAAATGGCTGCCCTACAAGAGGAAGTCTTGTGACACCACACAACTGGACCTTCCTGTAAAGACAACAAATTATAAAACTATAATATAACTCTATGGGTCTAATGCAACGGGACGCATAAATGTGCCTGTACCATTCATTTGCAGAAACCAATTAGTAGCTGGATTTTGTACTGGATTATTCCAATCTGATAATATCAAATTGGTTGCTACAGATTAATAGCACTTTAAAAAGCAAACAAACAGATCCTGGGCACTCTTGGATTTATTCACAAAAAAAAACTTTTATTGTTATATCATATCAACGTTTCGGTGCTAGATTATGCACCTTCATCAGGATGCACTTTTTTTTTTTGCATCATCCCCATATGTCTCTTACTCTGCACTTGATGGGAGTAAAATCTCAGTAACAGCTGTATCTGTGCAGTTTGTGTCCTGGGGGCTTTCCAAGTCCACCCAGTAATGAATCAGTATCTTAAAAATATAATAAGATCATATTCCTCATGTGTGTTTGATATTCAAAACATTTGAAGCAACTGGCCCAACTTGCAGATTACAAGGTTGGTCTCCCAAGCTTGGGTGTTGTACATACATTCCACAATTTAAAAGAGAGGCTTTTGGAAAGATCTCATATTTGGTCTGTTTTATATTATTTACTGTGCTATTTCTTTTTCATTCAATGTCCCTATATCCCAGAAAGGAGAAGCGCTATCCTAATGTCAAAAAAAGAAACAACGAATAGAACAACATTGTTTTCAAAGGACACAAGTAAAGGAAAAAAAAGAAGAGTTCAGCTACTGCTAATGTTCATTTGATTTTTCACCTTCCCCATAGCAGGCTTTTCATTTTCCAAAGCATTGCAATTGCTTGGTGTGGTTTTTAAAAGCGGGAGTGTCATTCTCACAAATGATGATTCTACTGACGTCAATGGCATGCTTATCATGCTTAACACGACATCAGAAACCAGCCCTCAGAGGCTACTCTTGTTCAGACTTCGCTCGGCTTCCAGTAATCTGCGGAGTGGATTTTTTTTCCCCCCTCTTTAGGATCCGTCAGCAATAAAAAAAATAAAATAAATAAAACAAAAAAATATTGTTGTTTTTATTGCAATAGTGTAGTGTCGGTTTGGTAAAATACCCCACTAGCACAAAAATGTAATAGCTCCATTTAGTTTTAGCAACGTTTAAACAGCCCACAGTTTTAAGAGAGGCATTGAATTTAAATCTTCGTTCACATGTGCGATCGTGGGGTCCCGACCCACAATGTGTATGAACAGCCGTTTTGCTCGGCTGTCAGTAAGTGTATGGGCACTCGGTTGGGCATCGTTGATGATCTAACTCGACGGACCATCCGCAATGCCCGACCAAACAGCCAATATGCACAGCCGAGCGCCTATACTCTTACTGATAGTTGTCCAAACCGGCCATTTGTACATATTGTGTGTTGTGGGACAGGCCCCCACGGTTGCACATGTATGGGCCTTAACAGAGTAAAAACAGAAATCTAACTTGTATTCTAGAGAGGTGGTGAGATTTATAGTTTTACAACAGCTGTAGTCTGTATAAACAGAAGATCTAGCAATTATAAAACCAATACAAATTCACATGTTCCACATTTAACTCTTCTCTATTTAACCCCCAAAAAAATCCTTTTTCAACTGTTTATCCTTGCAGGCAAAAAACATCAAAAGTACATAATCTAATTTCCCCCGACAGACAGCACATGCAGGAAGATGTTTATTTGGGGATAACCATTCTCCATAGACATTTTTCATTAAACGCTACGTGTTCCATGCAGAATTGAATTCGGTTAAAAACTGCCTAAGGCCCCCCAAACGCAAGTGAAAGTAGATTAAACAAACATTCAGCTCTGAATTCTAAATATGCAAACCAGCTAGACTCTCCATACATATGTACTGATGTTCTCATATAATATTATGTATAAATAGATAATGTTCATTATAAAAAAACATAATTCAACACCCCTCTGTGTGTTACTAATACAGACTGACACTATGTAGTATCTATTCCATTAGTAACCTGCCATTATCAGCATAGACGAGAGGATCCTTTATAAGAGGGATATCTTACAGGGAGTCTTTGTAAACACTGATGTTGATATACTATAGAGAGAGATTATTTGATGTTGCTGTGGATTATAATATGTATCTTTAATTTAACCAGGACTGGAACTGGAAAAGATCTGAAAGTAAAAGACTTATTATTAAGTAAAAGAATTTTATTATTATTAACATTTGTTTCTTATTATCAAGAAGATAATTTGAATAACAGGCTGTAAGACAAGGTACAAGGCTTTCCATTGAGAAAGCAATTCTTGCAAACACAGCACATACGCAAACACATATACCATGCTATACATATACATACACTATTAAGGAGATGTAATAAAAGTTCTTATCGTTAAAAACGGTGCTAATTTTGCCCCAACCAATCAGATGTTATGTACTATTTGAAAGCTAACATTAGCACCATTTTTAACAATAAGAACTTTTATTGAATAACCTTGAATGTTATTGTAATAGCCTCTGTGCCAGATTCTAAAGAATTTGATAGTACACAAACGTTTTATCATTTTTACTTTAGTCCAACATGTGGAAGAAAAAAAGAAACAGGATGTGAAGCCAATATCTGAATCAGCCTCTCACTAATCGGCAAAGCCTAATACTGTGGATTAACCCATAAGTGTCAAAAGAAAATACAATTTTTTTTTGCAGATATTCCTTAGTTTACTTGAGTTGGCCTTTAAACAGTGACATTTCTTTAAAGTCTTTAATAAATAAAATAGAAACAATATGGATCTTGGCTAGCTCTAACAGTAAGATAATAATAATATAAATAATACTAACAATAAAATAATGGATAGTGCACCCCCTTAACTGTAAATTATAAGGATATTAGAAGTCACAGAGGCGTTCCGTGACCATATAAAAGCACAAGGCCGCAGGCCGATTACCTTTTATACAGGTCAAGGAACTCCAAGGTGACCTCTAATATCCCTCTAATTTACAGTTCGGGGTGCATTATTTATTATAACCTACCCCTTTGTGGCTCCTGGTTTCCTTCTCCTCCTGGAACTGTAAGATTATAAGGCTATAATCTTACAGTTCCTCCCTTAGAAATCCACTACAGGGGTAGGTTATAATTCCATAACTGCAGTTAAGGGGGACACTTTTTGAGTAGTACACACACACTCACACGCACAGAAAGATGCTACACATAATATAATAAAGAATTTCCTATGAACTGTATATCCGTGTCATTACACACAGTCCTCAATGGTCACAAATATAAAGACATTCCAGTTAATTTGTAACCCAACGCTATACACATGGTCCTTTATTTTCTTTCTTTTTTTTGCTTTGCAGAAAAGGCCAACTAGAAAGCTACTGTGGCCCCACATCAAACACATCCATACACAGAGATTAGGCGGCATTTCACATTTCACGTGCAAATAAGAAATTCACACAAGCAGACGATTCTTGTTTATCTGCACTGTAAACAGAGAGAACCTGGGATTTAATAAAGAGATCTGCAATGTCTGTCTCTCTAAATAAAATACAACCCAGAATCCTTTGCCAGACAGCAACAGAGCACACAGCGGATGCGGAATCATTGGCTGCACAACTATGAATATTTTATTATAATATGTCATTTAATCTTCATATAATGAAGGCTACAACTGAAAAAGCTCATCAGTAGAGAATGTTGGGTAATGTAGCTTTAAAAATCCTGCAGTGTAGACACCCCTGACTTAAACATTAGTCTGCCCTAGGAATCAAAGATTCTCTGTTTACAGAGGGATGTCCCACTTCACTAAGGTATTTCTGTTTAGAATAAAAATGTCTAAAGAAACCACCAGTCTGAATATTAGAAGACCCCTGTTTCCTTTGATGTGGCGTTCAGCCTCTGCGCCACTTCACACCAATTAGTAGGCTGTTAGCACGCACAAGATTTAATGAATGTGCCTCTTCACAGTTAATAGGTGCACGTAGCTAGAGGGATCTGCAGTGGAAAGGCCTGTGTATGTATTAACATGCAAACAAAAATGTCTGTATGGCTAAAATCCATTTAGAGGAAAGTGTGTGGGATTCTCTTCCTACAGGTTGCAGTTGGCTATTCCACTAATCTAGGCCTGTTCAGAGGACATAGGTCATATTTATGGTTTGTATATAAAACACCAAGCATGCTAATGCACAATAATAAGAAACCAGGCATCAACATAGTGCTATAATCTGCTAAATATTGCCCTGTTTGTAAGAGCTTTCCTGTGGGCATTCCCACAACATTATGGGCAACCCCACAGGCTAATCATTTACAACTGCCATTACAAATGTAATATCAATCATAAACTTTAGTCTAGCTGGTGGTAAGAACCACAGGGGCAGTAGATGTTACAGATGATTCCACATTTGGACTTTGAATAGGCTGTCTAACTCTGAGATCCAGGGGTGCCCCTACCATGAAGCAAACAAGAATTCGCTCAGGGCTCACCCCTGCAGAACACTTAAAAGGTGAAAAATCCTCCTTCCTGCAATACCACATTTCAGCATTAATCCACCAATCAGTGTTAACTCAGCCCTCCAGTCGATTAGTCAGTGTGAAGTCATCCCACCATTTCCACACCTATGTTCCCTGATAAAGCCACACCCGGTTCACGTGCCACCCCCCGTCTGCCGATAGGCGGCATTCAAAAGTTGTTTCAGGTTTCAAAAACCCTAGAAACACCCCTGCTGAGATCCAGTGGGTTAATACCTTAGACTGAGATCCAGTGGGTTAAGACCTTAGACTGAGATCCAATGGTTTAAGACCTTAGACTGAGATCCAGTGGGTTAAGACCTTAAGGCTGAGATCTAGTGGGTTAAGACTGGGACCTAGGGTTGGTTTACACTACATACAGTACATCGTTCTGTTGTATAACAGAATAATTATGCATTTACAAAAAACTCCCCAAAGGAAACTCCCATTCATACTACTAAGCGGGGGCCATAGTCTGTCCAACACTAAAACCTGCCCCAAACAAGTTTCACATTTATGAACACTGTCTGCACAGGAAAAACTAAGCAGAAGTTGAAATGTTGGTAAAGGTGATTTTATGCCACGTTTTCATTTCCTTTACAAAAAACAAAGAATAAGAGAAAAAATGTTACCAATGGCTGATGTTTTAAGGGAGATGAAAGGAACCCACATATCAATGTGACACTCCATCTCCCTGACAGTCAGGCACATCCCCCTTACTCAGTTGGAGATGCTGCACAGTTACCAGCAGGGACCAGGTAAAAAGCCCTCCAAGCAGCGATCACATCACAGGCTGAAATGTTCCATTTCCCCCCCTGTTTTTATTCTAATGGGAAGAATCTATTGGAATCTAATCCAATCAGGGATTTCACTGTTTTATTTCACTAGTTTTGATGATCAGGATTAACATTGGGGCACATGAAAAACAATGAAACAAAGGGCTATGGCTCCTGATTGGTTGTTGCTAGAGCATTTCTCAGTGACGTCCCTAAAACCATGTTTGGAACACGACAAATAGAAATGTTGCTGGTCTCTACGTGGATGAACCTTGTACTCTCTGGTTATGTGCTGCTGATGTGCAATAAAAATGTACAGGGAGAGGGACATTCTGTTGTGTTCTTTGATCATGAACATAATGTTAGAAAAAAAAAAAAAATTATCTCGTAGAAACATAATTAATCAATTTTACCAACATCAATTGCTTATCAGCAGGGGGGTGGGAAACTTCCCCAGAATCAATTCATCCAATAGTTTTATCTCTCACCTCTAATCAAGTAGCATTGTGGGGGAATCGGTATAATTCTGCAGGTTTATGGCTTTCATTGCGGGTTCACAGTATGATACAGTCACACTTGCTCAGTAAATTCTTTAGCCTGGATTCCCTACCTGCTGAAAGTAAAATTACAATTCCACTTCTCCGACCGGGACCTGTGTATCGATCTGAAATAATCGCATAGGTTTTCGGACACGAAAAACCAGATGAATGGATGATCGGACAGTCTGAAAACATGGCCAACCGTGCGGTCCTCTATGGAGGATGGAAGTGTTGAACGGTCGAACAGGAGGAAGGATATAAATCGAGTGTACCATGCTTGAATCCTCTCTGGGCTTTAGAAATGGCGGCACCATAATAAAACATAAATAAACATGAAAGCGGGGGCTCCTGAGGAAAAATTACACGAAACACACACTCTCACCCTGCTACAGTATAGGGACAAAACACAGCAGCATGGGGGGCCTAAAGTGAGCCTGCTGGAATGAGGAAGCCTATGATAACATGGGGGGGGGGGGGAGTTTGTGACTACCATGGGGGTTTAAAGGGGGTGGGGGGTTATATATGATAACATGACTTCTACAGGGAACAAGTGTGGGAGAGAAGAAGAAAGGCAGAATAGAGACACTAAGGAAAGCAAAAGGAATAGGGGGAAAGGGAAAAAGGAGAGAAATAAGGGAGATAATGTACAATAAAATGGTTTAAGGAAAGACAAAGGATCACAGGAAAGGGGGAAAGCAGGTGGAAAAAAAACAGAAATAAAGTCAAGAAATGTGTAAATATATAAGAGGTAGGAACAGTTCACAAAGTTCAAATGGGGAGAATGGTCTGTCAGGTGGTCTCTACAGAGCATCCGGTAGATTTCTGTTGCAGCTATTTTGTCTAGGGCAGTTGCAGGGTCTGTCAGTGGTCTCTACAGAGCATCCTGTAGATTTCTGTTCAGCTATATGTCTAGGCCAGCTGCGGGGTCTGTCAGTGGTCTCTACAGAGCATCGGTAGATTTCTGTTGCAGATATTTTGTGTAGGGCAGTTGCATGGTCTTTCAGTGGTTCTACAGAGCATCCGGTAGATTTCTGTTGCAGCTATTTTGTCTAGGGCAGTTGCAGGGTCTGTCAGTGGTCTCTACAGAGCATCCTGTAGATTTCTGTTGCAGCTATTTTGTCTAGGGCAGTTAGGGGTCTGTCAGTGGTTCTATAGAGCATCCTGTAGATTTCTGTTGCAGCTATTTGTCTAGGCCAGCTGCGGGGTTGTCAGTGGTCTCTACAGAGCATCCGGTAGATTTCTGTTGCAGCTATTTTGTCTAGGGCAGTTAGGGAGTCTGTCAGTGGTCTCTATAGAGCATCCTGTAGATTTCTGTTGCAGCTATTTGTCTAGGGCAGTTGCGGGGTCTGTCAGGTGTCTCTACAGAGCATCCGGTAGATTTCTGTTGCAGATATTTTTTCTAAACCAGTTGTGGGTTTGTGTAGGGCAGTTGCGAGGTGTGTTTTTAAAGAGCATCCTGTTGACGTCTGACTGTTTTCAGCCATTTTGTCTAGGCCAGTGTTCATATTTTATTAGTGCCTGTTTTTTTTTATTGACATTTGGAGAAGAATAAAACAAACAAGTGCATTTTACCAATAACAATCTGTCTAATAACAGGCCTCATTCTTATCTGTATATCTGATATTCTAGTTAAATAAAGCAATAAGACCAGTTAATAATAATGTGCAGTCCACTAGAACTATTTTTTGTTAGGGATTTTAAAACCAAGACCCCATAGAATCTAAACCAAAAATGTCATCTTCCGACCAACAGCCAAAACTAAGTTAACATAATCCCACACCCATTAACCACTTTGAAGCATGCTCCCTACAGTACTTGAAGATGAATGCGTTCTAGAAGCAGCAGTAGTAGAGGCACATTGCCTCAGATGATGCCACCTCCAGAAAACACCCCTCATTGTACATATTCAAGAGATTCAGGTTAGCAATCTTCACACTGCATATCTAATTGAAGAGACAGCTTTTGCCCTGCAATCTGCTTTAAAAAAATGTATGTATGTATGCATTTTATTTCTATATAGCGTACATATTCCGCTTACAATTTTTACTCAATTCACATCAGGCCCTGCCCCGGAGAGCTTACAATCTTATCACTTTATGTACACATACAAACAATCAGTATGTCGTTATGATTGTGGGGAAACAGGAGTGCCCAGAGAAAACCCACGCAAGCACGGGGAGAAACATACAAACTCCTTGCAGATGTGTCAAGGGTGGAATCGAACTCTGGAACTCAGCGCTGCAAGGTATCAGTGCTAACCACTGAGTCACCCTTCCGCCCCTAACATGGTGGGACATTCATGGAAACAAAAAAATATCCCATGAAAATTATTTGCATGATGAAGGTAGCTGGAGCTCTCCCTACGTTAATGATTCTAAAGTGATGTTATTAAAGAAGATGGCACCTCTAATGTGTTGCTAAAGTGTTTCTGAGGCAAACAAGATCGATGTTGTGAATATAATAAACACTTTAACGCATTGCTAAATAAAATATAACCGAATAAATCCCTTTTAGTGTAAGTTTCCTTTAAGTGATTAAAAGACACCAAATTGATTCCTGTTCTGAGTAGCATACATTGATGCGAGTATTACCTACTAATAAATTAGAATTCTAGAAGCCGAGATCCAATTTCAGGTCAGTACATAAAGGATTCCTTGTTATGCAACCAGGATTACTGCTGGGTAATTCTCATTCTCATTCCCTAAGTATTCTGATTTTCTTAGTCATTAGTGACAGCTGGAACAGTTCTATTGGCTTTGCTTAAGCACCTACCAGAACTTGCCCACAAACTTTATCCACCAGACTGTTTTGTACGTTGGTCTGACGTGGGATTCATTAAACGTTACTAACTAATCAAATATAGAAAATGTATTTTGCTGTTGTTGTTTTACATGCAGTCTCTGTTATCCTGTACAAGTAAGATTATGGAAACTAATTAAAGAGGCAATGAAAGCAACTGGAATTTGGTACATTATACACAGTGGCAAGCACAGGATTTGTAAGGCAGGGATAACTGAAAAGGTTACCATAGGAAGTAGTAAGAGATTTGCAACACCATTTTACCCACACATCCCCCTTTCTAAAGGTCCCTCTGGTGTTAAAGTATACCAATAAAGTATAACACTGAGGGTCGCCATCCAAAGTAGTATTTAGTTTATTGTGAACCAACATCACAGTAACACAGCGTTTCGGGGGTTAGCCCCTTCTTCAGGTGACTGGTTAACGTAGTGTTACGTGTGATGTGTGGTTCACAATAAACTAAATACTACTTTGGAGTGGACCCTCAGTGTTATACTTTATTGGATTTTCCGGTTCCCAAGGGAGGTCTATTCGGCGTGCCTGCACCACCTGCGGGATAGAGTGCACTTTCATCTTTGTGCATTGTTAAAGTATACCACCCATTGAATTTCCTTACCCGGAGACTTTGGCTCTTGACTAATTCTTTTTTTTTTTTTAAAATATATAAGGATGTTGGAAGTCAAAGAGGAGTGCAAGGCCATATAACAGTATGAGATATAGGTATGTGATAGTATCTTGTAATGTAAAGATTTTTTTATTCCTTTGTTACAGGTGTAAACCTCATTATGGTAAAAACAGCATTGTCAACCCTAGTTCCTTTTGTAGTCCAGTTCATGCTAATACTGGGACTAGGAAAAATAATTACAAGGATTAGTTTGTGTTACTGTGTGGTCCCTATCATCGTCTATGTAAGAGGTGGCAACCTGGCCCATGCTGGGGGCTGCAGAGTAGCGCACCCAATGCTCTGTCTGGACCAGTGGCATAGTCCCACCACCAACACTCCTGATCACACCCACACCACTGGTCTATGTGATCGGGTTCACACCTGACACCAAACAAGTAAGACCCGTTTTCCAGGTCACGTGACACACGTGCTGAGGTGGATAAACGAACTACGACTGAGCGAGCGCACACAAAATATTTGCCAAACTGCCAAAACGGACTACCATAGGATTAATGTTCACCTTTTGAAGGCATCCATGTGCCAGAATTGCAGACAAACAATGACAAAAAGAAAAAGAGGGGATTCTCGGTAATCCCTTCTAAAAACACTATGATACTGATATATATTATGATGTTACGTAAATATACCATGATGTTAAAGTTATTGTCATTGGTTGATACTTCCTGCAATAGAACCATTTACAGAAATACACTGCCCAAAAGCTTGAGGCTGATAAATGACAGGTGCCACAGGGAGTAATTTCATACAAAGTTTGGCATTTTGTCGCCTCATTTCTCTTGACGTAAAACGTGGAATTAAACATTCCTGTTACTGCAGGATTGAAATATTAACGAACTGTGCAATTCTGTTGAGACATGTTGCTGCAATTGAATTTTTGCTTGTATGATTTCCTGCATTGTTTGCATTCTTTTACATGGTGCCATTTCCCTAAACTGCATCTCCTAAGTGCATGAGAATTGCTAGAATATGAATTGGTAACATTTTACAAGGTCTACATGAAACTGAGTTTTGGCAGAAAATTATTTTTTGTTCAAATACAGTCTAAACATCGTATTGTAGGGAAGGCACAATGTAAAAGGAGAGAAGCGACATATAATGTGCATGATAATGAAACATTAATTATAAATTATTTAGAAAGTCAATCAACAACCAGTTTGGCTGCTGTGCTTTACAGCTTTATACAGGGTATTCGATAAAAGTTCTTATTGTTTAAAATGGTGTTAACTTTGCCCCAACCAATCAGATGTTAGTTACAAATGTTAAATAATATCGATTGGTAGGGCTTAGGCACCCGCGAGTGGGTGGGCTTAGGCACCCGCGAGTGGGTAGGGCTTAGGCACCCGAGTGGGGGGGCTTAGGCACCACGAGTGGGCGGGGCACGTCCCGTGGAGTTGGCGGGGCCCCGGCACCTGCGAGTGGGGGGGGCCACATGGGGCTGTGGGCTGTAAGGGAATGGGCCATGAGTGGCCTGCAACTGGAGGGACCATGGGGTCCATGAGTGGGAGGGACCAGGGGGGCTGCAAAGGGGAGGAGACACAGGGCAGATGACTGACAGGAACCTGGAAGTGCAGGGGACCTGGTGATGCTGCTGCCATATCTCACACAAAAATGTAAATATCTTCAAAACTATGCAAAATAAACAATGGAAATAAAATTGCAAAAATTCTCAGGGGAGCAATTCCTATCAATTTACAAAGTCATTTCTGGACCACAGTTCCTCTTTAAGCTATGTACAGACAGTACTGGAACAATCTTTACCTACTATGCACAGTCAGGTTGGCCAGCATTAGCAGAGCAGCCTGTTCTGCTCTATAGAGAGGAGAGTGAGTTTGTGGTGCCCAACATAGAAGCCTGTACACATATAAGATTGTTGGCTAAAGCAGTTGCCCAACACTGTACGTATGAATGGGTTTAGTGGTGGAGCATGTATAGGCATGGATGGAGCCTCTGTAGAATGCAGGGTGGCGGGCTCTAACATCCCTACAGTAATACTACATAGCCGTAAATACATTGGAAAGTTTACCAAACACAGAAAACAGTCGGAGCCTAGAGCCCAGTAAAGATCAGGGCACCCCATTACAGTAATACAGCCATACAATACTAGAACAAGGGTCAAAAGTCAGTCCGCAGGGCCCATTTGATCTCAATCCATCTCTGAAACCAGTTGTGTTATTTTGAGACAAACTCCTATTTTCAAAAGGAAAAAACTACAATTTGTGTGAATTCCCCAAATTACCATTTTTTACAAAATCATCTTTATGTGGTCCCAGTACTGGCAGTCATTCACTAGAACGCATAGAGGTGGTTCTGTAAAACTGCAGATAATACAAAATAATATCACAATCTGCTGAATTCCAGGCCCTGGCTTATTATAATAACTTTCCAAAATGTGTCATATGAGGTCTTTGGGGAGGTAGAGTTAATTCACCCTGACATTCACTAGGTTTTTCCGAATGACCCCGTGGATTGGAATAGTGAAACTAGTGGAATGACAGTGTAAGCATACATTTTTATACAGTATATTGCCATGTATATTTTATTAATATATTGTAACAAAAACACATGACAGCTGATGATATAGTAATCTATCTTCTATCCCTATAATTCTACCAATACAATATATTGTTTTTCAATCATAAAGGACACAAATGTGAATAAAGAATATAAACCCATGTTTATTCTCCCGTCCGTTGGCCTTTTGGATTTTTGTTGCATGGTTGCAATAGTTTAGACTTATCTCTGTGATATTTTCTAAGCCTGAGTGATCCATTTAGACAGAAAGCCCTCTCCTTCCGTTTCTTTCCCTGTACCAGGCTATTTTTATAAAACAGATCTACAGCCTTTCCTAACACTGTATAGTAAAATTATATGGAGATAAAGTAACAGCAAACTGGCAGGGCTGGTCTTTATGTAAGTCACTATAGACACCTGCCTTATGCAAAATTCAATCTGCCGTTTATCCTTAAGCTGGGTACACACGATGATATATTTCGGTCCGATCGACTGATAGTTCAGTGTATCGGTCGATTCGGACCGAAATTTATCGCATCCGAATGTGCCCATGTCCGATCGACCGGTCGTCCGAATCGGACGAAGGACGATCGGACATGGTGGAAAACCTCGTCCGAGTGTGGTCCTCTATGGACCGCACGATCGGTCGCGGTAACTATCGGACGCAGCTGCTTTTGCCGGACTGACAGTCCTTCCTCCTGGCCGACCGGTTGAAAGTATCGAACGGTCGGTCAGGTGGAAAAATTGTATGTGTGTACCTAGCTTAAGGTAAGTAATAAGTAGACTCTGGCCTAACAAGGGTAAGACTTATTGTGGGAAGGCGGGAATTTAAATAATGAGGGTTCTGCCATTTCTCGGAGAAGTGTAGTTCGAGTTTTATTCCATCCTAAAACACAAGTAAAAACTAACATTTAAAGGGCATGTCCACCCCCAAAATAAAATTAACCCTTACTGGCCACACCAAGTAGTTTAAAACAATCCTTACCTTACATTCCTGCTCAAAAATAGTTCCTGCTGTGCCCCTCCAAAGTCAGAAACTGTGTGTAGGAGCAGTGTGGACTCATGCTGTGCCTGAGATTCCTCAACCTCATCAAGGTTGAGGCATGCTCAGTGCAGCCCTCCCTGCCTCTCAGCCAATCACGGAGCGTGGCTGCCGGTCCGCCCCCTGCTTTCAATTCCATGCAAGCAGAGGGCCTGAACACTGCAGCAGGGGAGATGAGGGCAGGTAAGTAAGAATCGGGGGACTTTCTAACAATTTATATTAATGCGGTTGGGTGGGGGAGCATGCCCTACCACATATCAAAAGTTAATTTTGGGGTCGACTGGGGATAGGATTGATTATTCCCACCTCCCAATAAAAATTTCCTTGAGGAAAACAAAGACACATACAGACCTTGTAATAAGAGTTCTTATGTTAAAAATGGTGCTAATTTTTGCCCCCACCCAATCATTTATGTACCATTTCAAGCAAATCCCTGAAGAAGGAGGCCAGTACCCCCGAAACGTTGTACTCATGTTTGGTTTCTAATAAATTCACAATTGTTTGTGGAGTGGACTACAAGCGTCCTATGATTATATTGCTTCCACTAGAGTAGGAAGCCTCTTTGTAGTCTGCACCCATGCAGGTGGTTGGCACCTGGACATTTTGTATATTCAACATTTTAAAGCAAAATCTGATTGGTTGGGGCAAAATTAGCACCATTTTAACCATAAGAACTTTTATACATAGGCTGACACCTGAGTCTTATCTTCCAGGTTAGTGTCCTAGGCTTAACTTTAAAGACTAGCAGTATACCCGGCATTGCCTGTGTACACTAGGATATTAAAGTATTTTTACGTGCAGGGTTGCGTTTGGCTTAGATGGAGAGACAGGCAGAGAAAGAAGTGCACAGTTGTAATGTACGTCATGTATTTAATAGTTATGAGTTGAGGAGTAGAGATGTTCGAAACTGATGAGTTTGTCCGTTTTCGGATTTTCGAAAAAATTTGAAAATCCGAAATCGAAAACGGACCCATAGAAGTCTATGGGAGAACAAAAAAATTCGAAAGTTTCCATCAATTTGAAGGGTGAAAATAGTAATAGTAGGTTACTGTAAAAAACCAGGGACCTGGGGAAGACTGGTTGGGGAACTACTAAATATAAGTAAAACTCATTTAAAATCTATCTTTCCTCATGATCGGGCTGTTTTCGAGGGGTACCGAAATCGAACACTACTTCGAGGGTTACCGATATCACAAATACGAGGGGTTACCGAAATCAGCTTGTACATCGAGGGTTGGCGAAATCGGCACAAACATTCGAGGGTACCAAAATCGATCGCTACTTTCGAGGGTTGAGGACTTACGATTGAGGGTTACCAGGATGGATTCGTACAATTATCGAGGGTTTACCGAAATCGATCCCCACCTACGATACAAGTTTTCGAGGGTTACCGAAAATCGATCCCCACCTACAGATAAGTTTTCGAGGGTTACCGAAATCGATCCCCACCTTACGATACAAGTTTTCGAGGGTTACCGAAATGATCCATGCTTTCAAGGGTTACCGGAAACGCGATAAAAAAATCGAAAACTGGGTTTATTAGAACCCAAAGTAACGTCTGAGTACGTATTGAGGAGGTGACATTGCTTGAGGGACGTTATGCACATATGTTTATTGCAAAACCTATATTACAACGTTATCAGTTTTTCCACTTGGGCGTAAATATACAAAAGGTGTGGTGAACATGCTACAAGGAATTGCCTGTTGGGAAACGTTAATGCCACTGAATATCACAGCACTTGAGTGATTGACAGGTTGTCAGTGTCTCTGAAGTGTGCTCTTTGTCTGTGTGTAAAGTCAGGCTTCATTGTGTTGCTTTGTCTGAGCATTGCTGTGGTTTTTATTAGCGTGCTCAATATTTTGCACATTAGTTAGCAGTATATCACCTTGTTTACAATTTATATTGACTATTAGATTCCAATCAATAAAGTTAGTTTCTGGCCCAAATTGAAGTGCCATGATGTCTTATTCTTTTAGTTTATAACTGTCTGTGGAAATGTGTGACATGTGGGCAGGTGTGTTTGTTTGGTTTTTGTTAAGTCCAGGTAATGCAGGCAATTCCTGTGTAGTCAACCCCCAACCGTCCCGGTTTGAATAGGTGGAGATAGGGGCATGTCTGCGATAGTTGCAGTGGTAGGGGCACGGCATTCTAGGGTGGTGGGACAGTCTGCCACTGGCGTAGAAACTGGGTTTGCAACAGTCACCAATTGTGAGCGGGCCCATGTGACCAGGCGGCCCGCCACACTGCAGTTTGTTGCAGGATTTTTTGTATCGTACAGTACATTTACTGGATGTCCATAACTTAAATTTACTCGCGGAAAACCCGATCAGAGCAGCCTAGAGGAATGACTCTGAAGAAGCAGGCCCATCTGGACCACTCCCCTCACAATTAACTTTCTGATTTCCGATCCCTGGGCTGGTTCCATCCGGTGTGTTGTGAACTTGTTGGCGGGTCAAATGACCTCATTGAAGCAGGACTGGGAAGCTTCAAAACTGTCAGGCAGGCTTCTGGTAAAGCAGCAAGCACGGTCTGCAGGGCAGATGGGGGTAACGTGTTTTTTGCTTTTGTTAATATTGTTTTTAGCAAAGATCACCTAGTACAATTCACAGTTTCACAGAGAGGACAGAGGGAGAAAGACATACAGACAGACAAGACATTAGATAGTGATGGATTCGCTAGATAGATGGCTATGAAGATAGATAGATAGATAGATAGACGAATAGATAAGAATAGCAATTAGTATATAATGGACATAGCTCTTACCGCAGAGATCCTCAATTGGAATAGAAATGTAGTGTTAGTAGAAATAATGGATAGAGTATTGTATAGAGTATAATTGAAGTAGATTAGAAGTAAGATGCGATAAAGATGAAAATTGAAAGATATAAATAGAGGAGTAGATAGATAATAGAATATAGAATAGCTGTTCGACTCCAGACGACTTGCTACGATGCCTGGCTTTTCTCGATTACTGGACTTAGCAGGTCGTGATCTACTACCTAATCGAAGACTGACTAAACTCGCGATACCGACTACGCTGAGTCCGATACTGAGTCGTTGGATCGACTATCTAGAGAAAATGGATACGACGGATCGCTACGGCGAGCATGATACGTCGCTAGACTGCATACCGCTGCCTCGTAGCTAGTAGAGTGATAGATCGGTTACGACTCGAACGACGGGTTCGATCAAGCTGTACGAAGCTGCTGCTCGCTAGATGATAGTATCGACTACTGGAGTCGGATATGATAGATTAATAATAGATTATGAGAATAGCTCGGTTAGACGAATGGTCGTCGGTAGTGACGTACGCTAAGGTATTTGAGAAAGATAGTCAAGTAAGCCGGCTACTCCTTCCTCAGCATCTGAAACGTTTATACGTCTCGGCGCTTCACGCATGTCTCCGCTAGCTCGCTCGCTCTGAAGGGCGCCCCGAACCGTGTGTCCCCCTCCTGGTGCGCTGCCGTGTCGAAGAGCCGCCGCGTCGTCTCCTCTGCCCTAGTCGTCGCACGCGTGGCTCGCGCCTCTCGGTCTCCCCCTCTCTAGCTGCTCGTCTGCTGGACTCCCTGGTTCGCCGCTTTGGCATGTCCCTCGACGCGCTTGGTTGCTTCTCTGACCGCGCCCGATCCCCCGAATCAAGGTATCTACTATAAATCCCCGAACCCCGATTCCTTCGGTGCATCCTCCCGCATCTGTGCACGCCCCGCGTATACTCTTTGCTGTAGACGGGTAGCTACGCCTATATTCTGACTATCTGATAGCGCTTATGTGTCTGATCTGAACCCTGCCTTTCCCCCGAGCTGTAGACCGCCTTCGATCGACTACGAACCTACGCTGTTCGTCCTCCGGCTGACCCGCTGATGATGTAGACTACGATTCGTCTGCTGTGCTAGGCTAGACTCGCCTCGTCGTGAACCGACTAGACTCGCTGATACGCTGTCCCCTGCTGGGCCCTCCGCCGCTCCTCTCGCCGCGCTCCCTCCTCCTCTGTGCCCTGGCTCGCCTCGCCTTGCGTCGTCACCCGCTCCCTCCCCGGCCGACTACGAATGATGCATACGTCGACTACTGCTTGTCGAATCGATGCTCGGACGTACGTAGAAGTGACTAGGATAGTAAGACTAGATAGTAGACCTGTAGCGACTAGACTGCATGCTGCGTATGACTCTACGATCAAGCTGACCGTCGCGATGCTACGTAGCTATCTGATAGTAAGTACGACTTGTTACCTGCTTCGTGCTAGATATAGTAATAGAGATACCTAGGATAGACTGATGACTTATATGTTAGATTCTAGCACATACTTCCGATCTAGTTATGACACGCTCATTGGCTGGTATGTGCATGATATATAGACAGTTGACATACTTTCGTCTGTCTATCTCGTCTCTTACTCATCGCATTTGACAGATACCGTGTAAGTTCTGATTATATTGACTATAATTTAAATGTAGATATGGACAGCCAGAGAATGATGATAGACAAACAGTTCAGATAGACAGATGGACAGTGGACTTGCCCAGGTTTCTCTCAGGCCAGTATGCATGCATATGTCTGTATATACATGTCTTAAGTTTGGTGGACCCCTGATGTTAGTTTTCTGGAAGGCCCATATGCCACAGCCCGAAACGGTTTGGAAACTTTTCACCAGTGTCTTTTTTTCACTCCCAATTTGCGAGACGACCATTTACTGTATGTCTTGTGTGCCAACCATTTGTGACTAGTGCCAGTTTGCCAAGGATTTTACCAGTGTTTATGTGCCAACCATTTCCAGTGGCCAGTTTGGGCAAGCAATTTTATCAGAGTTCTGGGTTTAAAAGCCAGTTACACATGTTGGTGTGCCAGGTATTCTACCCAGTGTCCATGTACAATCCTTTTTTACCATTTCTTGCACTGATAAAACATTTTTTTGGTTTTGGCTGATTGAAGAGAGGAAGAGTAGATGGCAAGTGCGGATTTTTTTGGGGGCGAGGGTTTGAGGGGCCCGGTACAATTCTGACATCAGTGCCCATAGGTCTGTAGCTACACCACAACAGTCTGGTTGTGTCTCTGATGTTGTGGTTGTCCAGGAGCTTGGATGACATGTGTGGTCACGATATATGGGGGCATGGAAACGCGGTTTCAAAGCGTGGGCGTGGGTGTTGGGGTGTGACCTTGGAGGTTTTGGGGCATAGAGCAACCAAAACATCACAACCTCCCACAGGTATTGTATAATAACCGTGCATTTATTGTGCACTAACCACGACTGTTTTCAGACAGTCAGGTCCTGTATCCATGTCTTGAAAAGGACATCTGGGCAACCAAATCTATAGGGATGGTGGTGAGCTGAATTGATTTAAGTTGGGGGCATGGACAGGATGTTTGGTATGT
Organism: Hymenochirus boettgeri; assembly: GCA_019447015.1. NCBI lineage: Eukaryota > Metazoa > Chordata > Amphibia > Anura > Pipidae > Hymenochirus > Hymenochirus boettgeri. The sequence goes on along the minus strand of CM033469.1, from coordinate 368,983,810 downwards.
GGGTATGATTTGGAATACAGACCTGAGATGGTTTGGGTGTGGCCATGATTTCGGGGGACGGATCATAATGGTTGGGGTGGGTTTGGGGGGTTGACCACAATATCTGGTTGGTGGTCACAACACTTTGGGGTCCTGGTGTTGCAATGAATGGCAGTTATCTTATGGGGGCGTGCCTCGATGTTGGGGGTATGAAGACGTGACAGTGATATTTGGGGGTAGCCGTGACAGCAATTCTGGGGGCTCGTGGTGGCACATTACATGGGGATCATACTTTAAATTTCTTAGCTGACAATAACCACAATGTGATTCATATCATGCAGAAAAGTACAAAATTAACTGTGGCAGTTGGAGGGAGATACTTATGTAATTTTTAAACTATAGCCACCATGGACAGGGAAAACCTGTTTTCTAGACAGTCTCGCTGAACCAATCTCACCTGGAATTCCCAATTCTCCTTTAACTTATGGATTAAGAAAAGCGAAAGAAATGATCTGTTAACCTTTTTAATCTAGTCAAAATTATTTCAACAAGACAAGGTGCATTGATGCAAACGCATGCTTGTGTTATCAACACAATTTGGCTGCTATTGTTTTAAATTGGCCGATCGGTTAATGCGAAACGGCCGGGTGTCGTTGCGTGATACAATTTCACACATGAAGCTTAGCACATTTCTCCTTCCTGTATAATGAAACAATGGTTACTTGGATTTCTAATTAATTTTACCCAAAAGCTGTACCCGTGTGAAGAAAATAAAATCTTTCATACAGCAGCCTGCAGTTACTTAGTAGTTATATTTTCCACTGAGAATAGAATAATGGACAGTTTCCTCACCTCTGGCCCCGGTTCGGATGTACCACTTGACTGTCCTGTCACTGGGAGACAAGGAAGTTGGAAGATTAACGGATTTTTATGACCTTTAACAAGATTACGTTGGTTGCGGCAAGTAATTCCCCACTTGTATTAGCAGTTTTTGAACAATAATTTTAACACCACATTCTCCAGTTGATTGTGTTCATTTATGGTCTGGTTGCCAGCCTCACAATAATAATTTTTATATAAAATAACTTGCATGTTGCAACTTGCTAACACAAACATGAGATGTTCTGCAAAAAGACGTATTTTTTAACGTATTACTAATATCGGTCATATGTAAAACACGTTTAACAACCCAGAGAACATTGTCCCTCTGACGCGTGACGTTGCACGTTGCACTTGGGCAAATCTGCAGAGGTGAGTTTAAAATAGTTCAAATGAAGAGGAAGATGTATTGTTAAGCTCCCTCTCTCTACACAAAAATAAGGAACAGAGAAGGGGATTAGTGGTAATTTAGGAACTGCTATAGCTTACTAAAGGCTTTAACCACATCCATCTGCTAAATGGAAAACTAGAGACAGTTAGGTATCAGCCGCACTATAACGGACCGGTAATGCATCGTGACAAAGAGCAATCCGAACGATTACTGCTGGAAACAAGTCGGGCCACACATTGATATCATGCTGTAGTCTAATGCCCGGAATGTATAGATCGATAGATACTCTTCACCTGAGTTTGAGCTTCTGATCCACTATCTCACAAATCGGATGACTAGAGTAGAATTAGTCAGATCCTTCATATCAAGTTGCCAACTGGCTTGATTTCACTCGCTAATGGAGAGATGCGCAGTCTGGACTAGCCCTTTGCTTTATTGAGTCCTCTTAAAATGTAAGGTAGGCCCTCTGTTTTGCAGATGTTAGCGCTCTATAGACTGACGTCACTCCAAGGAAATCAAATAAGACTAGGGAGAGGTTTAATGTTATCGAGATCCCCTGTTCATTCAAAAGTACAAACACATTCCCTACATTTAGTCTGCTTGGTGTAAGGGTACAATATATAAATGCTTATCCTTTCTGCACCTCAGTGTAATACATGAACAATCTCCTTAATTGTTCTTAATTCTTCTACAATCCTGAATTAGTTGTAAACGAGGCTTTTAAAAATGTTAAATCATTGTTTATTCCCAGATGTTGAATGTCTGGTCCTTTTATTGTATCTGATAAACAACTGGTGGTTTCAGGAAATCCCACATACAGTATTAAAGCATTTAAGATGGTTTTTGATTGCTGAAATTAACTTCAAAATCATTATTTATAATAAACTTGGGGTTTCTACATTACAGTCATTACAGCCACTTGTTCATGTGAAACATTTCTTCTTTCAGTCCCTTTACTTTGAAGCAGGCTTGTGGAGGACCGATGACATTCATCAATCAGAGTTCGTATACAAAGGGCTGGTTTTGGGAGAACAGTCGCGCGGATTCCCTCCAAACACTCACAAAACATCATATCTGCTAACATTAAACAGGTGAGATTTAAAGCTTTACACAGCCATTATCAGATTTGGGGTTATTGTTAAAATTGTGTGTTGACAGTTTTCCTAAAAGAACAGTCTGAAGGAAGAGTGGAGAGGGGAGAAGCACATGGAACGTTAGCCAGTCACGAAATTTGTCCCACTTAGCAACAGACATCACACAAGGATCCATTTATCCTGATTACCAGATGTACCGGCCAATGATGTAGTTTTGTCTAAGGATGCCATTAGGATTTTTTAACCAAAAGAACAGGCCATGTCCTGGATATGAAGGGGAATCATCTTCCACAGTAAAATGTGTCTTCGCTTGTTTATATTAACTGGTACGTTTTTTTAGAAACAACGGTAGTGGAAAGGAACACAATAAGGGCATAACACCCGTACAGTCCACATGTTCCAGCACACTGCCACTCTTATAGATCGTCACAGCAGAGGGCACAGTCTATGCAAGTCTTAGAATGACCTCACTTAGCAAACCCCTACCTACTTTAATTGATTTAGAGGGAACAATCTCTCTCAAAACAGAAATGACAACATTACAAAATCTCCCTTAAAACACAAGTAGAATGGCCATTACGGTCAATATGGAGTTAAAAAAAAAAAGGCAACAAGTATGTCAGCTCCAACGCACATAATCCCCATCCATGCCAATGGCCATGTTTCTCTATTAGTGGATTACACAGGCTTTGGTCTTTCCATCTTTGTCAAATTATATGTATCAAAATACATACTAATTCTATCCAGTCTAGATACACTAGGTACAAAGGGCAAGCGTGTGGCTATCACCAACAACAGGTCCTGATAAAGAAGCATCATTCTCAAATACTCTGAAACACCAGAGAAAATCTAGCACCAGTCACCATGATGGAAGGCTGCGAAGGTTCTGCAATGTATTGATGGACTAAGACGGCTTACTGTATACTCGCGTCTTTGTTTAGGATGGGTTGTTAACACATGTGTGGATCGTCTGAAAAGACAGAAGGAAATAAGCGTATACCTGCATGCTCTAACTAGAGTTTATTCAGTTCATTATTCAATAGTAGCTTATCTCACACTACAAGAAAATTCGGGCTAGAGACAATCCCACAACAACACGTTGCATATCTCATTTCACAAGTACACAAATAGCATTGGATATACATTTATATTTTAGAAAAATGGACAAATACATCAGACATCACAACCATGAAATAGTCTAACATTAAAGCCAATATGGGGAATAATTAGCAATCTTCTCAAATAAAAAATTCCTATATAGGTAAAGCCCAACTGCAATGAAGAAATCGGGATGTAACGACTAGCCTGAAAATGATGCTCAACATTCTTGTACCCATCTACCTGCTAAACTATCGCTCTTGCTGATGTCACTGTCACTGTGAAATCCAACCAATGCACCATCAAGCCACATCACTGAATTAATAGCCCCTGGATTCCTCCTATGAGCACATATGAGTGTGTAATAGATTGGAGGTGGTTGGAGGCAAAAAACCTTTAAAAATGTACCAGAAAGGGAAAAAACACATTTTACTGCATAACAGGTTAGTCCTACGTCTGTCAGCTCTCTAACGTATTGGTGGTGTTGGGGTGTGGTGTGATTCACCTATTTATACTTTTGTTCTTCATTTGAGGGGTGAATATACCCTTTAAAAAAATTCGGTTTCACGTGATTCCACTGAAAGGCACGGGGAGGAAAACCTAAAACATGTAATCCACAAAGAGGTCATAAACTTTTGTTTAAATTTTTTTAAAAAATCACTTCGCTTTTTCTAGTTGTTATGTTATTTTACTTTGTTCTGCATAGTGCCCAGTTGTCAAGTTTGTTGTACACAATATGATTGAGCTAAAAATAGGCCCCCATATTCAACAAACAAAGATGTAAACTTCCTTATTCAATGAAAATCCCTTAGAGGGAGTACAGATAGTACCAGTATTCCATTTGCTTGGATTCTTCTCTCACCCTTCTTCTGCCCTCCCTATGGGGGGGGACATGGCATCGAACCAAATCAGAAGAATTAACATCCAACCACCTCACTACCACGCCCCCAAGGGTACCACGCCAGGAAACCCCACCTCCCCTCGAGTCCCCTACACCCCCCCACCCACCATCCAACATATGTCCCCCCCCGCTACCGGCTGTTGCTTGTCAGTTGCACTCAGTCTCAATGCATGTGACTGTGAAAGCACTAGGATCTGGTCTAGCGATATCTTCATTTATTGCTCTGAGGGGTTAAACATTTTTGACAAAAAAAAATTAAAAGAGATGTTTTGTAATCCTTCACTAGATGGACTGGGAAGATGGTGTCCATTGTAGGCCCAATGTGTGGAAATACTTTAGTATACACAAAGTCGGACGTTGGTGCTGATACAGAGAAGAAGCGCTCTTTCCCAACTCAAGGGTAAGCACAATATAACTAAACAGTATCTTGAAGAATTTACAGGTTAGTTCAATAAAGGTTCTTTACGTTTTAAAATGTGCTAATTGTGCCCCAACCATCAGAATTATTTAACATTTGAAAGCTAGCACTGTTGGTTAAAGCAAAATTAGTCACATTTTAACACGGATAAGGCGTTTTATGAAAATATCCCTGTTAGTGTTTTATGTATTAAACCCTAACATCAGAATTTTAAAGGGCATGTACCACCCCCAAAACTATAAACACCCCAACATCCCCCCCCCCACACTGGCCTGTGTATGTATTTTAATCCTTAACCGCACATCCAGCTCCTATATGGTTTCTCAATGTGTCCCCCCCAAGTCCAACACAAATGCCCACACCAGGAGGATAGAGAGTCATATAGGAATCCTGCTCCTATCGCCTCTGGAGAAGTTTGGCATGCGTAGATGCAGCTCTTCTCCACCCTCCCTCTTCCCTCCCCTAGTGTTGAACCCTTTTAAACAACACTTGCCCCTGTCCCCCAGGCCCCAACCCTAGGTTTGTAATATCAAAAATGCCCAAAACAATATAACTTCTTCCTCATGCTCCCGCTTGCAACTGAACACCGCGCAGCCGCGTCCGTGGATTGGCGCCGCTCAGCCAATCACAGAGTGTGATGCCGCGCTCCGCCCACTCTGCTTGCTAAGAGACCTGGGAGTGCGGCGGAGGCAAGAGGGAAGGAAGTAAAGTTCTGGATCATTGTTGATATTACAAAATAGCGGTGGGGCTGGGGGGACAGGGGCATGTTTGCTAAAAATTGTTTTGAAGTGGGGGGACCCCCCATCACCCTTTAAACACATTCGGAGAAAATGTGTGGTGATTTGGAAGGAAACAAACAATTCAGTTGTTAAAAATACCAATCCTCTGGGTAGTGCCTGTCCACACGTGGAGTGTACCAGAGTCAACACCATTACATTAATCAAGTGAATAAACATTGAAATAGTGATACATTGTACTACATTACATAAATAGTACAAATTAAACCACATCACAGGCTGAAATGTTCCATTTCCCCCCCCTGTTTTTATTTCTAATGGGAAGAATCTATTGGTAATCTAATCCAATCAGGGATTTCACTGTTTTATTTCTCACTTTAGTTTTGATGATCAGGATTAACATTGTGGACACATGAAAAACAATGAAACAAAGGGCTATGGCTCCTGATTGGTTGTTGCTAGAGCATTTCTCAGTGACGTCCCTAAAACCATGTTTGGAACACGACAAATAGAAATGTTGCTGGTCTCTACGTGGATGAACCTTGTACTCTCTGGTTATGTGCTGCTGATGTGCAATAAAAAATGTACAGGGAGAGGGACATTCTGTTGTGTTCTTTGATCATGAACATAATGTTAGAAAAAAAAACATTTATCTCGTAGAAACATAATTAATCAATTTTACCAACATCAATTGCTTATCAGCAGGGGGGTGGGAAACTTCCCCAGAATCAATTCATCCAATAGTTTTATCTCTCACCTCTAAATCAAGTAGCATTGTGGGGGAATCGGTATAATTCTGCAGGTTTATGGCTTTCCCATTGCGGGTTACACAGTATGATACAGTCACACTTGCTCAGTAAATTCTTTAGCCTGGATTCCCTACCTGCTGAAAGTAAATTACAATTCCACTTCTCCGACCCGGGACCTGTGTATCGATCTGAAATAATCGCATAGGTTTTCGGACACGAAAAACCAGATGAATGGATGATCGGACACGTCTGAAAACCATGGCCAACCGTGCGGTCCTCTATGGAGGATGGAAGTGTTGAACGGTCAGACAGGAGGAAGGATATAAATCGAGTGTACCATGCTTGAATCCCTCTCTGGGCTTTAGAACTGGCGGCACCATAATAAAACATAAATAAACATGACAAGCGGGGGCTCCTGAGGAAAAATTACACGAAACACACACTCTCACCCTGCTACAGTATAGGGACAAACACAGCAGCATGGGGGGCCTAAAGTGAGCCTGCTGGAATGAGGAAGCCTATGATAACATGGGGGGGGGGGGTGTGTCTACGAGGGGGGTTTAAAGGGGGTGGGGGTTTATATATGATAACATGACTTCTACAGGGAACAAGTGTGGAGAGAAGGAAGAAAGGCAGAATAGAGACACTAAGGAAAGCAAAAGGAATAGGGGGAAAGGGAAAAAGGGAGAAATAAGGGAGATAATGTACAATAAAATGGTTTAAGGAAAGACAAAGGATCAAGGAAAGGGGGAAAGCAGGTGGAAAAAACAGAAATAAAGTCAAGAAATGTGTAAATATATAAGAGGTAGGAACAGTTCACAAAGTTCAAATGGGGAGAATGGTCTGTCAGTGGTCTCTACAGAGCATCCGGTAGATTTCTGTTGCAGCTATTTTGTCTAGGGCAGTTGCAGGGTCTGTCAGTGGTCTCTACAGAGCATCCTGTAGATTTCTGTTGCAGCTATTTTGTCTAGGGCAGTTGCGGGGTCTGTCAGGTGTCTCTACAGAGCATCCGGTAGATTTCTGTTGCAGATATTTTTTCTAAACCAGTTGTGGGGTTTGTGTAGGGCAGTTGCGAGGTGTGTTTTAAAGAGCATCCTGTTGACGTCTGACTGTTTTCAGCCATTTTGTCTAGGCCAGTGTTCATATTTTATTTAGTGCCTGTTTTTTTTCTATTGACATTTGGAGAAGAATAAAACAAACAAGTGCATTTTACCAATAACAATCTGTCTAATAACAGGCCTCATTCTTATCTGTATATTCTGATATTCTAGTTAAAATAAAGCAATAAGACCAGTTAATAATAATGTGCAGTCCACTAGAACTATTTTTTGTTAGGGATTTATAAACCAAGACCCCATAGAATCTAAACCCAAAAATGTCATCTTCCGACCAACAGCCAAAACTAAGTTAACATAATCCCACACCCATTAACCACTTTGAAGCATGCTCCCTACAGTACTTGAAGATGAATGCGTTCCTAGAAGCAGCAGTAGTAGAGGCACATTGCCTCAGATGATGCCACCTCCAGAAACACCCCTCATTGTACATATTCAAGAGATTCAGGTTAGCAATCTTCACACTGCATATCTAATTGAAGAGACAGCTTTTGCCCTGCAATCTGCTTTAAAAAAATGTATGTATGTATGCATTTTATTTCTTATATAGCGCTACATATTCCGCTTTACAATTATTTACTCAATTCACATCAGGCCCTGCCCCGGAGAGCTTACAATCTTATCACTTTATGTACACATACAAACAATCAGTATGTCGTTATGATTGTGGGGGAAACAGGAGTGCCCAGAGAAAACCCACGCAAGCACGGGGAGAACATACAAACTCCTTGCAGATGTGTCCAAGGGTGGAATCGAACTCTGGAACTCAGCGCTGCAAGGTATCAGTGCTAACCACTGAGTCACCCTTCCGCCCCTAACATGGTGGGACATTCATGGAAACAAAAAAATTATCCCATGAAAATTATTTGCATGATGAAGGTAGCTGGAGCTCTCCCTACGTTAATTGATTCTAAAGTGATGTTATTAAAGAAGATGGCACCTCTAATGGTTGCTAAAGTGTTTCTGAGGCAAACAAGATCAATGTTGTGAATATACTAAACACTTTAACGCATTGCTAAATAAAACATAACCGAATAAAGTCCCTTTTAGTGTAAGTTTCCTTTAAGTGATTAAAAGACACCAAATTGATTCCTGTTCTGAGTAGCGTACATTGATGCGAGTATTACCTACTAATAAATTAGAATCCTTAGAAGCCGAGATCCAATTTCAGGTCAGTACATAAAGGATTCCTTGTTATGCAACCAGGATTACTGCTGGGTAATTCTCATTCTCATTCCCTAAGTATTCTGATTTTCTTAGTCATTAGTGACAGCTGTAACAGTTCTTATTGGCTTTGCTTAAGCACCTACCAGAACTTGCCCCAAATACTTTATCCACCAGACTGTTTTGTACGTTGGTCTGACGTGGGATTCATTAAACGTTACTAACTAATCAAATGATAGAAAATGTATTTTGCTGTTGTTGTTTTACATGCAGTCTCTGTTATCCTGTACAATGTAAGATTATGGAAACTAATTAAAGAGGCAATGAAAGCAACTGGAATTTGGTACATTATACACAGTGGCAAGCACAGGATTTTTAAGGCAGGGATAACTGAAAAGGTTACCATAGGAAGTAGTAAGAGATTTGCAACACCATTTTACCCACACATCCCCCTTTCTAAAGGTCCCTCTGGTGTTAAAGTATACCAATAAAGTATAACACTGAGGGTCGCACTCCAAAGTAGTATTTAGTTTATTGTGAATCACACATCACACGTAACACAGCGTTTCGGGGGTTAGCCCCTTCTTCAGGTGACCTGGTTAAACGTAGTGTTACGTGTGATGTGTGGTTCACAATAAACTAAATACTACTTTGGAGTGCGACCCTCAGTGTTATACTTTATTGGATTTTCCGGTTCCCAAGGGAGGTCTATTCGGCGTGCCTGCACCCACCTGCTGGGATAGAGTGCACTTTCATCTTTGTGCATTGTTAAAGTATACCACCCATTGAATTTCCTTACCCGGAGACTTTGGCTCTTGACTAATTCTTTTTTTTATTTTAAAATATATAAGGATGTTGGAAGTCACAGAGGAGTCGCAAGGCCATATAACAGTATGAGATATAGGTATGTAGATAGTATCTTGTAATGTAAAGATTTTTTTCTATCCTTTGTTACAGGTGTAAACCTCATTATGGTAAAAACAGCATTGTCAACCCTAGTTCCTTTTGTAGTCCAGTTCATGCTAATACTGGGACTAGGAAAATAATTACAAGGATTAGTTTGTGTTACTGTGTGGTCCCTATCATCGTCTATGTAAGAGGTGGCCAACCTGGCCCATGCTGGGGGCTGCAGTAGCAGCACCCAATGCTCTGTCTGGACCAGTGGCATAGTCCCACCACCAACACTCCTGATTACACCCACACCACTGGTCTATGTGATCGGGTTCACACCTGACACCAAACAAGTAAGACCCGTTTTCCAGGTCACGTGACACACGTGCTGAGGTGGATAAACGAACTACGACTGAGCGAGCGCACACAAACATTTGCCAAACTGCCAAAACGGACTACCATAGGATTTAATGTTCACCTTTTGAAGGTATCCATGTGCCAGAATTGCAGACAACAATGACAACAGAAAAGGGGGATTCTCGGTAATCCCTTCTAAAAACACCTATGATACTGATATATATGTATGATGCTTACGTAATCATATCCATGATGTTAAAGTTATTGTCATTGGTTGATACTTCCTTGCAATAGAACCATTTACAGAAATACACTGCCCAAAAGCTTGAGGCTGATAAATGACAGGTGCCACAGGGAGTAATTTCATACAAAGTTTGGCATTTTGTCGCCTCATTTCTCTTGACGTAAAACGTGGAATTTAACATTCCTGTTACTGCAGGATTAAATATTAACGAACTTGTGCAATTCTGTTGAGACATGTTGCTGCAATTGAATTTTTGCTTGTATGATTTCCTGCATTGTTTGCATTCTTTTACATGGTGCCATTTCCCTAAACTGCATCTCCTAAGTGCATGAGAATTGCTAGAATATGAATTGGTAACATTTTACAAGGTCTACATGAACTGAGTTTTGGCAGAAAATTATTTTTTGTTCAAATACAGTCTAAACATCGTATTGTAGGGAAGGCACAATGTAAAAGGAGAGAAGCGACATATACTGTGCATGATAATGAAGCCATTAATTATAAATTATTTAGAAAAGTCAATCAACCAACCAGTTTGGCTGCTGTGCTTTACAGCTTTATACAGGGTTATTCGATAAAAGTTCTTATTGTTTAAAATGGTGTTAACTTTGCCCCAACCAATCAGATGTTAGCTTACAAATGTTAAATAAGATCTGATTGGTAGGGCTTAGGCACCCGCGAGTGGGTCGGGCTTAGGCACCCGCGAGTGGGTAGGGCTTAGGCACCCACGAGTGGGTGGGGCTTAGGCACCCACGAGTGGGCGGGGCCATGTCACCCGCGAGTTGGCGGGGCCACGGCACCTGCGAGTGGGGGGGCCACATGGGGCTGTAAGGGAATGGGCCATGAGTGGCCTGCAACTGGAGGGACCATGGGGTCCATGAGTGGGAGGGACCAGGGGGGCTGCAAAGGGGAGGAGACACAGGGCAGATTGACTAACAGGAAGCAGGAAGTGCAGGGGACCTGGTGATGCTGCTGCCATATCTCACCCAAAAATGTAAATATCTTCAAAACTATGCAAAATAAACAATGGAAATAAATTGCAAAAATTCTCAGGGGAGCAATTCCTATCAATTTACCAAGTCATTTTTGGACCACAGTTCCTATTTAAGCTTGTTCAACAGTACTGGAACAATCTTTACCTACTATGCACAGTCAGGTTGGCCAGCATTAGCAGAGCAGCCTGTTCTGCTCTATAGAGAGGAGAGTGAATTTGTGGTGCCCAACATAGAAGCCTGTACACATATAAGATTGTTGGCTAAAGCAGTTGCCCAACACTGTACGTATGAATGGGCTTTAGTGGTGGAGCATGTATTAGGCCATGGATGGAGCCTCTGTAGAATGCAGGGTGCTGGGCTCTACACATCCCTACAGTAAATACTACATAGCAGTAAATACATTTGGAAAGTTTACCAAACAACAGAAAACAGTCGGAGCCTAGAGCCCAGTAAAGATCAGGGCACCCCATTACAGTAATACAGCCCATACAATACTAGAACAAGGGTCAAAAGTCAGTCCTGCCCAGGGCCCACTTTGATCTCAATCCATCTCTGAAACCAGTTGTGTTATTTTGAGACAAACTCATATTTTCAAAAGGAAAAAACTACAATTTGTGTGAATTCCCCAAATTTACCATTTTTTACAAAATCATCTTTATGTGGTCCCAGTACATGGCAGTTCCATTCACTAGAACGCATAGAGGTGGTTCTGTAAAACTGCAGATAATACAAAATAATATCACAATCTGCTGAATTCCAGGCCCTCGGCTTATTTAATAACTTTCCCAAAATGTGTCATATGAGGTCTTTGGGAGGTAGAGTTAATTCACCCTGACATTCACTAGGTTTTTCCGAATGACCCAGTGTATTGAGAATAGTGACACCTAGTGGAATGACAGTGTAAGCATACATGTTTATACAGTATATTGCCATGTATATTTTATTAATATATTGTAACAAAACACATGACAGCTGATGATATAGTAATCTATCTTCTATCCCTATAATTCTACTCAATCACAATATATTGTTTTTCAATCATAAAGGACACAAATGCTGAATAAAGAATATAAACCCATGTTATCTTCCCCGTCCATTGGCCTTTTGGATTTTTGTGCATTGGTGCAATAGTTTAGACTTATCTCTGTGATATTTTCTAAGCCTGAGTGATCCATTTTAGACAGAAAGCCCTCTCCTTCCGTTTCTTCCCTGTACCAGGCTATTGTTTATAAAACAGATCTACAGCCTTTCCTAACACTGTATAGTAAATTATATATGGAGATAAAGTAACAGCAAACTGGCAGGGCTGGTCTTCTATGTAAGTCACCTATAGACACCTGCCTTATGCAAAATTCAATCCTGCCCGTTTATCCTTAAGCTGGGTACACACGATGATATATTTCGGTCCGATCGACTGATAGTTCAGTGTATCGGTCGATCGGACCGAAATTATCGCATCCGAATGTGCCCATGTCCGATCGACCGGTCGTCCGAATCGGACGTAAAGGAGACGATTCGGAACATGGATGGAAAACCTCGTCCGATCGTGCGGTCCTCTATGGACCGCACGAATCGGTCGCGGTAACTATCGGACGCAGCTGCTTTGCCGCGACCGACAGTCCTTCCTCCTGGCCGACATGGTTGAAAGTATCGACGGTCGGTCAGGTGGAAAATTGGTAGGTGTGTACCTAGCTTAGGTAAGTAAAGAAGACTCTGGCCTAACAAGGTAAGACTTATTGTGGAAAGCAAGGGGGAATTTAAATAATGGGGTTCTGCCATTTCCGAGAAGTGTAGTTCGAGTTTTATTCCATCCTAAAACACAAAGTAAAAACTAACATTTAAAAATGGAAAGTACCTGCGATGGGGGATAGGATTGATTATTCCCACCTCCCAATAAAATTTCCTTGAGGAAACAAAAGCACATACAGACCTTTGTAATAAGAGTTCTTATTGTTAAAAATGGTGCTAATTTTGCCCCTACCAATCAGATTTTATGTACCATTTCAAAGCAAATCCCCTGAAGAAGGAGGCCAGTACCCCCGAAACGTTGTACTCATGTTTGGTTTCTAATAAATTCACAATTGTTTGGAGTGCGACTACAAGCGTCCTATGATTATATTGCTTCCACTAGAGTAGGAAGCCTCTTTGTAGTCTGCACCCATGCAGGTGGTGTGCACCTGGACATTTTGTATATCTCAACCATTTTAAAGCTAACATCTGATTGGTTGGGGCAAAATTAGCACCATTTTTAACCATAAGAACTTTTATTACATAGGCCTGACACCTGAGTCTTCATCTTCCAGGTTAGTGTCCTAGGCTTTCCTTTAAAGACTAGCAGTTATACCCGGCATTGCCTGTGTACACTAGCGGATAAAGTATTTTTTACGTGCAGGTGTGCGTTTGGCTTAGATGGGAGAGACAGGCAGAGAAAGAAGTGCACAGTTGGTAATGTACGTCATGTATTTAATAGTTATGAGTTGAGGAGTAGAGATGTTCGAAACTGATGAGTTTTGTCCCGTTTTCGGATTTTCGACAAAATTCGAAAATCCGAAAACGGACCCATAGAAGTCTATGGGAGAAAAAAATTCGAAGTTTCTATCAATTTGAAGGGTGAAATAGTAATAGTAGGTTATGTAAATAACACAGGGACCTGGGGAATGGTTGGGGAACTAATAAATATAAGTAAAAATCATTTTTTAAACATCTACTCTTCACTCATTGATGGACTTACGATTTCGAGGGTTACCAGGATTCGTACAATTATCGAGGGTTACCGAAATCGATCCCCACCTACGATACAAGTTTTCGAGGGTTACCGAAATCGATCCCCACCTACGATATAAGTTTTCGAGGGTTACCGAAATCGATCCCCACCTACGATACAAGTTTTCAAGGGTTATCGAAATCGATCCCCACCTACGATACAAGTTTTCGAGGGTTACCGAAATCGATCCCCACCTACGATATAAGTTTTCGAGGGTTACCGAAATCGATCCCCACCTACGATACAAGTTTTCGAGGGTTACCGAAATCGATCCATGCTTTCAAGGGTTACCGAAAACGGCGATAAAAAATCGAAACTGGGTTCTATTAGAACCCAAAGTACATCTCTATTGAGGAGGTGACATTGCTTGAGGGACGTATAGCACATATGTTTATTGCAAAACCTTATATACAACGTTATCAGTTTTTCCACTTGGAGCGTAAATATACAAATGTTGTGGTGAACATGCTACATGGAATTTGCCTTTGGGAAACGTTAATTGCAACTGAATATCACAGCACTTGAGTGATTGACAGGTGTCAGTGTCTCTGAAGTGTGTCTCTGTCTGTGTTGTTAAAGTCGGGCTTCATTGTGTTGCTTTGTCTGAGCATTGTGTGTTTTTATTAAGCGTGCTCAATATTTTGCACATTAGTTAGCAGTATATCACCTTGTTTACACTTTATATTGACTATTAGATCCCAATCAATAAAGTTAGTTTCTGGTCCAAATTGAAAGTGCCATGATGTCTTTATTCTTTTAGTTATAACTGTCTGTGAAATGTGTGACATGTGGGCAGTGTGTGTTTGTTTGTTAAGTCCAGGTAATGCAGGCAATTCCTGTGTAGTCCATACCCCCCAACCGTCCCGGTTTGAATAGGTGGATAGGGCATGTCTGCGAAGTTGCAGTGGGTAGGGGCACGGCATTCTAGGGTGTGGACAGTCTGCACTGGCGTAGGAACTGGGGTTGCAACAGTCACAATTGTGAGCGGGCCCATGTGACCAGGCGGCCCGCCACACTGCAGTTTGTTGCAGGAGTTGTACTCGTACAGTACATTTACTGGATGTCCGTAACTTAAATTTCTCTGCCGAAATCCCGATCAGAGCAGCCTAGGAGGAATGACTCTGAAGTAAGCAGGCACCACCTGGACACTCCCCTCACAATTAACTTTCTGATTTCCGATCCCTGGCTGGGTCCATCCGGTGTGATACTTTGTTGGCGGGTCAAATGACCTCATTGAAGCAGGACTGGGAAGCTTCAAAATCTGTCAGGCAGGCTTCTGGTAAAGCAGCAAGCACGGTCTGCAGGGCAGAGGTAACAGTGTTTTTTGCTTTTTTAATATTGTTTTTAGCAAAGATCACCTAGTACAATTCACAGTTCACAGAGATGGACAGAGAGAAAGACAGACAGACAGACAGACATTAGATAGATGATGGATTAGATAGATAGATGGATAGAGATAGATAGATAGATAGATAGATAGATAGATATATAGATAGATGATAGAATATATAGATATATAATGGAATAGCTCTTAACGGAAGGATCCATAGCTTATATAATGGAATAGATAATGAGATAGATAGATAATGAGATAGATAGATAATGAGATAGATAGATAGATAGATAATGAGATAGATAGATATATATTAGGATAGATAGAAAGAAAGATAGATGATAAGTAGATAGGTAGATAGATGGTAGAATAGATATAGATAGACAGATAGATAGATAGATAGATAGATAGATAGAATAGAGAGATGATAGATAGATAGATAGATAGATAGATAGATAGATGATAGAATAGATAGATGATAGATAGATGATAGATAATATATACATAGATAATGGATTAGATAGAGGATAGGATAGATAGATAATAGATAGATAGATGATAGAATGGATAGATAATGAGATAGATAATGAGATATATAGATAGATAGATAGATAGATAGATAGATAGATAGATAGATAGATAGATAGATAGATAGATGATAGATAGATAGATAGATAGATAGATAGATAATGGATTAGATAGAAAGATGATAGGATAGATAGAAAGATGATAGGATAGATAGATAGTATAGATAGATAATGATTAGATAGAAGAGGATAGGATAGAGAGAAGATGATAGATAGATAGATAGATAGATGGAGATAGATAGATAGATAGATAGATAATGGATTAGATAGATATATATTAGGATGGATAGAAAGATAGATGATAGGTAGATAGATGGTAGAATTTATATAGATAGATAGATAAGTCAAAAAAAGTAAAAGGTTCCGAGCACTCCTTCTTCACACGAAAAGTTTTTATTAACGTTTCGGTGCTTCAAAGCACAGCTCTGTGAAGCACCGAACGTTAATAAAACTTTCGTGTGAGAAGGAGTGCTCGGAACCTTTTACTTTTTTTGACTTATTGGATGGACAGATTTGAGGCTCTGTGTTCCTTGAAGCACCATCGAAAATATATATAAAAAAGAAAGACTGAGTGCAGACATCACTATATGACTCTAGATAGATAGATAAATAGATAGATAGATAGATGATAGAATAGAGAGATGATAGATAGATGATAGAATAGATAGATAATAGATAGATGATAGAATAGATAGATCGGATGATAGAATAGATAGATGATAGATAGATGATAGATAGATGATAGATAGATGATATATACATAGATAATGGATTAGATAGATGATAGGATAGATAGATAGAAAGATGATAGGATAGATAGATAGATAGATAGATAGATAGATAGATAGATAGATAGATATAGATAGATAGATAGATAGATAATAGATTAGATAGATAGATGATAGGATAGTAGAAAGATGGATAGGATAGATAGATAGAGAGATGATAGATAGATAGATAGAGGATGAAGATGATAGTAATGATTAGATAGAAGATGATAGGATAGATAGAACTGATAGGATAGATAGATAGATGATAGAATCGATAGACAGATAGATGATAGAATAGATAGACAGATAGATGATAGAATAGATAGATTATAGATTAGATAGATAGACAGTCTATGTATCTTATTATCTATTTATCAGTCTGTCTTATCTTTCTGTCTATCATTTCTACATATCAATCTGTCTATTTATCGAACAGATAACATAGATGATAAATTGTCTGTCTATATTATTATCTGCCTATCTAATAGATAATAATTTAGATATGGACAGACAGAGAATGATAGAAAAACAGTTAGATAGACAGATGGACAGTGGCATTGCCCAGGTTCTCAGGCACAGTATGCATGCATATGTCTGTATATACATGTCTTTAAGTTTGGTGGACCCCTGATGTCTAGTTTTCTGGAAGGCCCCATATGCACAGCCCGACACTGGTTTGGCAAGCTTTTCACCAGTGTCTTTTTTTCACTCCCAATTTGCAGACCATTTTACTGATGTCTGTGTGCCAACCATTTTGCTAGTGCCAGTTTGCCAAGGATTTTACCAGTGTTTATGTGCCAACCATTTACCAGTGCCAGTTTGGCAAGCATTTTATCAGAGTCTGGGTGCAAAGCATGTTACCAGTGTTGGTGTGCCAAGTATTCTACCAGTGTCCATGTACTAATCATTTTTACCATTTCTTGCCTGCTAAACATTTTTTGGTTTTTGGCTGATTGAAGAGAGGAAGAGTAGATGCAGTGCGGATTTGTTTTGGTGGCGGGGTTTGAGGGGCCCAGGTACAAATTCTGCATCAGTGCCCATAGGTCTGTAGCTACACCACAACAGTCTGGGTTGTGTCTCTGATGTTGTGGTGTCCAGGAGGCTTGGACGTGACATTTGGTGGTCACGATATATGGGGGCATGGAAACGCGGTTTCAAAGCGTGGGCGTGGTGTTTGGGGGTGTGCCTGTGATGTTTGGGGGCATAGAGCAACCAAAAACTCAGACAACCCCACAGGTATTGCTATAAATAACCGTGCATTTATTGTGCATACCACGACATGTTTCAGACAGTCCAGGTCCTTTATCAAGTCTTGAGAAAGGACATCTGGGCAACCAAAATCTATAGGAGATGTGGTGAGCTGAATTGCATTTATGTTTGGGGGCATGGACAGGATGTTTGTGTATGTGGGTATGATTTGGAATCAGACCTGAGATGGTTGGGGGTGTGGCCATGATGTTTGGGGACGGATCATAATGTGTTGGGGGGGGTTTGGGGGGTGACCACAATATCTGGTTGTGTGGTCACAACATTTGGGGTCCTGGTTGCAATGCATGGCAGTTATCTTTGGGGGCGTGGCCTCGATGGTTGGGGTATGAGCGTGACCGTGATATTTGGGGTGTAGCCGTGACAGCAATATCTGGGGGCGTGGTCACATTACAGGGGGCTCTACTTTAAATTTCTTAGCATGACAATAACCACAAATGTGATTCATATCATGCAGAAAAGTAACAATTAACTGTGGGCAGTGAGGAAGGGAGAACTTATGTAATTTTTAACTATAGCCAACCAGGAAGGAAAACCTTTTTCTAGACAGTCTCGCTGAACAATCTCACCTGGATTCCCAATTATCTCTTTAATTATGGATTAAGGAAAGAAATGATCTGTTAACCTTTTTAATCTATGTCAAATTATTTCAACAAGACAAGGTGCATTGTGCAACGCATGCTTGTGTATCAAACAGCAATTTTGGCTGGCTATTGTTTTAAATATGGCCGATCGGTCAGGCGAAACGGCCGGGTGTCGTTGATGATACCATGTGATCACACATGAAGCTTTAGCCACATTTCTCCTTCTGTATAGATGAGAAAATGGTTACTTGGATTTCTAATTCATTTTTACCCAAAGCTTTACCCGTGTGAAGAAAATAAAATCTTTCACTACAGAAGCCCTGCAGTTACTATTAGTTACTATTTTCCACTGAGAAAGTAACTAATTGGACAGTTCCTCACTCTGTCCCTGGATCTGGATGTACCACATTGAGCATGTCTGTACCACTGGGAGAAAAGGAAGTTGAAGATTAAGGATTTTTATGCCTTTATACAAGTATAGCGTTGGTTGGGCAAGTAATTCCCCACTTGTATTAGCAGTTTCTGAACAATAAGTTTTACACCACAGTTCTCCATTGATGTGTTCACTTTCTGGTCTGTTCCAGCCTCACCATAATAATTTTATATAAAATAACTTGCAATGTTGCAACTTGCTAAACAAACATGAGATGTTCATGCAAAAACTCTTTTTTACGTATTATAATATCTGTCAGTATTAAAACTCAACTTACAACCCAGAGAACATTGTTCCCTCTGAGCTGTGCACGTGCACTTGACTTGGCAAATCTGCAGAGGTGAGTTAAAATAGTTCAAATAAGAGGAAGAGTGTATGGCTATAAAGCTCCCCTCTCTCATACACAAATAAGGAACAGAGAATTCTGGGTAATTTAGGAACTGCTATAGCTTCTAAAAGGCTTTAACAACACTCCATCAGCTAAATGCAAAACTAGAGACAGTTAGGCTACAGCCACACTATAACGGACGGTAACGCACGTGACAAGAGCAATCGCAACGCAAAACGATTTTCACTTGCTAATGGAAAAACGTGCAAGTCTCGTCACCCACATTGGAATGCACTGGCATGTGATTTTCACTCGCTAATGGAGAAATACGCCAGTCTGACCTAGCCCTTGCTTTATTGAGTCCTCTTAAATGTAATGTAGGCCTCTGGTTTTGCAATGTTAAGCTCCTATAGACTGACGTCACTAAGGAATCAAATAAGATAGGGAGAGTTTAATGTTATCGAGATCCCCTGTCTCATGCAAATAGTACAAACCATTCCCACATTGTAGTTCTTGCTCTGTGTAGGGTACAATATATAGAATGCTGTCCTTTCCTGCCCTCTAGTGTTAATACATGAGAACAATCTCCTTTAATTTTCTTAATTCTTCCTACAATCTGAATTAGTAAAGCAGGCTTTTATAAAATGTTAAATCATCTTGTTTATTTCCCAGATGTTGAATGCCTGTCCTTTATTGTAGTCTGATAACAACTGGATGGTTTCAGGAATCCCACATACAGTATTAAAGCATTTAAACGATGTTGTTGATTCTGAAACTTCTTCAAATCATTATTTAAAATAAACTGGGGTTCTACATTACAGTACATTACAGCACATTGTTCATGTGAAACCATTTCTTTCAGTCCCTTTACTTTGAATGCAGGCTTGGGAGGACCGATGACATCACATCCAAAGTTGTATACAAGGCTGGTTTGGGAGAACAGTGCAGGCGGATTCCCTCCAACTCACAAACATCATTATCTTGCTACATTAACAGGTGAGATTTAAAGTCTTTAACAGCCATTATCAGATTTGGGGTTCTTGTAAAATTTGTGTTGACAGTTTTCCTTAAAAGAACAAGTCTGAGGAAGAGGTGGAGAGGGGAGATACAGCACATGGAACGTTAGCCAGTTCAAGAAATTGTCCCACTTTAGGCAACAGACATCACACAAGGATCATTTATCCTGATACCATGTACCGGCCAATGATGTCTTTTGGTCTAAGGCTGCCATTAGGATTTTTAAACAAAAAGTAACAGGCCATGTCCTGGTATGAAGGGGAATCATCTTACCTACAGTAAATTGTGTCTTCGCCTTGTTTATATAACTGGTACGTTTTTAGAAACACGTGTAGTGGAACAGGGACACACAATAAGGGCATAACAACCGTACAGTCCATGTCCAGCACACGTGCACACTCTTATAGACTCTTCACCAGCAGAGGGCACAGTCTATGCACAGTCTTTAGAATGACCTCACTTAGCAACCCCTACCTGACTTTATTGATTTAGAGGGAACAAGTCTCTCTCAAAACAGAAATGAACAACATTACAAAATCTCCCTTAAACACAAGCTAGAATGGCCCATTACGGTCAATATGGAGTTAAAAAAAAAAGGCAACAAGTATGTCAGCTCCAAGCACATAATCTCCCATCATGCCAATGGCCCATGTTTCTATTAGTGTGATTTACACAGGCTTTGGTCTTCCATCTTTTCAAATTCATATGTATCAAATACATACTATTCTATCCAGTCTAGATACACTAGGTACAAAAGGCAAGCAGTGTGGCATCACCAACAACAGGTCCTGATAAAGAAGCATCATTCTCAATACTCTGAAACCACCAGTAGAAAATCTAGCACAGTCACATGATGGAGAAGCTGGACGAAGGTTCTGCAAATGTATTGAATGAAAGACTTACCTGGTATACTCGCTTTGTTGATGGATGGTTGGTTACACATTGTGGATCGTCTGAAAAGACAAGGAAATAACGGATAACTGCTGCTCTATACTAGAGATTTATTAGTTCATTATTCAATATAGTTATTCACACTCACAAGAAACATTCTGGGCTAGACAATCCCCACACACACGTTTCAATCATTCATTTACAAGTACACAAAAATAGCATGGATAATACATTTATTTAGAAAATGGACAAATACATCAGAATAAAACCTGAAATACTTAACATTAAAGGCCAATATGGGAATAATTAGCAATTACTTCTCAAATAAAAAATTCTATATAGGTAAAGCCCCAGAACTGCAATAGAAATCTGAGAGATGTAAGACTAGCCTGAAATGATGCTCAACATTCTGTTACCCCTACCTGCTAACTACTTCTGATGTCACTGTCACTGTGGAAATAACCAATGACATCACAGCCAATCACTGAATACTATTCCCCTGGATTCCTCCTCTGAGCACATATGAGTGTGTAAATATGCTTGGAGGGGGTGGAAAAAACCTTTAAAAATGTAGCAGAAAGGGAAAAACAACATTTTACTGCATAACAGGTTAGTCCTACGTCTGTCAGCTTTCTAACTATTGTGGTTTTTGGGGTGATTCACCTATTTCTATTTTTTTCATTTGAGGGGTGAATATACCCTTTAAAAAAATTGGTTTCACTTGATTCCACTGAAAGGCACGGGGAAACCTAAAACATTAATCCCAGAAAGAGATCATAAACTTTTTAAAATCCGTTCCGGTTTTCTAGTTGTTATGTTATTTACTTTGTTCTGCCTATGTTCCAGTTGCTCAAGTTTGTTGTACATCATATATGATTGAGGCATAAAACATAGCCCCATATTCAACAACAAAGATGTAAACTTCCTTATTCAATGAAAATCCACTAGAGGGAGTACATTCCATTCTTTGCTTGATTCTTCTCTGCACCCCTTCTTCTCCCTCCCTAGTGGGGACATGAACCAATCAGCAAGAATTAACATCCAAACCCCCACCCTCACCCTACCCCACCCCCCAACACATGTGCTTTGTTCAGTTGCACCCAGTCTCAATTCATTTGATGTGAAAGCTAGGATCTGGTCCTGAGAGTATATTTCATTTATTGCTTGAGGTTAAACATTTTTGAAAATAAAAAAATTAAAAGAGATGTTTGTAAATCCTTCACTAGATGGACTGTTGAAGATGGTGTCCATTTGTAGCCAATGGTGAAATACTTTAGTATACACAAAGTGCGACGTGGGTGCTGATACGAGAAGCGCTTCCCACATCAAAGGTAAGCACAATATAATAAACAGTATCTGAAGAATTTACAGGGTTATTCAATAAAGGTTCTTATCGTTTAAAATGGTGCTAATTTTGCCCCAACCAATCAGATATTATTTAACATTTGAAAGCTAGCATCTGATTGGTTAAAGCAAAATTAGCACCATTTTAAACGATAAGAGCTTTTATTGAATATCCCTGTTAGTGTTTTATTATAAACCATACATCAGAATTTAAAGGGCATGTCCACCCCCAAAACTATAATCCCCCCCACTACTGGCCCAATTGTGTAGTGTAGTTTAATCCTTACCTCACATCCCAGCTCCATATGGTTCTCCTGTAGTCCCCCCCCAAAGTCCCAAAAACTGCCCACCAGGAGGATAGCAGAGTCCATATAGGACTCTGCCTCCTACCTGGCCTCTGGGAGAAGTTTGGCATGCGTACTGCAGCTCTTCTCCCCCTCCCTTCCCTCCCCCTAGTGTAAAACCCTTTTTAACAAACATTGCCCCTGTCCCCCCAGCCCCAACCGCTATGTTTGTAATATCAAAAAATGCCCAAAACATTACTTACTTTCCCTCATGCCTCCGCTGCACTGAACACCCGGCAGCCGCGTCCGTGATTGGCTGCCGCTCAGCCAATCACAGACGTGACTGCCGGTCCCGCCCCTCTGCTTGCAGAGGACCTGGGAGTGCGGCGGAGGCAAGAGGGAAGGTAAGTAAAGTTCTGGGCATTTTCTGATATTACAAACATAGCGGTTGGGGCTGGGGGGACAGGGGCAATGTTTGCTAAAAAATGTTTTGAAGGGTGGACATACCCTTTAAACACATTTCGGGGAAAATGTGATGGTGATGTGGAAGGAACAAACAATTCAGTTAAAATACCACATCCTCTGGGTAGTGCCTGTCCACGTGGGAGTGTCCAGAGTCAACCATTACATTAAATCAAGTGAATAAACATTGAATAGTGATACATTGTACTACATTAAATAAATAGTACAAATTAAACTATACAATAAGTGATAAAGAAATAAGAAATAAAATTTTATCTGAATAAGATCATGAAGTGTATCCATTGAATCAGCGCAGAGAATGTGCATCAAAACCAGTCATTGTACTTATTCAATGAAAATCCACTAGAGGGAGTACATTCCTCCACTAGAGGGAGTACATTCCTCCACTAGAGGGAGTACATTCCTCCACTAGAGGGAGTACATTCCTCCACTAGAGGGAGTACATTCCTCTCTTTAGCTATGGATAAAACATTTTTTAATAAGTTACATTTGGATTAAAAAAGGATTAAAAATTTTTTTTTAATAAGTCCACATTTGAGGATTGTTACCATTATAGTCTATGGGAAAAAATGTCCGGAAATTCGCCGATAACGCCGTGACACTTCCGCGGATTCCTTAGCTAGAAGATAGCCCACTTCTCCTATATGCCCCGCACGTCTGTACCGAATTTCATGTCTCTAGCTCAAAAACTGTGGGAGGAGATTTGGTCCAAAAAAGTGGAAGAATAAAACAGAAGAAGAAAAAGAAGAAGAAGAAATAGAAAGAACAGTAATTTGGCTTTTTCAAGCCAAATTAATAACATCTGATTGGTTGGGGCAAGTTTAGCACCATTTATAATAATAAGAATTTTTATCACATCACCCTGTTTGTGTCTGTATTCAAGGAAATGTTTGCTGATGGATGTTTCATGCTGTTTTTTCATAATTGGAGATATCTATCTTGTGCTCTCCAAATCTTATTATAATTTCCCTTTATGTTTTAAAGGAAAACTAAAAGGGAAATTAAGATAGATATTTCCAACTATGAAAAAACGGCATGAAACATCCATCAGCAAACATTTCCTTGAATACAGACACAAACAGGGCGATGTAATAAAAATTCTTATAATTATAAATGGTGCTAATCCTGCCCTAACCCATCAGATGTTATTTACCACTTGAAAGCTAAGATCTGATTGGTTGGGGCAAAATTACCACCATTTTTTACGATAAGAGCACCCCAGCTCAGGTGGTTTATATTGGAGGTTATCAGCAAAGAACAGAGAGGGGATAATCTTAAAAGATGTTAGCTACAAAGAGAAAGTTAGAAACTTTCTCCACTCAAGGTTTAAATGAGGAAATAAGCTGGTCTTGTTTTTTATAACAAATCTACGGAAGATGAATATTTTCTTGCACTTGTTCACAATTCAACCTTGACGCATAATGTAACTAAATTGTATAAGATATTTTATATAAATGGAGTACAAAGTAAGTACATACTAAGATACAGAGGTTTATAGCGTGTTACAATAAGCTTTTTCTAACCGCAACAATGTAACTTATTAAAATGTATTTTATCCATAGCTAAAGAGAGGAATGTACTGTCTCTAGTGGATTCATTGAATAAGGACAATAACTGATTTTACCTACACTAAATCCTTTTGCTGCACTATCTCTGCACTGAATCAATGGATACACAATATGATCTTATCCAGATAAGATTTTATTTTTTTACCATTTCTTCATCACTTATTGTATAGTTAAATTTGTACTATTTATGTAATATAGTACAATGTATCACTATTCAATGTTTATTCACTTGATTATATCTATAAATATAAATACTATATTTTGTCTGCAGGTCAGATGATTGCCTCTATACAATAGGCTACATTGCATGTTATTAAGCTAGCGGTTCTCGACACATGCATAAACTAAGGGACATAAAGGAGTATTTTGCATATCTCCGCCCCTTACTCTGGGAGTAAGAAATTACGTCTGATTTTGTGGGCAATGCTATTCATATAGCATGAGACTGCAAGATGCCTTCTGTTATAAGAAGGTGTTTCTCCATTTTTATGCTCAGTGGAGGTCCTTTTGCCCCCCCTCTCCCTAAGCTTTCTAGCTGCCTTGTCTCTTGATTTTATGTAGGTTGACTCTGGACAGTTCCATATGGGTGGGCACTACCCAGAGGATGAGGTATTTTAACTTAATTGTTCCTTTCACATCTCCTAAAGAAGGGGGCACATTTCCCCCAAAACGTGTTTAAATTCTGATGTTTGGTTTATAATATATCAATAAATTCATCTTGGAGTGCGATACTGTTTATTTCTAAAATATTTCTCTTACCCTTTTCCTCATCATTCAAAGCAAAGGTTCAGCAAACTTTCTGTTACTGTGCACAGTTCTTTAAAAAACATTGCACTGTACTGTAGCTTAGACCATAGTTATACATCTTCCTGGAACTCTTCATCGCAGTAGTAGAGAATTGTACGGTGTTTGCCATTGATGAAAGCAAAGACATCTTGGATATAAATCAATATCTTTTATTGGCTAACTATCTATTTAGATAACCAATAAAAGGTATTCATTTATATCCAATATTACTTTATATCCAATATGTCTTTGTTTGTATCTCCCCATCCTAATATAGTGGTGGGCATACATAGAAAATAAAATGATAAGCTTCATAAACCACGGATCTCTCCATTCTAAGATAGGGATGGGAAGCTTACAAGTTTCATGTACCACAGATCTCTCCATCTAAAATGGGGGGGGGAAGCTTACAAGCTTCATGTACCGCGTATCTCTCCATTCTAAGATAGGGGTGGGAAGCTTACAAATTCGCCCCTAACATGGTGGGACATAGTTCATGGAAACCAAAAATTATCCCATGAAAATTATTTGCATGATGAATGAGCTGGAGCTCTCCCTACGTTAATTGATTCTAAAGTGCTGTTATTAAAGAAGATGGCACCCTTGGTTGCTAAAGTTGTTTCTGATGCAAACACGATCGATGTTGTGAATATACTAAACACTTTTAGCCTTGCTACATAAAATATAACCGAATAAAGCCCCTTTTAGAGTGTAAGGTTCCTTTTAAGTGATTCAAGACCAAATTGATTCCTGTTCTGAGTACATACTTGATGCGAGTATACCTCTAGATAATTATTAATCCTTTAGAGCCGATATCCAATTTCAGGTCAAGTAGCATAAGGATTCCTTGTTTGCAACAGGATTCTGCTGGGTAATTCTCATTCCTCATTCCCTGAAGTATTCTTGATTTTCTTAGTCATTAGTGACGCTGTAACATTCTTATGGCTTTGCCTTAGCACCTAGCCCGAACTTGCCTCCAAATACTTATCCCCAGACTGTTTTTGTACTTGGTCTGACTGGAGTTCATTAAACGTTACTAACGAATCAAATGTAGAAAATATGTATTTGGCTGTTGTTGTTTTGACATGCGTCTCGTTATCCTTTACATGTAAGATTCTGGAAACAATTAAAGAGGCAATGAAGCACCTGGAATTTGGTACATTATCCACAGTGGCAAGCACACCGGATTTTTAAGGCAGGGATACTGAAAAGGTTACCATAGGAAGTAGTAAGCGATTTGCAACAGAACCCATTGTTACCCACACCTCCCCTTTCTCTAAAGGGTCCCTCTGGTGTTAATATACAATAAAGTATAACACTGAAGGGTCGCCTCCAAGTAGTATTTAGTTTAATTGTGAACCACACATCACACGGAACACAGCGGTTCGGGGGTTAGCCCCTTTCTTCACGGTGACCTGGTTAAACGTAGTGTGACGTGTGTGTTTGGTTCACATAAACTAAATACTACTTGGGTGCGTACCCTCAGTGTTTCACTTTATTGGATTTTCCGGTTCCCAATGGAGGTCTATTCGGCGTGCCTGCACCCCCATCCTGGTGATAGAGTGCACTTTCATCTTGTGTCATTGTTAAGTATAAGTCCACCCATTGAATTTCCTTACCCGTAGACTTTGGCTCTTGACGAATTCTTTTTTTTATTTTAAATCTATAAGGATGTTGGAAGTCACAGAGGACGTCGCAAGGCCATCTAAAGATTTGAATATTGTAATGTAGATAGTATCTTGTAATTAAGATTTTTTTCTAATCCTTTGTTCAGGTGTAAACCTCATTCGTGGTAAAAAAACAGCATTGTCAACCCTAGTTCCTTTTTAGTCGCAGTTCTGCTATATCTGGGACTAGAAACTAAATTACTACATGAGGATAGTTGTTGTTGTACTGTGGTGGTCCCATCATCGTCTATGTAATGTGCCAACCTGGCCCTGCTGGGGCGGCAGTAAGCAGCACCCAATCTCTGTCGGACCCATGGCATAGTCCCCCACCAAACACTCCTGATCACACCCACACCACTTGTCTATGTTATCGGTTCACACCTGACACCAAACAATAAACCCGTTTCTCCGGTCACCTTGACACACTGCTGAGTGGCTACACACTACGAACTGACGAGGCCACCAACATTTGCCAAACGCCAAAACGGACTACCATAGGATTTAATGTTAACCTTTTGAAGGTATCCATGTGCCAGAATTGCAGACAACAATGACAACAAAAAGGGGGGAATTCTCGGTATCCCTTCTAAAACACCTATGATACTGATATATATGTATGATGCTTACTGTAATTATCCATGATGTTAAAGTTTATTGTCATGTGGTTGATACTTCCTTGCAATAGAAACCATTTACATAAATACACTGCCCAAAAGCTTGAGGCTGATAAATGACTGTGCCACAGAGTAATTTCATACAAGTTTGGCATTTTGGTCGCCTCATTTCTCTTGACGTAAAACTGGAATTTAACATTCCTGTTCTGCAGGATAAATATTAACGAACTTGTGCAATTCTGTTGAGACATGTTTCTGCAATTGAGATTTGCTTTGTATGATTTCCTCATTGTTTGCATTCTTTTACATGGTGCCATTTCCCTAACTGCATCTCCTAAGTGCATGAGAATTGCTAGAATATGAATGGGTAACATTTTACAAGGTCTCATGAACTGAGTTTTGGCAGAAATTATTTTTTGTTCAATACAGTCTAAACATCGTATTGTAGGGAAGGCACAATGTAAAAGGAGAGAAGCGACATATACTGTGCATGATAATGAAGCCATTAATTATAAATTATTTAGAAAGTCAATCAACCAACCAGTTTTGGCTGCTGTGCTTTACAGTCTTTATACGGGTTATTCGATAAAAGTTCTTATTGTTTTAAAATGGTGTTAACTTTTGCCCCAACCACTCAGATGTTAGCTTACAAATGTTAATATAGATCTGATTGGTAGGGCTTATGCACCCCGCGAGTGGGTTCGGGCTTAGGGCACCCCGCGAGTGGGTATGGGCTTTAGGGCACCCACAGTGGGTGGGGCTTAGGACCCACGAGTGGGCGGGGCCATGTCACCCGCTGAGTTGGCGTGGTCCACGGCACCTTGCGAGTGGGGGGCCACATGGGGCTGTAAGGAAATGGGCCAGAGTGGCCTCAACTGGAGGGACCATGGGTCCATGAGTGGGGGAGACCAGGGGGGCTGCAAAGGGGAGGAGACACAGGGCAAGATTGACTAACAGGAACTGGAAGTGCAGGGGACCTGGTGAGCTGCTGCCATATCTCACCAAAAATGTAAATATCTTCAAAACTATGCAAATAAACATGGAAATAATTGCAAAAATTCTCAGGGGAAGCAATTCCTATCAATTTACCTAAATCCATTTTGTGACCACAGTTCCTCTTTAAGCTATTTCAACAGTACTGGAACAATCTTACCTACTATGCACAGTCAGGTTGGCCAGCATTAGCAGAGCAGCCTGTTTCTGCTCTATGAGAGGAGAGTGCGTTTGTGGTGCCCAACATAGAAGCTGTACCATATAAGATTGTTGGCTAAATTGCCGCCCCAACACTGTACGTATGAATGGGCTTTAGTGGTTGGATGCATGTATTGGCCATGGATGGAGCCGTCTGTAGATGCAGGGTCTGGGCTCTACACATCCCTACAGTAAATACTACAATAGCAGTAAATACATTTGGAAAGTTTAACCAACAACAGAAAACAGTCGGCGCCTAGAGCCCAGTAAAGATCAGGGCACCCCATTACAGTAATACAAGCCCATACAATACTAGAACAAGGGTCAAAAGTCAGTCCTGCCAGGGCCCACTTTGATCTCCAATCCATCTCTGAAACCAGCTTTGTGTTATTTTGAGACAAACTCATATTTTCAAAAGGAAAAACTACAATTTGTGTGAATTCCCCAAATTTAACCTTTTTTATACAAATCATCTTTATGTGGGTCCCATACATGGCAGTTCCATTCACTAGAAGCATAGAGGTGGTTCTGTAAAACGCTCAGATAATACAAAATAATATCACAATCGCTGAATTCCAGGCCTCGGCTTATTTAATACTTTCCCAAAATGTGTCATATGAGGTTCTTTGGGAGGTAGAGTTAAATTACCCTGACATTCACTAGGTTTTTCCGAATGACCCAGTGTATTGAGAATAGTGACACCTAGTGGAATGACAGTGTACTCATACATTTTATACAGTATATTGCCATTATATTTTATTAATATATTGTAACAAAACACATGACAGCTGTAGATATAGTAATCTACTTCTATCCTATAATTCTACTCAATCACATATATTGTTTTTCAATCATAAGGACCAAATGCTGAATAAAGAATATAAACCCATGTTATCTTCCCCGTCCATTGGCCTTTTGGATTTTTGTGGCATTGGTGCAATAGTTTAAACTTATCTCTGTGATATTTTCTAAGCCTGATGATCCATTTTAGACAGAAGCCTCTCCTTTTCCGTTTCTTTCCCTGTACCAGCGCTATTGTTATAACAACAGATCTACAGCTTTCCTAACACTGTATAGTAATTATATATGGATAAAGTAACAACAAACTGGCAGGGCTGGTCCTTCTATGTAAGTCACCTATAGACACCTGCCTAATGCAAAATTCATCCTGCCCCGTTTATCCTTAAGCTGGGTACCACGATGATATATTTCGGTCCGATCGACTGATAGTTCAGTGTATCGGTCGATCGGACCGAAATTATCGCATTCCGAATGTTGCCCTTTCCGATCGACCGGCTCGTCCGAATCGGACGAAAGGACGATCGGACATGGTGGAAAACCTCGTCCGATTCGTGCGGTCCTCTATGGACCGCACGATCGGTTCGCGTAACTATCGGACGCAGCTGCTTTTTTGTGCCGCGACCGACAGTCCTCCTCCTGGCCGACCGTTGAAAGTATCGAACGGTCGTCAGGTGGAAAAATTGGTAGGTGTGTACCTAGCTTAAGTAAGTAATAAGTCGACTCTGGCCTAACAAGGTAAGACTTATTGTGGGAGGCGGAATTTAAATAATGAGGGTTCTGCGCCCATTTCTCGGAGAAGTGTATTCGAGTTTATTCCATCCTAAACACAAGTAAACTAACATAAGGCAATGTCCACCCAAACTAAAATTTACCCCTTATGGTCCCACCTCCCAATTTTTCTTGAGGAACAAAAGTTTTTTTTTTGTTAAAAACTTACTACATTTATTTGCCAAAATCCCTAGTAGTTTTAATGTACCTGTTCAGATTTCATGTACATTAGTATCCCCTGAAAATGATGGCCAGTGAACCGCCCTCATAACTTTTGCTTGCTCATACATCAGATTTTGTTATCTGGGATATCTATTCCCACCTCAATAATTTCCGAGAACAAAGCCCAGACTTAATAGTTCTTGTATTGCTAATTTGCCCCACTTTGTAATCAAGCAAATCCTGAAGAAGGGCCATACCCCCGAAACGTTGTCCATGTTTGGTTTCTAAAATTCACAATTGTTTGGAGTGCGACTACAAGCGTCCTATGATTTATTGCGTTCCACAGAGTAGGAAGCCTCTTTGTAGTCTGCACCCATGCAGGTGGTGTGCACCTGACATTTTGTATATCTCAACCATTTTAAAGCTAACATCTGATTGTGGGGCAAAATTACACCATTTTTAACCTAAGAACTTTATTACATATGCCTGACACCTGAGTCTTTCATCTTCCAGGTTAGTGGTCCTAGGCTTTCCTTTAAAGACTAGCAGTTATACCGCATTGCCTGTGTACACTAGCGGATAAAGTATTTTTTACGTGCAGGGTGTGCGTTTGGGCTTAGATGGGAGAGACAGGCAGAGAAAGAAGTGCACATTGGTAATGTACGTCATGTATTTAATAGTTATGAGTTGAGGAGTGAGAATGTTTCGAAACTGATGAGTTTTGTCCCGTTTCGGATTTTCGACAAAATTAATCGAAAATCCGAAAACGGACCCATAGAAGTCATGGGAGAAAAAAATTCGAAAGTTTCTATCAATTTGAAGGGTGAAATAGTAATAGATGGTTACTGTAAATAACACAGGGACCTGGGAATGGTCTGGGGAACATAAATATAAGTAAAACTCATTTAAAATCTATCTTTCCTCATGATGGGGCTGTTTTCGAGGGTTTACCGAAATCGAACACTACTTTCGAGGGTTACCGATATCACAAATACGAGGGTTACCGAAATCAGCTTGTACATTCGAGGGTTGGCGAAATCGGTCAAAACATTCGAGGGGTTACCGAAATCGATCGCTACTTTTGATGTGCTTACGATTTCGAGGGTTACCAGGATTCGTACAATTATCGAGGGTTACCGAAATCGATCCCCACCTACGATACAAGTTTTCGAGGGTTACCGAAATCGATCCCCACCTACGATATAAGTTTTTCGAGGGTTTAAACCGAAATCGTCCCCACCACGATACAAGTTTTCTCGAGGGTTACCGAAATCGATCCATTGCTTTCAAGGGTTACCAGAAAACGGCGATAAAAAATCGAAACTGGGTTCTTATTAGAACCCAAATAGTCGATCTATTGAGAGTGACATTGCTTGAGGGACGTATAGCAACATATGTTATTGCAAAACCTTATATACACGTTATCAGTTTTTCCACTTGGAGCGTAAATATACAACATGTTGTGGTGAACTGCTACATGGAATTTGCCTTTGGGAAACGTTTAATTGCAACTGATATCACAGCACTTGAGTGATTGACAGGTGTCAGTGTCTCTGAAGTTGGTCTCTTGTCTGTGTTGTTAAAGTCGGGCTTCATTGTGTTGCTTTGTCTGGCATTGTGGTTTTTATTAAGCGTGCTCATATTTTTGCACATTAGTTAGCAGTATATCAACCTTGTTTACACTTTATATTGACTATTAGATCCCAATCATAAATTAGTTTCTGGTCCAAATTGAAAGTGCCATGATGTCTTTTATTCTTTTAGTTATAACTGTCTGTGAAATGTGTGACATGTGGGCGTGTGTGTTTGTTTGTTAAGTCCAGGTAATGCAGGCAATTCCTGTGTAGTCCATACCCCCCAACCTTCCCGGTTTGAATAGGTGGATAGGGCATGTCTGCGAAGTTGCGGGTAGGGGCACGCTTCTAGGGTGTGGACGTCTGCACTGGCGTAGGAACTGGGGTTGCAACATGTCACAATTGTGAGCGGCCCATGTGACCAGGCGGCCCCCACACTGCAGTTTGTTGCAGGAGTTGTACTCGTACAGTACATTTACTGGATGTCCTAACTTAAATTTCTCTGCCGAAATCCCGATCAGAGCAGCCTAAGGAGGAATGACTCTGAAGTAAGCAGGCACCACTGGACACTCCCCTCACAATTAACTTTCTGATTTCCGATCCCTGGCTGGGTCCATCCGGTGTGATCCTTTGTTGGCGGGTCAAATGACCTCATTGAAGCAGGACTGGGAAGCTTCAAAATCTGTCATGCGGCTTCTGGTAAAGCAGCAAGCACGGTCTGCAGGCAAGGTAACAGTGTTTTTTGCTTTTTTAATATTGTTTTTAGGCAAAGATCACCTAGTACAATTCACAGTTCACAGAGATGGACAGAGAGAAAGACAGACAGACAGACGACATTAGATAGATGATGGATCGATAGATAGATGATATAGATAGATAGATAGATAGATAGATAGATAGATATAGATATATATATATGGAATAGCTCTTAACGGAAGGATCCATAGCTTATATAATGGAATAGATAAGATAGTAGTCATGAATAGAATAGCTAGATATAGATAATAGATAGCTAGATATATCTTGGTGTGAAAGAAGATAGATGTGTAGATAGGTAGATGATGGTAGAAATACATATCGATAGACCAATGATGCTTAACATCGCCGATGCTGCCTCAGATGCGATGCTCGTAGTCAGACTAGATGCTAGCCCGCTCGTCTGCTCCCTCGCTCGCTGCTCGCTAGCTGATGCTCTCTCTCCCTCGTCTGGCTCGCTCGCTCGCTCGCTCGCCCTCGCTCGCTCTCGCCTGCGCTGCTCCTGAGCTCGCTCCTGCGCTCTCTACTCGCTCGCTCGCTCACGGCTCCGCCCCGCTGCTGGCTCGCTCGCTCGCTCGCTCGCTCGCTCCTGCGCTCGCTGCTCGCATCGCTCGCTCCTCGCTCCTGGCTTCCGCTCGCCGCTGCTCGGCTCGCTCGCCCGCTGCTCGGCTCGCTGCTGCGCTTCGCTCGCTCGCTCGCTCGCTGCTCGCTTCGCTCGCTCCTTCGGCTCATCGCTCGCTGGCGTGCTCGCTGCTCGCTGCTCGCTCCTGGATTCGCTCGTTATCTTGGTGTGGTGTGTGGTGTCGCTGGTCGCCTTTCTCTGCTAGCTCGTCTCCCCCCCCGTCCCAAGGTTCCGAGCACTCTTCTTCACCACAACAGTTTTTATTCACACGTTTCGGTGCTTCACGCCCAGCTCTGAAGCACCGAACGTATAAAACACTTTTCGTGTGAAGAAGGAGTGCTCGGAACCTTTTCCTTTTTTTGACTTATTGGATGGACAGATTTGAGGCATCTGTGTTCCTTGAAGCACCCATCGAAATATATAAAAAAAGAAAGACTGAGTGTGCAGACATTACTATATGACTCTAGATAGATAGATAATAATAGATAAGATGATAGAATAGATAGAATAGATGAGATAGATAGATGATAGATAGATCGATAAATAGATAGATGATAGAATGATAGATCGATGATAGAATCGATAGATAGATAGATGATAGATAGATAGATAGATGATATAACTGATATGGCTTAGTCGATCGACTGAGGCTAGTCGCGATGATGGATAGATGATGTGATCGCTCGTTAGCTAGATATGTTAGTCGTCGCTCGCTAGGTGCTCGTGTGGCTGATTGCTGTGTCGACGCTCGCTGCTAGCATCGCTCGCTCGCTCGCTCGCTCGCTCCTGCCTTCGCTCGCTCGCTGCTCGGCTCGCTTGCCCGCTGCTCGCTAGCTCGCTCGCTCGCTCGCTCGCCTCGCTCCATCTAGATCGACAGATGATGCTAGAATCTATAGACAGATAGATGATAGCATAGATGCTTATAGATTAGATAGATAGACAGTCTATGTATCTATTATCTATTTATCAGTCTGTCTTATCTTTCTGTCTATCATTTCTACATATCAATCTGTCTATTTATCGAACGAGATAACATAGATGATAAATTGTCTGTCTATATTATTATCTGCCTATCTAATAGATAATAATTTAGATATGGACAGACAGAGAATGATAGAAAAACAGTTAGATACGATGGACGTGGCATTGCCAGGTTCTCAGCACATGCATGCATATGTCTGTATATACATGTCTTTAAGTTGTGGAACCCCTGATGTCTAGTTTTCTGGAAGGCCCCATATGCACAGCCCGACACTGGTTTGGCAAGCTTTTCACCAGTGTCTTTTTTCACTCCCAATTTGCAGACCATTTTTACTGATGTCTGTTTGCCACCATTTTGGCTAGTGCCAGTTTGCCGGATTTTACCAGTGTTTATGTGCCAACCATTTACCAGTGCCAGTTTGGCAAGCATTTTATCAGAGTCTGGGTGCAAAGCATGTTACCAGTGTTGGTGTGCCAAGTATTCTACTACAGTGTCCATGTACTAATCATTTTTAACCATTTCTTGCCTGCTAAACATTTTTTTGGTTTTGGCTGATTGAAAGAGGAAGAGTAGATGCAGTGCGGATTTGTTTTGGTGGCGGGGTTTGAGGGGCCCAGGTAAAATTCTGCATCAGTGCCCATAGGTCTGTAGCTACACACAAACAGTCTGGGTTGTGTCTCTGATGTTGTGGTGTCCAGGAGGCTTGGACGTGACATTTGGTGGTCACGATATTGGGGGCATGGAACGCGGTTTCAAGCGTGGGCGTGGTGTTTGGGGGTGCCTGTGATGTTTGGGGGCATAGAGCACCAAAAACTCAGACAACCCCACAGGTATGGCTATAAAAATAACCGTGCATTTTTATTGTGCATACCACACATGTTTCAGACAGTCAGGTCCTTTATCAGTCTTAGAAAGGACATCTGGGCAACCAAAATCTATAGGAGATGTGGTGAGCTGATTGCATTTATGTTTGGGGGCATGGACAGATGTTTGTGTATGTGGGTATGATTTGGAATCAGACCTAGATGGTTGGGGGTGTGGCCATGATGTTTGGGGGCGGATCATAATTTGTTGGGGGGGGTTTTGGGGGTGACACAATATCGGGTTGTGTGTCACACATTTGGGGTCCTGGTTGCAATGCATGGCAGTTATCTTGGGGGCGTGGCCTCGATGGTTGGGTATGAGCGTGACCGTGATATTTGGGGTGTAGCCGTGACAGCAAATCTAGGGGGCGTGGTCACATACAGGGGTCAACTTTAAATTTCTTAGCATGACAATAAACCACAAATGTGATTCTATCATGCAGAAAAGTAACAATTAACTGTGGCAGAGTGAGGAGAAACTTATGTAATTTTAACTATAGCCAACCAGGAAGAAAACCTTTTTCTAGACAGTCTCGCTGAACAATCTCACCTGGATTCCCAATTATCTCTTTAATTATGGATTAGGAAAGACAATGATCTGTTAACCTTTTTTAACTATGTCAAATTATTTCACAAGACAAGGTGCATTGTGCAACGCATTCTGTGTATCAAACAGCAATTTTGGCTGGCTATTGTTTTAAATATGGCCGATCGTCAGGCGAAACGCCGGGTGTCGTTGATGATACCATGTGATCACACATGAGCTTTAGCCACATTCCTCTCTGTATAGATGAGAAAAGGTTACTTGGATTTCTAATTCATTTTTACCCAAAGCTTTACCCGTGTGAAAAAATAAATCTTTCACTACAGAAGCCCTGCAGTTACTATTAGTTACTATTTTCCACTGAGAAAGTAACTAATTGGACAGTTCCTACACTCTGTCCCTGGATCTGGATGTACCACATTGAGCATGTCTTCCACTGGGAGAAAAGAAGTTGAAGATTAAGGATTTTTATGCCTTTACACAATTATAGCGTTGGTTGGGCAAGTAATTCCCCACTTGTATTAGCAGTTTCTGAACAATAATTTTTTACACCACAGTTCTCCATTGATGTGTTCACTTTCTGGTCTGTTCCAGCCTCACCATAATAATTTTATATAAAATAACTTGCAATGTTGCAACTTGCTAAACAAACATAGATGTTCATGCAAAAACTCTCTTTAACGTATTATAATATCTGTCAGTATTAAAACTCAATTACAACCCAGAGAACATTGTTCCCTTCTGAGCTGTGCACGTGCACTTGACTTGGCAAATCTGCAGGTGAGTTAAATAGTTCAAATAAGAGGAAGAGTGTATGGCTATAAAGCTCCCCTCTCTCATACACAAATAAGGAACAGAGAATTCGGGTAATTTAGGAACTGCTATAGCTTCTAAAAGGCTTTAACAACACTCCATCGCTAATGCAAACAAGACAGTTAGGCTAACAGCCACACTATAACGGACGGTAATGCATGTGACAAGAGCAATCGCAACGCAAAACGATTTTCACTTGCTAATGGAAAAACTGCAAGTCTGGTCACCACATTGGAATGCACTGGCATGTGTTTAGTTCCTCATTCATCAGTCATGGTATATCTGTTGTATCAATTAGATCACTGACTTAATGTAGTTCTTGAAGACGTTCCTAGTCATCCGACTAGCTTTCTCAATCAAAGGTCGGATGCTAGCGAAGTCTCAGAACTACATTTCAGTCAGTGATCAATGATACAACAGATAGCACTGGCAGTGATTTCACTCGCTATGGAGTCGCCATCTGATTAGCCTTGCTTATTGAGTCCTCTAAATGTATGTAGGCCTCTGGTTTGCAATGTTAAGCCCTATAGACTGACGTCACTAGGAATCAATAGATAGGGAGAGTTAATGTTTCGAGATCCCTGTCTCATGCAAATAGTACAAACAATTCCCACATTGAGTTCTTGCTCTGTGTAGGGTACAATATATAGAATGCTGTCCTTTCCTGCCCTCTAGTGTTAATACATGAAACAATCTCCTTTAATTTCTTAATTCTTCCTACAATCTGAATTAGTAAAGCACGCTTTTTATAAAATGTTAAATCATCTTGTTTATTTCCCAGATGTTGAATGTCTGTCCTTTATTGTAGTCTGATAACACTGGATGGTTTCAGGAATCCCCACATACAGTATTACAGCATTTAAGATGTTGTTGATTCTGAAACTTCTTCAAATCATTATTTAAAAAAACTGGGGTTCTACATTACAGTACATTACAGCACATTGTTCATGTGAAACCATTTTCTTTCAGTCCCTTTACTTTGAATGCAGGCTTGGGAGGACCGATGACATCACATCCAAATTGTTGATACAAGGCTGGTTTGGGAGAACAGTGCAGGCGGATTCCCTCCAACTCACAAACATCATTATCTTGCTACATTAACAGGTGAGATTTAAAGTCTTTAACACCGCATTATCAGATTTGGGGTTCTTGTAAAATTTGTGTTGACAGTTTTCCTTAAAAGAACAAGTCTGAGGAAGAGGTGGAGAGGGGAGATACAGCACATGGAACGTTAGCCAGTTCAAGAAATTGTCCCACTTTAGGCAACAGACATCACACAAGGATCATTTATCCTGATACCATGTACCGGCCAATGATGTCTTTTGGTCTAAGGCTGCCATTAGGATTTTTAAACAAAAAGTAACACGGCCATGTCCTGGTATGAAGGGGAATCATCTTACCACAGTAAATTGTGTCTTCGCCTTGTTTATATAACTGGTACGTTTTTAGAAACACGTGTAGTGGAACAGGGACACAACAATAAGGGCATAACAACCGTACAGTCCATGTCCAGCACACGTGCACACTCTTATAACCTCTTCACCAGCAAGGGCACAGTCTATGCACAGTCTTTAGAATGACCTCACTTAGCAACCCTACCTGACTTTATTGATTTAGAGGGAACAAGTCTCTCTCAAAACAGAAATGAACCACATTACAAAATCTCCCTTAAACACAAGCTAGAATGGCCCATTACGGTCAATATGGAGTTAAAAAAAAAAGGCAACAGTATGTCAGCTCCAACCACAATCTCCCATCATGCCAAGGCCCATGTTTCTATTAGTGTATTTACACACAGGCTTTGGTCTTCCATCTTTCAAATTCATATGTATCAAATACATACTATTCTATCCAGTCTAGATACACTAGGTACAAAAGGCAAGCAGTGTGGCATCACCAACACCAGGTCCTGATAAAGAAGCATCATTCTCAATACTCTGAACCACCAGCAGAAAATCTAGCACAGTCACATGATGGAGAAGCTGGACGAATTTCTGCAAATGTATTGAATGAAAGACTTACCTGGTATACTCGCTTTGTTGAGTGGATGGTTGGTTACACATTGTGGATCGTCTGAAGACAAGGAAATAACGGATAACTGCTGCTCTATACTAGAGATTTATTAGTTCATTATTCAATATAGTTATTCACACTCACAAGAAACATTCTGGGCTAGACAATCCCACACACAGTTTCAATCATTCATTTACAAGTACACAAAAATAGCATGGATAATACATTTATTTAGAAAATGGACAAATCCATCAGAATAAACCTGAAATATTAACATTAAAGGCCAATATGGGAATAATTAGCAATTACTTCTCAAATAAAAATTCTATATAGGTAAAGCCCCAGAACTGCAATAGAAATCTGAGAGATGTAAGACTAGCCTGAAATGATGCTCAACATTCTGTTACCCCTACCTGCTAACTACTTCTGATTGTCACCTGTCACTGTGGAAATAACCAATGACATCACAGCCAATCACTGAATACATTCCCCTGGATTCCTCCTCTGAGCACATATGAGTGTGTAAATATGCTTGGAGGGGGTGGAAAAAACCTTTAAAAATGTAGCAAAAGGGAAAAACAACATTTTCACTGCATAACAGGTTAGTCCTACGTCTGTCAGCTTTCTAACTATTGTGGTGTTTTGGGGTGATTCACCTATTTCTATTTTTTTCATTTGAGGGGTGAATATACCCTTTAAAAAAATTGTTTCACTTGATTCCACTGAAGGCCCGGGGAAACCTAAAACATTAATCCCAGAGGAGATCATAAACTTTTTAAATCCGTTCCGGTTTTCTAGTTGTTATGTTATTTACTTTGTTCTGCCTATGTTCCAGTTGCTCAAGTTTGTTGTACATCATATATGATTGAGGCATAAAACATAGCCCCATATTCAACAACAAAGATGTAAACTTCCTTATTCAATGAAAATCCACTAGAGGGAGTACATTCCATTCTTTGCTTGTTCTTTTCTTCTCTGCACCCCTTCTTCTCCCTCCCTAGTGGGGACATGAACCAATCAGCAAGAATTAACATCCAAACCCCCACCCTCCACCCTACCCCACCCCCCAACACATGTGCTTTGTTCAGTTGCACCCAGTCTCAATTCATTTGATGTGAAAGCTAGGATCTGGTCCTGAGAGTATATTTCATTATTTGCTTGAGGTTAAACATTTTGAATAAAAAAATTAAAAGAGATGTTTGTAAATCCTTCACTAGATGGACTTTTGAAGATGGTGTCCATTTGTAGCCAATGGTGAAATACTTTAGTATACACAAAGTGCGACGTGGGTGCTGATACGAGAAGCGCTTCCCACATCAAAGGTAAGCACAATATAATAAACAGTATCTGAAGAATTTACAGGGTTATTCAATAAAGGTTCTTATCGTTTAAATGGTGCTAATTTTGCCCCAACCAATCAGATATTATTTAACATTTGAAAGCTAGCATCTGATTGGTTAACAACAATTAGCACCATTTTAAACGATAAGAGCTTTTATTGAATATCCCTGTTAGTGTTTATTATAAACCATACATCAGAATTTAAAGGGCATGTCCACCCCCAAACATAATCCCCCCCACTACTGGCCCAATGTGTGTAGTGTAGTTTAATCCTTACCTCACATCCCAGCTCCATATGTTTCTCCTGTAGTCCCCCCCCAAAGTCCCAAAAACTGCCCACCAGGAGGATAGCAGAGTCCATTAGGACTCTGCCTCCTACCTGGCCTCTGGGAGAGATTGGCATGCGTACTGCAGCTCTTCTCCCCCTCCCTTCCCTCCCCCTAGTGTAAAACCCTTTTTACAAACATTGCCCCTGTCCCCCCAGCCCCAACCGCTATGTTTGTAATAT
Organism: Hymenochirus boettgeri; assembly: GCA_019447015.1. NCBI lineage: Eukaryota > Metazoa > Chordata > Amphibia > Anura > Pipidae > Hymenochirus > Hymenochirus boettgeri. The sequence continues at coordinate 368,943,141 of CM033469.1, read as the reverse complement.
CAAAAAATGCCCAAAACATACTTACTTTCCCTCATGCCTCCGCTGCACTGAACACCCGGCAGCCCGTCCGTGATTGGCTGCCGCTCAGCCAACACAGACGTGACTGCCGGTCCTGCCCCTCTGCTTGCAGAGGACCTGGGAGTGCGGCGGAGGCAAGAGGGAAGTAAGTAAAGTTCTGGGCATTTTCTGATATTACAAACATAGCGGTTGGGGCTGGGGGACAGGGGCAATGTTTGCTAAAAAATGTTTTGAAGGGTGGACATCCCTTTAAACACATTTCGGGGAAAATGTGATGGTGATATGGAAGGAACAAACAATTCAGTTAAAATACCACATCCTCTGGGTAGTGCCTGTCCACGTGGGAGTGTCCAGAGTCAACCATTACATTAAATCAAGTGAATAAACATTGAATAGTGATACATTGTACTACATTACATAAATAGTACAATTAAACTATACAATAGTGATAAAGAAATAAGAATAAATTTATCTGAATAAGATCATGAAGTGTATCCATTGAATCAGCGCAGAGAATGTGCATCAAAACCAGTCATTGTACTTATTCAATGAAAATCCCTAGAGAGTACATTCCTCCACTAGAGGAGTACATTCCTCCACTAGAGGGAGTACATTCCTCCACTAGAGGGAGTACATTCCTCCACTAGAGGAGTCATTCCTCCAAGAGGGAGTACATTCCTCCACTAGAGGGAGTACTTCCTCACTAGAGGGTACATCCTCCACTAGAGGGAGTACATTCCTCTCTTTAGCTATGGATAAAACATTTTTTAATAAGTTACATTTGGATTAAAAAAGGATTAAAATTTTTTTTTAATAAGTCCACATTTGAGGATTGTTACCATTATAGTCTATGGGAAAAATGTCCGGAAATTCGCCGATAACGCCGTGACACTTCCGCGGATTCCTTAGCTAGAAGATAGCCCACTTCTCCTATATGCCCCGCACGTCTGTTACCAATTTCATGTCTCTACTCAAAACTGTGGAGAGATTTTCCAAAAAAGTGGAAGAATAAAACAGAAGAAGAAAAAGAAGAAAAGAATAGAAAGAACATAATTTGGCTTTTTCAAGCCAAATTAATACATCTGTTGGTTGGGGCAAGTTTAGCACCATTTATAATAATAAGAATTTTTATCACATCACCCTGTTTGTGTCTGTATTCAAGGAAATGTTTGCTGATGGATGTTTCATGCTGTTTTTTCATAATTGGAGATATCTATCTTGTGCTCTCCAAATCTTATTATAATTTCCCTTTATGTTTTAAAGGAAAACTAAAAGGGAAATTAAGATAGATATTTCCAACTATGAAAAAACGGCATGAAACATCCATCAGCAAACATTTCCTTGAATACAGACACAAACGGGCGATGTAATAAAAATTCTTATAATTATAAATGGTGCTAATCCTGCCCTAACCCATCAGATGTTATTTACCACTTGAAAGCTAAGATCTGATGGTTGGGGCAAAATTACCCATTTTTTACGATAAGAGCACCCCACTCAGGTGGTTTATATTGGAGTTATCAGCAAAGAACAGAGAGGGATAATCTTAAAAGATGTTAGCTACAAAGAGAAAGTTAGAAACTTTCTCCACTCAAGGTTTAAATGAGGAAATAAGCTGGTCTTGTTTTTTATAACAAATCTACGGAAGATGAATATTTTCTTGCACTTGTTCACATTCAACCTTGACGCATAATGTAACTAAATTGTTAAAGATATTTTATAAATGGAGTACAAAGTAAGTACATACTAAGATACAGAGGTTTATAGCGTGTTACAATAAGCTTTTTCTAACCGCAACAATGTAACTTATTAAAATGTATTTTATCCATAGCTAAAGAGAGGAATGTACTGTCTCTAGTGGATTCATTGAATAAGGACAAAACTGATTTTACCTACACTAAATCCTTTTGCTGCACTATCTCTGCACTGAATCAATGGATACACAATATGATCTTATCCAGATAAGATTTTATTTTTTTACCATTTCTTCATCACTTATTTATAGTTAAATTTGTACTATTTATGTAATATAGTACAATGTATCACTATTCAATGTTTATTCACTTGATTTATCTATAATATAAAACTATATTTTGTCTGCAGGTCAAATGATTGCCTCTATACAAAGGCTACATTGCATGTTATTAAGCTAGCGGTTCTCGACACATGCATAAACTAAGGGACATAAAGGAGTATTTTGCATATCTCCGCCCCTTACTCTGGGAGTAAGAAATTACGTCTGATTTTGTGGGCATGCTATTCATATAGCATGAGACTGCAAGATGCCTTCTGTTATAAGAAGGTGTTTCTTCTCCATTTTTATGCTCAGTGGAGGTCCTTTTGCCCCCCCTCTCCCTAAGCTTTCTAGCTGCCTTGTCTCTTGATTTTATGTAGGTTGACTCTGGACAGTTCCATATGGGTGGGCACTACCCAGAGGATGAGGTTTTTTAACTTAATTGTTCCTTTCACATCTCCTAAAGAAGGGGCACATTTCCCCCAAACGTGTTTAAATTCTGATGTTTGGTTTATAATATATCAATAATTCATCTTGGAGTGCGATACTGTTTATTTCTAAAATATTTCTCTTACCCTTTTCCTCATCATTCAAGCAAAGGTTCAGCAAACTTTCTGTTACTGTGCACAGTTCTTTAAAAACATTGCACTGTACTGTAGCTTAGACCATAGTTATACTCTTCCTGGAACTCTTCATCGCAGTAGTAGAGAATTGTACGGTGTTTGCCATTGTGAAAGCAAAGACATCTTGGATATAATCAATATCTTTTATTGGCTAACTATCTATTTAGATAACCAATAAAAGGTATTCATTATATCCAATATTACTTATATCCAATATGTCTTTGTTTGTATCTCCCCATCCTAATATAGTGGTGGGCATACATAGAAAATAAAATGATAAGCTTCATAAACCACGGATCTCTCCATTCTAAGATAGGGATGGGAAGCTTACAAGTTTCATGTACCACAGATCTCTCCATCTAAAATGGGGGGGGGAAGCTTACAAGCTTCATGTACCGCGTATCTCTCCATTCTAAGATAGGGGTGGGAAGCTTACAACTTTATGTACCACAGATCTCTCCATTCTAAGATAGGGGTGGGAAGCTTACAAGTTTCATGTACCGCGTATCTCTCCATTCTAAGATAGGGGTGGGAAGCTTACAAGCTTCATGTACCACGGATCTCTCCATTCTAAAATAGGGGTGGGAAGCTTACAAGCTTCATGTACCACAAATCTCTCGATTCTAAAATAGGGGTGGGAAGCTTAGAAGTTTCATGTACCACAAATCTCTCCATTCTAACATAGGGGTGGGAAGCTTACAAGCTTCATGTACCACGCATCTCTCCATCCTAAGATAGGGGTGGATAACAACCTTGATGTACCACTGCACTTCTTATTGTATTGTCTCAACACAAGTAAAATTTGTCTTGGTCATCAAAATAGCAGGGATCAAACCAGGTGGCATGTTCATGGGAAGAGCTTCTACATAATAATAAACATAATCAGTTTAGATAAGATACTAGAATGGAATTGACCTGATTAGAACATGAATACAGCCAAATTGAAAAAGTGCTGCAAGTGCAAGTGTGGGAAATCACCTTGGTGCAAACCTGGGGGCATCAGGTTGATCCCAAAGACTGATTAAAGGGAATGACCACCTCACAACAAAAAATTTTACTTAATCTTATACTTCCAATCCCCCAAACCCAAGATTGTTATAGTTACTTACAGTCCCTAAAGCCCATAATCCTTACCTTTTTCCAACATAAGAACACTGGCATCTCACACAGATGCTAGCTTTCTTCTGGCTTGCATCAGTCACTTTATTTACTAAAAAAAGCATGTGAATTTGTGACCAATGACTGGCTCTGCATACTGGAGCCCAACCTCTGTAAAAGCACGGCAGAGCAAGGTAAGCATTATGGCTTCAGGGAGCATGGTAAGTTACTATAATAATCTTGGTTTTGGGGTGGGTGGGGTAGGCAAGTATAAATTCTCCTTCTGGGGATAGACATGTAAGCACTGCAATTAGTTTAAGATATTTATTGGTATTGATTGGTAATACACAGGTGATGTATGTATATATATATATATATATATATATATATATATATATATATACACACACAGTCTATTTAAATGGATATCAAATTTAGTCAACTTCACCTTTACATTTAATATTATGGGCTACAGTATTAAACTGCAAATTTACACATGATGTTTGGACAAGTCAAGATGCTCAATGGACACAGAACCAATAGCATTATATTTATACAGGGATGTCTGCAAGAGGCTGAATAAGAATGTGGGAGTCTTAGGAATGAAACGAGTGCTACCTGTATAGAAAGATGCACGAACCTGGCAGGATTCATTCTGCTAATAGGTTAGAGGAACAGTCCTTGGTTTTGGAAAATTGGCACCCAAAACAGAAGCATTTTGGTAATTTTCCATCAAAATGTAGATTGACTTTTAACCAAATTTCAAAGGCAGAAGCATAAGTTTCCACCCCAAACCAGTTTCAGGTTGAAACTCTGGTACATCCCTATCTGTATATTGATCCTTTAAAGGGCATGTCCAACTACAGAACACAAATCTATACGTACATCCCCCATCCCCCAAAGCCCAATATCTATATTTATTTACTTTTTCCAAAGCTCATAATCTTAATCTAGCTTTCCTCAAAAAACATCTCACACAGATGCTGGCATTCTTCTGGATTGTAGCAATCACTCACTGCAAACCACCGTACCTCCTCTGCCATGCTTGTCCTCCCCAGTCTGAGCCTCCTCCGCGAGCTCAGAGAGCTTTTACAAAGGAGACACAGAGAAAAGGATAATAGGCTTCAGTGTCCGCAGGGAGGTAAGTAATGACTTTAGTTGTTGGCATGTGAGTTCCCAAGTTCCCTTAGTTTTTGCATGTGCATTTTGCCTCTTTAAATAAGTTCATATTACTTACTTGCTGGGTGCGCGATCTTGCAAATTGGTTATTGCAGCAAAATTATTCCTTACAGTACGCAGACTGGCCAGTACCTGAACAAGAAAAAAAGCTTTGCATTAATATCAATATAATCCCAGGGAGGTTTATCAGTATAACAACAGTTCAGGTGTAACAAAGCACAGTAAAAAAAGAGATACGTTATGGGTATAGACTTGCTTACCCTGTACTGAAAAGATTAAATAAAATCCAATGTTCTAAACCTGGTTTGATTTTCTTAGTGTCTTCAGTACATTATAGGCAAGTCTGATCTTAGATTACCAACAGAGACTCTATGACTCTTCTTTAAATGATACCTGGAGTCACTGGGAGTTTTCCTGTGGACGTTTCTTCAGATTGGATTGCCATTAATGACCAGTTTTAGTTGGACTAAAATCAATTCTGTGAAAGAAGTCCGTGATCTCTTATTTATCATCACTACATTTATCCCCACTAGGTAACAATACAATATAACTTCAACCACTTAGGATTTCCTGTGCTATATTTATTATTTTATGATCCCACTCATTTGATTGATGTGGTCCACTTCCGTGTTTATCAGAATGCAAATGCATTAGACTAACAGGGAGATTCAATAAATATTCTTATCGTTAAAAATGGTGCTAATTTTGCCTCAACCAATCAGATGTTAGCTTTCAAATGTTAAATAAGGTCTGATTGGTTGGGGCAAAATTAGCACCATTTTTAACGATAAGAACTTTTATTGAATCTCCCTGAATGTGTTCTTAAGCAGAGAGTGTGGTGGAAGAACCTCTAATTTTGATACGGTATATATTTTGTCACTCAGATTTTCATTTGTGTTAAGTGTCATGTCTTGTTTCAAAAATGTAAATTGGCATAGAATCTGAATAGAATGAAGCTGGGTAACATTACACTACACGTAATTAAGAGTTCTGTGACAATACACACAGTGGATAATTACACAAGGAGTCCAACATTAAACTCAGATGTGCAGCACAGAAAGTTGTATTCCCAAATACGCCCCAGTTTGAGAACTATTTGAGAATCAAGGCAGTAGACGTTGCATTAGCTGTACGTACCTGAGCAAAAGGTGTTACAATCAAGTCATCTCCATGTCTGGAAAAAACAAACAAAAGTGAATGAATAATAAGAGAATAACATGTTAGATGTAATGGTTGGGGTAAGAGTAAAGAACACACATTGCATTATTCAAACAATTAAAACTGCTGCAAAACTAAACAACATTTACTACACTATCCATTAGAATGGGGAGTGTCCACTAAACATGCCCGATAGTGATATTTAATGCAAAACCCTTAGAACAATTCAATGCAATTCTGCAATACTTTGTGATATCTTTAGTCACACTGCACATAATTCTCAAATTGTAACACTCTGACCACCATAATTATACAGCTAGGGTCCCATAGTCTATACACTAAAGCTAGGTACACACAGTACAGATTTCTGAAAGATGACAGACAGGATCTTTCAGAAAAGATCTGATATCTGCCCCGATACCATCGGATCCGACGGTATCGGGGCTTTATCGTTACTGTGTGTACCCTACTTTAGAGACAAGACAGGATAGGCCACCTGCTTTGCAAGTCAATGATTACTCCAATCCAAACTTAAGAAAACTTAAGGCATTAAACTTTATCATAGCAGGTGGCCCCACTAAGGAGGTCATATGAAGTACTATCTATAATGTGCAGTCAGGGGGTGTGATTTCAAATATTATTTGGCACTGTCCATAATTAATCTGTGTGTGTTGGATAAATCTGTCAAGATACAATGGAAACTTCTAATCTTTATGTGCACATAAATTAGTGAAAATAATTAGTGAACATAATTAGTGAAAGTAATTAGTGGGATACAGACAATGTACAA